>OX451218.1:46406390-46494582 GCA_949628195.1 Phasia obesa
TTTTTCGATATCCAAAACATTTTCCTTAAAATGTCTAAATGGATTACAAATCTGTGATTCATTAGCTTTAAAATAGTGTATGTCCCATCCCGTAATCTATCTTAGTTTGTCCACAATTCGCAAAAATCCCTCAGAGAAACACCACTTATATGTGAGAATATTTTTAAGGAATTTTTTGGATGTCCAAAACATTTTCCTTAAAATGTCTAAATGAATTACAAATCTGTGATTCATTAGCTTTAAAATAGTGTTTGTCCCATCCCGTAATCTATCTTAGGTTTGTCCACAATTTGCAAAAATCCCTCAGAGAAACACCACTTATATGTGAGAATATTTTTAAGGAATTTTTGGGATATCCAAAACATTTTCCTTAAATGTCTAAATGGATTACAAATCTGTGATTCATTAGCTTTAAAATAGTGTATGTCCCATCCCGTAACCTATCTTAGTTTGTCCACAATTTGCAAAAATCCCTCAGAGAAACACCACTTATATGTGAGAATATTTTTAAGGAATTTTTGGATATGCAAAACATTTTCCTTAAAATGTCTAAATGGATTACAAATCTGTGATTCATTAGCTTTAAAATAGTGTATGTCCCATCCCGTAATCTATCTTAGTTTGTCCACAATTTGCAAAAATCCCTCAGAGAAACACCACTTATATGTGAGAATATTTTTAAGGAATTTTTTGGATATCCAAAACATTTTCCTTAAAATGTCTAAATTGATTACAAATCTGTGATTCATTAGCTTTAAAATAGTGCATGTCCCATCCCGTAATCTATCTTAGTTTGTCCACAATTTGCAAAAATCCCTCAGAGAAACACCACTTATATGTGAGAATATTTTAAGAAATTTTTTGGATATCCAAAACATTTTCCTTAAAATGTCTAAATGGATTACAAATCTGTGATTCATTAGCTTTAAAATAGTGTATGTCCCATCCCGTAATCTATCTTAGTTTGTCCACAATTTGCAAAAATCCCTCATAGAAACACCATTTATATGTGAGAATATTTTTAAGGAATTTTTTAGATATCCAAAACATTTCCTTAAAATGTCTAAATGGATTACAAATCTGTGATTCATTAGCTTTACAATAGTGTATGTCCCATCCCGTAATCTATCTTAGTTTGTCCACAATTTGCAAAAATCCCTCAGAGAAACACCACTTATATGTGAGAATATTTTTAAGGAATTTTTTTGATGTCCAAAACATTTCCTTAAAATGTCTAAATGGATTACAAATCTGTGATTCATTAGCTTTAAAATAGTGTATGTCCCAATTTGCATAAATCCCTCAGAGAAACACCACTTATATGTGAGAATATTTTTAAGGAATTTTTTTGATGCCCAAACATTTTCCTTAAAATGTCTAATGGATTACAAATCTGTGATTCATTAGCTTTAAAATAGTGTATGTCCCATCCCGTAATCTATCTTAGTTTGTCCACAATTGCAAAAATCCCTCAGAGAAACACCACTTATATGTGAGAATATTTTAAGGAATTTTTTTGATGTCCAAAACATTTCCTTAAAATGTCTAAATGGATTACAAATCTGTGATTCATTAGCTTTAAAACAGTATATCTCCCATCCCGTAATCTATCTTAGTTTGTCCACAATTTGCAAAAATCCCTCAGAGAAACACCACTTATATGTGAAAATATTTTTAAGGAATTTTTGGATATCCAAAACATTTTCCTTAAAATGTCTAAATGGATTACAAATCTGTGATTCATTAGCTCTAAAATAGTGTATGTTCCATCCCATAATCTATCTTAGTTTTGTCCACAATTTCCAAAAATCCCTCAGAGAAACACCACTTATATGTGAGAATATTTATAAGGAATTTTTGGATATCCAAAACATTTTCCTTAAAATGTCTAAATGGATTACAAATCTGTGATTCATTAGCTTTAAAATAGTGTATGTCCCATCCCGTAATCTATTTTAGTTTGTCCATAAGTTGCAAAAATCCCTCAGAGAAACATCACTTATATGTGAGAATATTTTAAGGAATTTTTTGGATATCCAAAACATTTTCCTAAAATGTCTAAATGGATTACAAATCTGTGATTCATTAGCTTTAAAATAGTGTATGTCCCATCCCGTAATCTATCTTAGTTTGTCCACAATTCGCAAAAATCCCTCAGAGAAACACCACTTATATGTGAGAATATTTTTAAGGAATTTTTTTGATGCCCAAAACATTTTCCTTAAAATGTCTAAATGGATTACAAATCTGTGATTCATTAGCTTTAAAATAGTGTATGTCCCATCCCGTAATCTATCTTAGTTTGTCCACAATTTGCAAAAATCCCTCAGAGAAACACAACTTATATGTGAGAATATTTTTAAGGAATTTTTTGGATATCCAAAACATTTTCCTTAAAATGTCTAAATGGATTACAAATCTGTGATTCATTAGCTTTACAATAGTGTATATCCCATCCCGTAATCTATCTTAGTTTGTCCACAATTCACAAAAATCCCTCAGAGAAACACCACTGTGAGAATATTTTTAAGGAATTTTTTTGATGTCCAAAACATTTCCTTAAAATGTCTAAATGGATTACAAATCTGTGCTTCATTAGCTTTAAAATAGTGTATTGTCCCATCCCGTAATCTATCTTAGTTTGTCCACAATTTGAAAAAATCCTCAGAGAAACACCACTTATATGTGAGAATATTTTTAAGGAATTTTTTGGATATCCAAAACATTTTCCTTAAAATGTCTAATTGGATTACAAATCTGTGATTCATTAGCTTTAAAATAGTGCATGTCCCATCCCGTAATCTATCTTAGTTTGTCCACAATTTTCAAAAATCCCTCAGAGAAACACCACTTATATGAGAGAATATTTTTAAGGAATTTTTTGGATATCCAAAACATTTTCCTTAAAATGTCTAAATGGATTACAAGTCTGTGATTCATTAGCTTTAAAATAGTGTATGTCCCATCCCGTAATCTTATCTTAGTTTGTCCACAATTTGCAAAAATCCCTCAGAGAAACCACCACTTATATGTGAGAATATTTTTAAGGAATTTTTTGGATATCCAAAACATTTTCCTTAAAATGTCTAAATGGATTACAAATCTGTGATTCATTAGCTTTAAAATAGTGTATGTCCCATCCCGTAATCTATCTTAGTTTGTCCACAATTTGCAAAAATCCCTCAGAGAAACACCACTTATATGTGAGAATATTTTTAAGGAATTTTTTTGATGTCCAAAACATTTCCTTAAAATGTCCAAATGGATTACGTTATCGCGCAACAATTTACAAATCAATAGTTCATTTCAGCTTCTCCGAAAACCCACAGAAACTGACTTTTCCGGAAAACATATAATCTCAACCTAAACAGGAGTTATACCACTTTAAAGAGGAGATCAATACCAACATCTCACAACAAAAACGTAGTCAATCGGATTACCCGTTTAGGAGATAACCGGTCTTCCGCGCAACAATTTTCAGCTATAATCTGTATAATCTCAACCTAAACAGGAGTTATACCACTTTAAAGAGGTGATCAATCCCAACATCTCACATCAAAAACGAAGGCAATCGTTCAATAGTTCATTTCAGCTTCTCCGAAAACCCACAGGAACTGACTTTTTTGGAAATCCTATAATCTCAACCTAAACAGGAGTTATACCACTTTAAAGAGGAGATCAATACCAACATTTCACATGAAAAACGAAGTCAAGCGGATCATCCGGGTTTTCGCGCAACAATTTACAAATCAATAGTTCATTTCAGGTTCTCCGAAAACCCACAGAAACTGACTTTTCCGGAAAACCTATAATCTCAACCTAAACAGGAGTAATACTACTTTAAAGAGGATTACAATACCAACATTTCACAACAAAAACGAAGTCAATCGGATCACCCGTATATGAGATTTTTCGCGCAACATTTTACAAATCAATAGTTTATTTCAGCTTCTCCGAAAACCCACAGAAACTGACTTTTCCGGAAAACCTATAATCTCAACCTAAACTGGAGTTATACCATTAGTTCATTTCAGCTTCTCCGAAAACCAACAGAAACTGACTTTTCCGGAAAACCTATAATCTCAACCTAAAGAGGAGTTATACCACTTTAAAGAGGTGATCAATCCCAACATCTCACATCAAAAACGAAGGCAATCGTTCAATAGTTCATTTCAGCTTCTCCGAAAACCCACAGAAACCGACTTTTCCGGAAAACCTATAATCTCAACCTAAACAGGAGTAATACCAGTTTAAAGAGGAGATCAATACTAACATTTCACAACAAAAATGAAGTCAATCGGATCACCCGTTTAGGAGATAACCGGGTTTTCGCGATACAATTTACAAATCAATATTTAATTTCAGCTTCTCCGAAACCCACAGAAACCGACTTTTCCGGAAAACTATAATCTCAACTTAAACAGGAGTTATACCACTTTAAAGAGGAGATCAATAGTAACATTTCACAACAAAAATGAAGTCAATCGGATCACCCGTTTAGGAGATAACCGGGTTTTCGCGATACAATTTACAAATCATATTTAATTTCAGCTTCTCCGAAAACCCACAGAAACTGACTTTTCCGGAAAACCTATAATCTCAACTTAAACAGGAGTTATACCACTTTAAAGAGGAGATCAATACCAACATTTCACAATAAAAACGAAGTCAATCGGATCACCCGTTTAGGAGATAACCGGATTTTCGCGCAATAATTTACAAATCAATAACTAGTTCATTTCAGCTTCTCCGAAAACCTACAGAAACTGACTTTTCCAGAAGACCTACAATCTCAACCTAAACTGGAGTTATACCATTAGTTCATTTCAGCTTCTCCGAAACCAACAGAAACTGACTTTTCCGGAAAACCTATAATCATCAACCTAAAGAGGAGTTATACCACTTTAAAGAGGAGATCAATACCAACATTTCACACTAAAAACGAAGTCAATCGGATCACCCGTTTAGGAGATAACCGGGTTTTCGCGCAACAATTTACAAATCAATAGTTCATTTCAGCTTCTCCGAAAACCCAAAGAACTGACTTTTCCGGGAAAAACCCTTTATCTCAACCTAAACATGAGTTATACCATTAGTTCATTTCAGCTTCTCCGAAAACCAACAGAAACTGACTTTTCCGGAAAACCCATAATCTCAACCTAAACAGGAGTTATACCACTTTAAAGAGGAGATCAATACCAATATTTCACCACAAAAACTAAGTCAATCGGATCACCCGTTTAGGAGATAACAGGGTTTTCGCGCAACAATTTACAAATCAATAGTTCATTTCAGCTTATCCGAAAACCCACAGAAACTTACTTTTCCGGAAAACCTATAATCTCAACCTAAACAGGAGTTATACCACTTTAAAGAGGAGATCAATACCAATATTTCACCACAAAAACGAAGTCAATCGGATCACCCGTTTAGGAGATAACAGGGTTTTCGCGCAACAATTTACAAATCAATAGTTCATTTCAGCTTCTCCGAAAACCCACAGAAACTGTCTTTTCCGGAAAACCTATAATCTCAACCTAAACAGGAGTTTATACCACTTTAAAGAGGAGATCAATACCAACATTTCACAACAAAAACGAAGTCAATCGGATCACCCGTTTAGGAGATAACCGGGTTTCGCGCAACAATTTACAAATCAATAACTAGTTCATTTCAGCTTCTCCGAAAACCCTCAGAAACTGACTTTTCCGGAAGACCTATAATATCAACCTAAACAGGAGTTATACCATTAGTTCATTTCAGCTTCTCCGAAAACCAACAGAAACTGACTTTTCCCCGAAACCTATATCTCAACCTAAATAGGAGTTATATCACTTTAAAGAGGAGATCAATACCAACATTTCACAATAAAAACGAAGTCAATCGGATCACCCATATATGAGATTTTTCGCGCAACATTTTACAAATCAATAGTTCATTTCAGCTTGTCCGAAAACCACAGAAACTGACTTTTCCGGAAAACCTATATCTCAACCTAAAGAGGAGTTATACCACTTTAAAGAGGTGATCAATCCCAACATCTCACATCAAAAACGAAGGCAATCGTTCAATAGTTCATTTCAGCTTCTCCGAAAACCCACAGAAACTGACTTTTCCGGAAAACCTATAATCTCAACCTAAACAGGAGTTATACCACTTTAAAGAGGAGATAAATACCAATATTTCACAACAAAAGCGAAGTCAATCGGATCACCCGTTTAGAAGATAACCGGGTTTTCGCGCAACAATTTACAAATCAATAGTTTATTTCAGCTTCTCCGAAAACCCACAGAAACTGACTTTTCCGGAAAACCTATAATCTCAACCTAAACAGGAGTTATACCACTTTAAAGAGGAGATCAATACCAACATTTCACAATAAAAACGAAGTCAATCGGATCACCCGTTTAGGAGATAACCGGATTTTCGCGCAATAGTTTACAAATCAATAACTAGTTCATTTCAGCTTCTCCGAAAACCCACAGAAACTGACTTTTCCAGAAGATCTACAATCTCAACCTAAACTGGGGTTATACCATTAGTTCATTTCAGCTTCTCCGAGAACCAACAGAAACTGACTTTTCGGGAAAACCTATAATCTCAACCTAAAGAGGAGTTATACCACTTTAAAGAGGAGATCAATACCAACATTTCACAATAAAAACGAAGTCAATCGGATCACCCGTTTAGGAGATAAACGGGTTTTCGCGCAACAATTTACAAATCAATAGTTCATTTCAGCTTCTCCGAAAACCCAAAGAAACTGACTTTTCCGGAAAACCCTTTATCTCAACCTCAAGTCAATCGGATCACCCGTTTAGGGGATAACCGGGTTTTCGCGCAACAATTTACAAATCAATAACTAGTTCATTTCAGCTTCTCCGAAAACCCTCAGAAACTGACTTTTCCGGAAGACCTATAATATCAACCTAAACAGGAGTTATACCATTAGTTCATTTCAGCTTCTCCGAAAACCAACAGAAACTGACTTTTCCGGAAAACCTATAATCTCAACCTAAAGAGGAGTTATACCACTTTAAAGAGGAGATCAATACCAACATTTCACAATAAAAACGAAGTCAATCGGATCACCCGTTTAGGAGATAACCGGGTTTTCCCGCAACAATTTACAAATCAATAGTTCATTTCAGCTTCTCCGAAAACCCACAGAAACTGACCTTTCCGGATAACCTATAATCTCAACCTAAACAGGAGTTATACCACTTTAAAGAGGAGATCAATACAAACATTTCACAACAAAAACGAAGTCAATCGGATCACCCGTTTAGGAGATAACCGAGATTTCGCGCAACAATTTACAAGTCAATAGTTCATTTCAGCTTCTCCGAAAACCCACAGAAACTGACTCTTCCGGAAAGCATATAATCTCAACCTAAACAGGAGTTATACCACTTTAAAGAGGAGATCAATACCAACATCTCGCAACAAAAACGAAGTCAATCGGATTACCCATTAAGGAGATAACCGGTTTTCCGCGCAACAATTTTCAAATCAATACTTCATTTCAGCTATAATCTGTATAATCTCAACCTAAACAGGAGATATACCACTTTAAAGAGGTGATCAATACCAAAATCTCACAACAACAACGAAGTCAATCGCATCACCCGTTTAGGAGATAACCGGTTCTTCGCGCAACAATTTACAAATCAATATTTCATTTCAGCTTCTCCGAAAACCCAGAGAAACTGACTTTTCCGGATAACCTATAATCTCAACCTAAACAGGAGTTATACCACTTTAAAGAGCAGATCAATACAAACATTTCACAACAAAAACAAAGTCAATCGGATCACCCGTTTAGGAGATAACCGAGATTTCGCGCAACAATTTACAAATCAATAGTTCATTTCAGCTTCTCCGAAAACCCACAGAAACTGACTTTTCCGGAAAACATATAATCTCAACCTAAACAGGAGTTATACCACTTTAAAGAGGAGATCAATACCAACATCTCACAACAAAAACGTAGTCAATCGGATTACCCGTTTAGGAGATAACCGGTTTTCCGCGCAACAATTTTCAAATCAATAGTTCATATCAGCTATAATCTGTATAATCTCAACCTAAACAGGAGTTATACCACTTTAAAGAGGTGATCAATACCAACATCTCACAACAAAAACGAAGTCAATCGGATCACCCGTTTAGGCGATAACCGGGTTTTCCCGCAACAATTTACAAATCAATAGTTCATTTCAGCTTCTCCGAAAACCCACAGAAACTGACTTTTCCGGAAAACATATAATCTCAACCTAAACAGGAGTTATACCACTTTAAAGAGGAGATCAATACCAACATCTCACAATAAAAACGTAGTCAATCGGATTACCCGTTTAGGAGATAACCGGTTTTCCGCGCAACAATTTTCAAATCGATAGTTCATTTCAGCTATAATCTGTATACTCTCAACCTAAACAGGAGTTATACCACTTTAAAGAGGTGATCAATACCAACATCTCACAACAAAAACGAAGTCAATCGGATCACCCGTTTAGGAGATAACCGGGTTTTCCCGCAACAATTTACAAATCAATAGTTCATTTCAGCTTCTCCGAAAACCCACAGAAACTGACTTTTCCGGATAACCTATAATCTCAACCTAAACAGGAGTTATACCACTTTAAAGAGGAGATCAATACAAGCATTTCACAACAAAAACGAAGTCAATCGGATCACCCGTTTAGGAGATAACCGAGATTTCGCGCAACAATTTACAAATCAATAGTTCATTTCAGCTTCTCCGAAAACCCACAGAAACTAACTTTTCCGGAAAACATATAATCTCAACCTAAACAGGAGTTATACCACTTTAAAGAGGAGATCAATACTAACATCTCACAACGAAAACGTAGTCAATCGGATTACCCGTTTAGGAGATAACCGGTTTTCCGCGCAACAATTTTCAGCTATAATCTGTATAATCTCAACCTAAACAGGAGTTATACCACTTTAAAGAGGTGATCAATCCCAACATCTCACATCAAAAACGGAGGCAATCGTTCAATAGTTCATTTCAGCTTCCCCGAAAACCCACAGGAACTGACTTTTCCGGAAAACCTATAATCTCAACCTAAACAGGAGTAATACTACTTTAAAGAGGATTACAATACCAACATTTCACAACAAAAACGAAGTCAATCGGATCACCCGTATATGAGATTTTTCGCGCAACATTTTACAAATCAATAGTTCATTTCAGCTTCTCCGAAAACCCACAGAAACTGACTTTTCCGGAAAACCTATAATCTCAACCTAAACTGGAGTTATACCATTAGTTCATTTCAGCTTCTCCGAAAACCAACAGAAACTGACTTTTCCGACTTTCACCACTTTAAAGAGGTGATCAATCCCAACATCTCACATCAAAAACGAAGGCAATCGTTCAATAGTTCATTTCAGCTTCTCCGAAAACCCACAGAAACCGACTTTTCCGGAAAACCTATAATCTCAACCTAAACAGGAGTAATACCACTTTAAAGAGGAGATCAATACTAACATTTCACAACAAAAATGAAGTCAATCGGATCACCCGTTTAGGAGATAACCGGGTTTTCGCGATACAATTTACAAATCAATATTTAATTTCAGCTTCTCCGAAAACCCACAGAAACTGACTTTTCCGGAAAACCTATAATCTCAACCTAAACAGGAGTTAAACCACTTTAAAGAGGAGATAAATACCAATATTTCACAACAAAAACGAAGTCAATCGGATCACCCGTTTAGGAGATAACCGGGTTTTCGCGCAACAATTTACAAATCAATAGTTTATTTCAGCTTCTCCGAAAACCCACAGAAACTGACTTTTCCGGAAAACCTATAATCTCAACCTAAACAGGAGTTATACCACTTTAAAGAGGAGATCAATACCAACATTTCACAATAAAAACGAAGTCAATCGGATCACCCGTTTGGGAGATAACCGGATTTTCGCGCAATAATTTACAAATCAATAACTAGTTCATTTCAGCTTCTCCGAAAACCCACAGAAACTGACTTTTCCAGAAGACCTACAATCTCAACCTAAACTGGAGTTATACCATTAGTTCATTTCAGCTTCTCCGAAAACCAACAGAAACTGACTTTTCCGGAAAACCTATAATCTCAACCTAAACAGGAGTTAAACCACTTTAAAGAGGAGATAAATACCAATATTTCACAACAAAAACGAAGTCAATCGGATCACCCGTTTAGGAGATAACCGGGTTTTCGCGCAACAATTTACAAATCAATAGTTCATTTCAGCTTCTCCGAAAACCCAAAGAAACTGACTTTTCCGGAAAACCCTTTATCTCAACCTCAACATGAGTTATACCATTAGTTCATTTCAGCTTCTCCGAAAACCAACAGAAACTGACTTTTCCGGAAAACCTATAATCTCAACCTAAACAGGAGTTATACCACTTTAAAGAGGAGATCAATAACAACATTTCACAATAAAAACGAAGTCAATCGTATCTCCCGTTTAGGAGATAACCGGGTTTTCACGCTACAATTTACAAATCAATAGTTAATTTCAGCTTATCCGAAAACCCACAGAAACTTACTTTTCCGGAAAACCTATAATCTCAACCTAAACAGGAGTTATACCACTTTAAAGAGGAGATCAATACAAACATTTCACCACAAAAACGAAGTCAATCGGATCACCCGTTTAGGAGATAACAGGGTTTTTGCGCAACAATTTACAAATCAATAGTTCATTTCAGCTTCTCCGAAAACCCACAGAAACTGACTTTTCCGGAAAACCTATAATCTCAACCTAAACAGGAGTTATACCACTTTAAAGAGGAGATAAATACCAACATTTCACAACAAAAACGAAGTCAATCGGATCACCCGTTTAGGAGATAACCGGTTATTCGCGCAACAATTTACAAATCAATAGTTCATTTCAGCTTCTCCGAAAACCCACAGAAACTGACTTTTCCGGATAACCTATAATCTCAACCTAAACAGGAGTTATACCACTTTAAAGAGGAGATCAATACAAACATTTCACAACAAAAACGAAGTCAATCGGATCACCCGTTTAGGAGATAACCGAGATTTCGCGCAACAATTTACAAATCAATAGTTCATTTCAGCTTCTCCGAAAACCCACAGAAACTGACTTTTCCGGAAAACATATAATCTCAACCTAAACAGGAGTTATACCACTTTAAAGAGGTGATCAATCCCAACATCTCACATCAAAAACGAAGGCAATCGTTCAATAGTTCATTTCAGCTTCTCCGAAAACCCACAGAAACTGACTTTTCCGGATAACCTATAATCTCAACCTAAACAGGAGTTATACCACTTTAAAGAGGAGATCAATACAAACATTTCACAACAAAAACGAAGTCAATCGGATCACCCGTTTAGGAGATAACCGAGATTTCGCGCAACAATTTACAAATCAATAGTTCATTTCAGCTTCTCCGAAAACCCAGAGAAACTGACTTTTCCGGATAACCTATAATCTCAACCTAAACAGGAGTTATACCACTTTAAAGAGGAGATCAATACAAACATTTCACAACAAAAACGAAGTCAATCGGATTACCCGTTTAGGAGATAACCGGTTTTCCGCGCAACAATTTTCAGCTATAATCTGTATAATCTCAACCTAAACACGAGTTATACCACTTTAAAGAGGTGATCAATCCCAACATCTCACATCAAAAACGAAGGCAATCGTTCAATAGTTCATTTCAGCTTCTCCGAAAACCCACAGAAACCGACTTTTCCGGAAAACCTATAATCTCAACCTAAACAGGAGTAATACCACTTTAAAGAGGAGATCAATACTAACATTTCACAACAAAAATGAAGTCAATCGGATCACCCGTTTAGGAGATAACCGGGTTTTCGCGGAACAATTTACAAATCAATAGTTTAGTTCAGCTTCTCCGAAAACCCACAGAAACTGACTTTTCCGGAAAACCTATAATCTCAACCTAGACAGGAGTTATACCACTTTAAAGAGGAGATCAATATCAACATTTCACAACAAAAACGAAGTCAATCGGATCACCCGTATATGAGATTTTTTCGCGCAACAATTTACAAATCAATAGTTCATTTCAGCTTCTCCGAAAACCCACAGGAACTGACTTTTCCGGATAACCTATAATCTCAACCTAAACAGGAGTTATACCACTTTAAAGAGGAGATCAATACAAACATTTCACAACAAAAACGAAGTCAATCGGATCACCCGTTTAGGAGATAACCGAGATTTCGCGCAACAATTTACAAATCAAGTTTATTTCAGCTTCTTCGAAAACCCAGAGAAACTGACTCTTCCGGAAAGCATATAATCTCAACCTAAACAGGAGTTATACCACTTTAAAGAGGAGATCAATACCAACATCTCACAACAAAAACGAAGTCAATCGGATTACCCATTTAGGAGATAACCGGTTTTCCGCGCAACAATTTTCAAATCAATAGTTCATTTCAGCTATAATCTGTATAATCTCAACCTAAACAGGAGTTATACCACTTTAAAGAGGTGATCAATACCAACATCTCACAACAAAAAAAAGTCAATCGGATCACCCGTTTAGGAGATAACCGGTTCTTCGCGCAACAATTTACAAATCAAGAGTTCATTTAAGCTTCTCCGAAAACCCACAGAAACTGACTTTTCCGGATAACCTATAATCTCCACCTAAACAGGAGTTATACCATTTTAAAGAGGAGATCAATACAAACATTTCACAACAAAAACGAAGTCAATCGGATCACCCGTTTAGGAGATAACCGAGATTTCGCGCAACAATTTACAAATCAATAGTTCATTTCAGCTTCTCCGAAAACCCACAGAAACTGACTTTTCCGGAAAACATATAATCTCACCCTAGACAGGAGTTATACCACTTTATAGAGGAGATCAATACCAACATCTCACAACAAAAACGTAGTCAATCGGATTACCCGTTTAGGAGATAACCGGTTTTCCGCGCAACAATTTTCAAATCAATAGTTCATTTCAGCTATAATCTGTATAATCTCAACCTAAACAGGTTTTCTCCGAAAACCCACAGAAACTGACTTTTCCGGATAACCTATAATCTCAACCTAAACAGGAGTTATACCACTTTAAAGAGGAGATCAATACAAACATTTCACAACAAAAACGAAGTCAATCGGATTACCCGTTTAGGAGATAACCGGTTTTCCGCGCAACAATTTTCAGCTATAATCTGTATAATCTCAACCTAAATACGAGTTATACCACTTTAAAGAGGTGATCAATCCCAACATCTCACATCAAAAACGAAGGCAATCGTTCAATAGTTCATTTCAGCTTCTCCGAAAACCCACAGAAACCGACAATTTACAAATCAAGAGTTCATTTAAGCCTCTCCGAAAACCCACAGAAACTGACTTTTCCGGATAACCTATAATCTCCACCTAAACAGGAGTTATACCATTTTAAAGAGGAGATCAATACTAACATTTCACAACAAAAATGAAGTCAATCGGATCACCCGTTTAGGAGATAACCGGGTTTTCGCGGAACAATTTACAAATCAATAGTTTAGTTCAGCTTCTCCGAAAACCCACAGAAACTGACTTTTCCGGAAAACCTATAATCTCAACCTAGACAGGAGTTATACCACTTTAAAGAGGAGATCAATATCAACATTTCACAACAAAAACGAAGTCAATCGGATTACCCATTTAGGAGATAACCGGGTTTTCCCGCAACAATTTACAAATCAATAGTTCATTTCAACTTCTCCGAAAACCCACAGAAACTGACTTTTCCGGATAACCTATAATCTAAACCTAAACAGGAGTTATACCACTTTAAAGAGGAGATCAATACCAACATCTCACAACAAAAACGAAGTCAATCGGATTACCCATTTAGGAGATAACCGGTTTTCCGCGCAACAATTTTCAAATCAATAGTTCATTTCAGCTATAATCTTATAATCTCAACCTAAACAGGAGTTATACCACTTTAAAGAGGTGATCTATACCAACATCTCACAACAAAAACGAAGTCAATCGGATCACCCGTTTAGGAGATAATCGGTTCTCCGCGCAACAATTTACAAATCAATAGTTCATTTCAGCTTCTCCGAAAACCCACAGAAACTGACTTTTCCGGATAACCTATAATCTCCACCTAAACAGGAGTTATACCATTTTAAAGAGGAGATCAATACAAACATTTCACAACAAAACCGAAGTCAATCGGATCACCCGTTTAGGAGATAACCGAGATTTCGCGCAACAATTTACAAATCAATAGTTCATTTCAGCTTCTCCGAAAACCCACAGAAACTGACTTTTCCGGATAACCTATAATCTCCACCTAAACAGGAGTTATACCACTTTATAGAGGAGATCAATACCAACATCTCACAACAAAAACGTAGTCAATCGGATTACCCGTTTAGGAGATAACCGGTTTTCCGCGCAACAATTTTCAAATCAATAGTTCTGTAATGTAATGTTATATGTATTTTAAATATTTTGTTAATTTCCCTGTAGCCCTTGTATTTATATTAAACAGCTGAAAGGGTTCCAGCTCAACTATAGGCGTTCAAAAGAACTGCCGAAATCTTGAAACTTTAAAATTAAAAACAACGGCTTGGTATAGCCAATTTGAGTTCTTAAATCCAAGTCTGTTTTATTTGTGGCGCTAAGCCCTTTATATACAAAACATGAAAATAATTCTTAACTGTTCTACAATTGTACAATTATCTATTTCTTTCATTCTTACTTTCTATTCAGTATTATGGAATTTGTGTAGGATCATGTTACCAATACTAATAACCAATCACAAATTAGTGTATTTCAATGTGCATTTAAATACACTCATCTATTGTGATACTCAAATGTGTGTCACTCAATTTCTGTGTGGTCATCAATATTGATAGTTTCATGATGGTGTATGCATTGTGCACTTGTGAAGTACACTACACCCTTACCCTTAAGAGAAAAATTAGGGGAATAATTTTTCTTACTGTATCCATAGTGCTGTTACATAATTGGTTTAATATGCTTATATATAAATTGATATAGGGTTATTTATTCAAAGATAATTGTAATGTTAAGGTAAGTAAAATATATATAAAGTAAAATAAAATATATGTATTGTGATAGTAATAATAATAAATGGTTAATGACGTATTTATGATTTTAAAGTGTGTTATATATATAAATTTTTTGTGTTATCTTATATGTATAATGATACTTATTTTACAATGTGTTGTATGGCTTAAGATTATTGTTATGTAAAGTTTTTTCTTTACCATTGTAATCTATTGTGGTATTTACACCTTCTTTACTTATTATTTTAAATGGTCCTTTGTATGGACTTTGGTTTTTCTTTCTATTTTCTACTTTTACTAAAACTAAATCTCCTACTTCTAGATTAAATTTATTTACATATCTGTATTTTGATGTTCTGTTTTCTTTTGTATTAACGATTAATTCTTTTGCTTTATTTAAAGCAAACTGTAATCTGATTTTTAATTCATTTACATAATTGTCATAGTCATAAATTTTATTAGTGTTTTCTAGAGTGTCAGATGGCAAGCATGGCAATTTCCCATAAACTAGTTCAAAGGGTGAATAGCCTGTATCTACATGTGGTGCCGTATTATACGCAAAAGTAAAATATGGAATCCACTTGTCCCATTCATGATTGTTTGCAGATGTTAACAAAAACTCATTTAGAACTCTATGGTTTCTTTCAATTGATCCTAAAGTTTCATGGTGGTAGGGTGCCGAAAATGTTTGTTTGATGTCTAACAGTAAGCATACGTTTTTCATTAACTCATTCGTAAATTCAGTTCCTCTATCTGACTTAAGTACCTTAAACTGTCCGTATTTTAAAATAAATTGTTCAACTAATGTTTTGGCAGTTGTAAGAGCATCTTTGGTTGACATAGGATGCGCGATAACAAATTTAGTCAGTTCACACTGCATGGTTAGTATGTATCGGTACTCGTTTGAGATCCGAAGGGGTCCTACGGTGTCAATTGAAATCACTTCAAAACTGTTGTTTGGTGTGTTTGTTTGTGTAAGTGGTTCTTTGATATGTTTTGTTTGTTTGTTTATATTACATTTGTCGCAATACATTACAAATTTCTTGACCATCTTGTTCATGTTTTTCCATATGTATCTTTGTTTTAGTTTTATGACCGTTTTTCTAATTCCTAAGTGGCCTGCGTGTGTGGTATTATGGAATTCATCAATTAATTTGTATTTTAGAATATCATCTGTTATTCTTTTTGGGGCATTGTATATTAATATTTTTAGTTGAGGACTTTTATCTTTTGTATTTATTTTCTTGTAGGCTTCTTTTAATTCTTCTTTTGTATACTCTTTAAATATTTTATCATTGTTCGGTACCGCTAATTCTTTAATATTTTCTTTCTTCATTTTAGATATCAGTTTCTTCAGTATCGAATCTAGTTTCGCTGATTTATCACTGAATCTTGCTAGCTTATTTTCATTATTACTTATATCCTTGGCATGTGATTTCTTCATGGAACTGGTTCCGAATGAATTTTCGTCACATCCTATGTGCACTATATATTTTTTTATAATTATATCGATATCTTTTATATTTTCAACATTATTAAATTGCAATTGCTTCATATTCTTTATATCATTAATGGAGGTGCATTCCCATATTTGAAGTTGATCAGGCTCCTGAGAAGTACAGTTTTCCAATTTAATTTTATCTGCGCGCGTTTCTTTTATTCTTTTATTTTCTTTGTTCGTACTTTTTGCCTCATTATTTATTCTTAATTTTTCTCTTTTATTTGCCTCGTTGATTTTATTTTTCATTGCCCTCGTTGTTACTAATATTTTCTTTTCTTTTTCATCACTTTCCTGCGGTATCATTTGTTTCAACATCTCTGAATTAACTTCTATTCTAGAGAGTGCATCCGCATTTGTGTTCATCTTTCCTTTTTTGTAAACTATTGTAAAATCATAATCGCTTAAATCTAGTCTTATTCTAGTCATTTTAGATGATGGGTTCTTATGCGAGAATAGTGAGATTAACGGTCTATGGTCCGTTACTACTATGAATTTTCTACCGTACAAATATGGTCTAAAAAAATTTATGCTCCAATGAATCGCTAAGAGCTCCTTTTCAATTACGGGTTTATTTAAATCATGTTTCTGTAATGATTTACTGGCATAAGAGATTGGTAAATCTTTGCCTATTTCGCCTTGGGACAAAACTGCTCCTAACGCGTAGTTTGAAGCGTCTGTCGTGAGAATGAACGGTTTATCAAAATTTGGATATTGTAGCAATGGTGGATTCATTAGTTTGTCTTTTAGTTTTTCAAAAGCGTTTTGGCACTCGTCTGTCCATAGAAATTTTGTCTTTTTCTTTAGTAATGCGTTTAGATGTTTGGCAATTTCAGCAAAATCAGGAATGAATTTTCGGTAATAGTTGCAGAATGCAACGACTCGTCTAACCTCGTCCGCGTTTTTTGGGATTGGATAATTTTTTATTACGTCATATTTTGCTGGGTCTGTCTTTACTCCGTCTTTTGTTATTAAGTGTCCTAGGTAAATTACTTCTGGTCTTAAAAAACAACATTTCTTTGGGTTCAGTTTTAAGTTGTATTTCTGAAGTCTGTCTAATACTTTAATTAAATTTTGGTTATGATGGTCCAAACTACAACCGTATATGATTATATCGTCTACATAGAGAAATGCTTCTGATTCTAATCCTGATAATGCTATTGTAAGCATTCTTTGAAAACTATTTGAAGAAATTTTTAGTCCAAATGGGAGTCTTTTGAATTGATAGTGTCCTTGTGGAGTTGAAAAGGCTGTTAATTGTCTTGAGTCTTTTTCCAATTCGATTTGGTGGAAAGAGCTTGTCATGTCAAGTGTAGAAAACCATTTGGCTCTGCCTAATTTGTCCAAAATATCCTCTAATCTAGTTAGTGGAAATTTGTCATTGATGATTTTATCATTTAGCTTTCTAAAATCCACTACCAGTCTCCATTTTCTTTTGTCTTCAATATTTTTCTTTGGTACTAAAAGGAGTGGTGCATTATATGGGCTAACTGATGGTTCTATTATGTCATCATTAAGCATTGTCTCAACCTGTTCATTTATTACGTCAGTGTGTGCATGTGGTAGTCTATAATTCTTTATGTAAACTGGTGTATTGTCTGAGGTTATGATTTTCTGTTTATAAAAATTGTTTACTGTTAATTTTTCATTCTCTAGTTGAAAAACATTTTGATATTTCCTAAAAATATTTATTAGTGTTTTGTTTGCGTAATCATCTTTTTCATTTAATTTTAGCTCTTTTAGTATTTCTTCAAAACGTTCGTTATTCTTAGTTTTTGTGTAATATAATATGTCATAGTTTGAAAGTGGGTCAGTTTGTATTTTAAAATTTTTTAAAGTTACTGTATCGGTCGTTGTGTTTAATATTTTTATGTGTGTCATACCATTTTTTGGTGCGATTGAATTGCTTAAAAATATTCCTTCTTGTATTTCATTGTTATATATGACGCAATCTTCTGTTATGTTTAATTTAATGGGTTGAATGATTTCTGTTCTTGGTGGTATTGTTATTTCTGAGGTGTTAATTGATTTTGTTTGCATAGGAATTACAATAGTGTCATTGTTTATAAATAGGGCAATTGTAAATGTTTCATAATCTATCTTGCATAGATATTTCTTAAAAAAATCTCTTCCTAATATACCGTCTGTTTCTATTGGAAAGCTTTGTTTTAACAATTGAAATGTGTGTTCGCATGTTTCTTCCGATGCTTTTAACTTAAGTCTAATTGTTCCCATTGATTCTATTTCTTCTGTTGTGATACCTGTTAGTTTACATTTTTCTTCTGGCTTAAATTGTTCGCCTATAAATTCATTACGCATGCGACAAAGTGATACGTCGGCGCCAGTGTCGATAAGAAAAGTTAAATTTTTGTTTTTATATGTTACATTGATATAATTGGAATTGTTGTCGGAAACTTTGTAAATGTTTAATTTTGGCTCTCCGGGATGACCATGTATCCCTGGCCCATCTCGTTTCCCGCATTTTGTATTGTATGTATGTGTTTATTGTTATTATGTTGGTTTGTTTTATAGTTTGAAAATCTGTTGTTTCTATTCTGATTATTATTATTATTATTGCTATTATTATTTCTGTTGTTGTTGAAATTGTTATTAGTATTTCTAAAGTTGTTGCTAAAATTGTTATTTTTCTTGTTAGTATTGTATGATCTGTTATAATTTTGATTGTTATCATGCCTTGTGTATGAGTTGAATCTAGTGTGGTATTGTTGTTGATACCGTGGTTGTTGTGTTCTAACATGCAATATGGAACTGTTATTTGTTTTTTGTTCATTTTCTAATTCTAATGCTAGTTCGGATGCTTCTTGTAAATTGTTTGGTCTAGCTGCATATATGGTCGATTTAAGATTTTCATTTAAGCCTTTCTTAAATGTGTCTAAAGCTAACTTGTTGTTTAATCTTATTATTACATTTTTTTCTGCTTCTGTAGCACTATTTCCTAATTCTTCAATTCCGAGGCTATTCATATTATCTATTATAGTCATTATTTTTTCTTTGTATGAGCTAATTGACATTTTTCCTTGATATGTTATATTTAGTCTTGTTTGTAATTCTGGAATTGTCTTATTGCTTTTGTATTTTTCTTTCAGTAGTTTTTGTAAATCTTCAAACCTTTCAGGTTTTATATAGGTTCCTATTGCAGTTCTGACGTTAGATGTTAGTTTCGCATGGTAAATGTACTGTAATAAGTCAGTTTTTCCACCGTCTGATAAAGTTTTGTTTATGAGCTCACATGTTATTAGGAAACTTTCTAATTCCTGGTAGTTACCAGTGAATAATGGTAATGTCTTTGAAGCTGTTTCTAAACTAAAAGTTGCCATGTTGGTAGTTGTTTGTTGCTCTAGATTAAGGTACAATGGTGTTTCTTCGTGTAGAGAAGTTGGTAATTCTAAAATTATACCTTTTTTCTTTGTTATATAAATTAGTTTATTTCTAATGTCTGTGAAAAATGCGTCTGCCGCTGCTTTGTGTGCTGCTGTTAGTCTATTATAATTTACATTTAATATAATTCTAATTTTATCAAGATTTCTTAATAGAATTTCTATATGTTTTTTTATTGTTTCATCTTTAGTTGGCCTGTCCAAATTTAAACATTTATATGATCTATCAAATTCTTCTTTGAGTATCCTAATTTTTATTAATATATTTTGCCATTCCATTAATCTTTTATTTTGTATTCAAATATATTTTAATAATATTTTATTTTAAGTTTTACTTTAAGGATATTTTGTTTTAAGTTTTTTTTTTATATATCTGCTATAGTACTATTATTATTTCTATGTTTTAATACATAGTTTTTAAAATATTTGTTAATCTTATAAGCTACATATAATATGAGTGCTACTATAATTATTGTTATAATGTATTCCGGTAATATTTGTTTTTCATTCTGTGCGTTACCATTATTGACTATGTTTTCTTGTATCTCCACTTTACTTTGTGGTTTGCCCATTTTGCTTGGTTTATTTCCCCAAATGGGTCCTACCATCTAATTTTCTTTTCTTAATTTCGTTTTTGATTAATTTTTGCGTTTCTTTTGAAGTTGCTAGCATTAGATCCTTGTAAAGGATTGCAACATGCTTTCTCGTTTGGTACTTTTTTTCGGCTCTCTTCTTCTTAATTATCTTTTTTATTTCTTGTGGTTGTTGGCATTGGTTTTTCTGCCTTCTTTTATATTCCTCTATGGTAATGGCCTTTGGTCTGTTTGCAGGATCAGAGGATCTGGTCCGTTTGCAGGATCGCCATGTAATGTAATGTTATATGTATTTTAAATATTTTGTTAATTTCCCTGTAGCCCTTGTATTTATATTAAACAGCTGAAAGGGTTCCAGCTCAACTATAGGCGTTCAAAAGAACTGCCGAAATCTTGAAACTTTAAAATTAAAAACAACGGCTTGGTATAGCCAATTTGAGTTCTTAAATCCAAGTCTGTTTTATTTGTGGCGCTAAGCCCTTTATATACAAAACATGAAAATAATTCTTAACTGTTCTACAATTGTACAATTATCTATTTCTTTCATTCTTACTTTCTATTCAGTATTATGGAATTTGTGTAGGATCATGTTACCAATACTAATAACCAATCACAAATTAGTGTATTTCAATGTGCATTGAAATACACTCATCTATTGTGATACTCAAATGTGTGTCACTCAATTTCTGTGTGGTCATCAATATTGATAGTTTCATGATGGTGTATGCATTGTGCACTTGTGAAGTACACTACAGTTCATTTCAGCTATAATCTGTATAATCTCAACCTAAACAGGAGTTATACCAATACCAACATCTCACAACAAAAACGAAGTCAATCGGATCACCCGGTTAGGAGATAACCGGGTTTTCCCGCAACAATTTACAAATCAATAGTTCATTTCAGCTTCTCCGAAAACCCACAGAAACTGACTTTTCCGGATAACCTATAATCTCAACCTAAACAGGAGTTATACCACTTTAAAGAGGAGATCAATACAAACATTTCACAACAAAAACGAAGTCAATCGGATCACCCGTTTAAGAGATAACCGAGATTTCGCGCAACAATTTACAAATCAATAGTTCATTTCAGCTTCTCCGAAAACCCACAGAAACTGACTTTTCCGGAAAACATATAATCTCAACCTAAACAGGAGTTATACCACTTTAAAGAGGAGATCAATACCAACATCTCACAACAAAAACGTAGTCAATCGGATTACCCGTTTAGGAGATAACCGGTTTTCCGCGCAACAATTTTCAGCTATAATCTGTATAATCTCAACCTAAACAGGAGTTATACCACTTTAAAGAGGTGGTCAATCCCAACATCTCACATCAAAAAGGAAGGCAATCGTTCAATAGTTCATTTCAGCTTCTCCGAAAACCCACAGGAACTGATTTTTCAGGATAACCTATAATCTCAACCTAAACAGGAGTTATACCACTTTAAAGAGCAGATCAATACCAACATTTCACAACAAAAACGAAGTCAATCGGATCACCCGTTTAGGAGATAACCGGGTTTTCGCGGAACAATTTACAAATCAATAGTTTAGTTCAGCTTCTCCGAAAACCCACAGAAACTGACTTTTCCGGAAAACCTATAATCTCAACCTAGACAGGAGTTATACCACTTTAAAGCGGAGATCAATACCAACATTTCACAACAAAAACGAAGTCAAACGGATCACCCGTATATGAGATTTTTTCGCGCAACGTTTTACAAATCAATAGTTCATTTCAGCTTCTCCAAAACCCACAGAAACTGACCTTTCCGGAAATCCTATAATCTCAACCTAAACAGGAGTTTTACCACTTTAAAGAGGAGATCAATACCAACATTTCACATCAAAAACGAAGTCAAGCGGATCACCCGGGTTTTCGCGCAACAATTTACAAATCAATATTTTATTTCAGGTTCTCCGAAAACCCACAGAAACTGACTTTTCCGGAAAACCTATAATCTCAACCTAAACAGGAGTAATACCACTTTAAAGAGGAGATCAGTACCAATATTTCACAACAAAAAGGAAGTCAATCGGATCACCCGTTTAGAAGATAACCGGGTTTTCGCGCAACAATTTACAAATCAATAGTTCATTTCAGCTTCTCCGAAAACCCACAGAAACTGACTTTTCCGGAAAACCCTTTATCTCAACCTAAACAGGAGTTATACCATTAGTTCATTTCAGCTTCTCCGAAAACCAACAGAAACTGACTTTTCCGGAAAACCTATAATCTCAACCTAAACAGGAGTTATACCACTTTAAAGAGGAGACCAATAACAACATTTCACAACAAAAACGAAGTCAATCAAGTCACCCGTTTAGGAGATAACCGGGTTTTCGCGATACAATTTACAAATCAATATTTAATTTCAGCTTCTCCGAAAACCCACAGAAACTGACTTTTCCGGAAAACCTATAATCTCAACCTAAACAGGAGTTATACCACTTTAAAAAGGAGATCAGTACCAATATTTCACAACAAAAAGGAAGTCAATCGGATCACCCGTTTAGAAGATAACCGGGTTTTCGCGCAACAATTTACAAATCAATAGTTCATTTCAGCTTCTCCGAAAACCCACAGAAACTGACTTTTCCGGAAAACCCTTTATCTCAACCTAAACAGGAGTTATACCATTAGTTCATTTCAGCTTCTCCGAAAACCAACAGAAACTGACTTTTCCGGAAAACCTATAATCTCAACCTAAACAGGAGTTATACCACTTTAAAGAGGAGACCAATAACAACATTTCACAATAAAAACGAATTCAATCGGATCTCCCGTTTAGGAGATAACCGGGTTTTCGCGCTACAATTTACAAATCAATAGTTAATTTCAGCTTCTCCGAAAACCCACAGAAACAGACTTTTCCGGAAAACCTATAATCTTAACCTAAACAGGAGTTATACCACTTTAAAGAGGAGATCAATACCAACATTTCACAACAAAAACGAAGTCAATCGGATTACCCGTTTAAGAGATAACCGGGTTTTCGCGCAACAATTTACAAATCAATAACTAGTTCATTTCAGCTTCTCCGAAAACCCTCAGAAACTGACTTTTCCGGAAGACCTATAATATCAACCTTAACAGGAGTTATACCATTAGTTCATTTCAGCTTCTCCGAAAACCAACAGAAACTGACTTTTCCGGAAAACCTATAATCTCAACCTAAAGAGGAGTTATATCACTTTAAAGAGGAGATCAATACCAACATTTCACAATAAAAACGAAGTCAATCGGATCACCCGTTTAGGAGATAACCGGGTTTTCCCGCAACAATTTACAAATCAATAGTTCATTTCAGCTTTTCCGAAAACCCACAGAAACTGACTTTTCCGGATAACCTATAATCTCAACCTAAACAGGAGTTATACCACTTTAAAGAGGAGATCAATACAAACATTTCACAACAAAAACGAAGTCAATCGGATTACCCATTTAGGAGATAACCGGGTTTTCCCGCAACAATTTACAAATCAATAGTTCATTTCAACTTCTCCGAAAACCCACAGAAACTGACTTTTCCGGATAACCTATAATCTCAACCTAAACAGGAGTTATACCACTTTAAAGAGGAGATCAATACCAACATTTCACATCAAAAACGAAGTCAAGCGGATCACCCGGGTTTTCGCGCAACAATTTACAAATCAATATTTTATTTCAGGTTCTCCGAAAACCCACAGAAACCGACTTTTCCGGAAAACCTATAATCTCAACCTAAACAGGAGTAATACCACTTTAAAGAGGAGATCAATACTAACATTTCACAACAAAAACGAAGTCAATCAAGTCACCCGTTTAGGAGATAACCGGGTTTTCGCGATACAATTCACAAATCAATATTTAATTTCAGCTTCTCCGAAAACCCACAGAAACTGACTTTTCCGGAAAACCTATAATCTCAACCTAAACGGGAGTTATACCACTTTAAAAAGGAGATCAGTACCAATATTTCACAACAAAAAGGAAGTCAATCGGATCACCCGTTTAGAAGATAACCGGGTTTTCGCGCAACAATTTACAAATCAATAGTTCATTTCAGCTTCTCCGAAAACCCACAGAAACTGACTTTTCCGGAAAACCCTTTATCTCAACCTAAACAGGAGTTATACCATTAGTTCATTTCAGCTTCTCCGAAAACCAACAGAAACTGACTTTTCCGGAAAACCTATAATCTCAACCTAAACAGGAGTTATACCACTTTAAAGAGGAGACCAATAACAACATTTCACAATAAAAACGAATTCAATCGGATCTCCCGTTTAGGAGATAACCGGGTTTTCGCGCTACAATTTACAAATCAATAGTTAATTTCAGCTTCTCCGAAAACCCACAGAAACAGACTTTTCCGGAAAACCTATAATCTTAACCTAAACAGGAGTTATACCACTTTAAAGAGGAGATCAATACCAACATTTCACAACAAAAACGAAGTCAATCGGATTACCCGTTTAAGAGATAACCGGGTTTTCGCGCAACAATTTACAAATCAATAACTAGTTCATTTCAGCTTCTCCGAAAACCCTCAGAAACTGACTTTTCCGGAAGACCTATAATATCAACCTAAACAGGAGTTATACCATTAGTTCATTTCAGCTTCTACGAAAACCAACAGAAACTGACTTTTCCGGAAAACCTATAATCTCAACCTAAAGAGGAGTTATATCACTTTAAAGAGGAGATCAATACCAACATTTCACAATAAAAACGAAGTCAATCGGATCACCCGTTTAGGAGATAACCGGGTTTTCCCGCAACAATTTACAAATCAATAGTTGATTTTAGCTTCTCCGAAAACCCACAGAAACTGACTTTTCCGGATAACCTATAATCTCAACCTAAACAGGAGTTATACCACTTTAAAGACGAGATCAATACAAACATTTCACAACAAAAACGAAGTCAATCGGATCACCCGTTTAGGAGATAACCGAGATTTCGCGCAACAATTTACAAATCAATAGTTCATTTCAGCTTCTCCGAAAACCCACAGAAACTGACTCTTCCGGAAAGCATATAATCTCAACCTAAACAGGAGTTATGCCACTTTAAAGAGGAGATCAATACCAACATCTCACAACAAAAACGAAGTCAATCGGATTACCCGTTTAGGAGATAACCGGTTTTCCGCGCAACAATTTTCAAATCAATAGTTCATTTCAGCTATAATCTGTATAATCTCAACCTAAACAGGAGTTATACCACTTTAAAGAGGTGATCAATACCAACATCTCACAACAAAAACGAAGTCAATCGGATCACCCGTTTAGGAGATAACCGGTTCTTCGCGCAACAATTTACAAATCAATAGTTCATTTCAGCTTCTCCGAAACTGACTTTTCCGGAAATCCTATAATCTCAACCTAAACAGGAGTTATACAACTTTAAAGAGGAGATCAATACCAACATTCCACAACAACAACGAAGTCAATCGGATCACCCGTTTAGGAGATAACCGGGTTTTCGCGCAACAATTTACAAATCAATAATTAAATTAATATTTATTTAAAGAAAATCCAAGGACTAAAAACATTGCCCATTTGCCAAATAGAAATGAAGTAATTTCAAAAAACTAATTTCTAATAAGAATCGTATTAACATTATGTACCAAAATGTTCGTGGATTGAATACTAAACTGTCTACGCTTCTAGTTAATAGTTATGATTTTACCTTTGATGTTTTCATCTTTACTGAAACCTGGCTTAATGATAACGTTTTTAATGGTGAAGTTCTTTGTAATAAATATCAAATATAGAGATACAATCGTAATGGACGAAGAGGTGGTGGAGTTCTAATCGCTGTTTCTTGTTTCTATCCATCGGAAGTTGTTCCAACTGATTCCAGTAATATCGAATTTGTTGCTGTTGTTGTTAAACTGAAAAGCGAAAAAATTTATTTGACTTGTTTATATGTTCCACCAGAATCCGATTGTTCCCTTTATTCTAAACATATTGAAGCCATTAAGACCGTTGCTTTACTTATTGATACCAAAGACTCAATTTTTGTTGTTGGTGATTTCAACCTACCATCAATTGTATGGAAGCATATACCTGATACCCCATATTTGGTTCCCGTGAATAATAAATACTGTCATGATGATTTCTTAAATGAAATTTTTTGATTATCGTTACATCAAATGAATGGCGTCTGCAATGAATTCGGGAAACTACTTTATTTAGTGTTTACTAATGAAGTTGATGATTGCACAATTACTCGCTCGGAACCTATTACATTGCCTGAAGATAGATATCATCCGACTATTGAAATCAGTTCTTCCATTATATCTGGAGTTAAATTAAACACATCTAAAGTTGATGAAGTTTTTTCTTTCAAACGAACAGATTATAATCTATTAAATAATTTAATAAGAAATACCAACTGGAATGAAATTTTGTCTATTCCCAAAAACAATAATAATTCTGACATTGATAAAATTGTTACGATCTTTTATAAGAAAATCTACTCCTTTTTTGAAACTTGTGTTCCTAAACAACCTGTTAAAACTACATTTGGACCACCATGGAATTCTAAAAATCTCTCACGGCTGAAAAACCTTAAGAACAAAAATTATAAAAAATTTAAAAGATCTGGTTCGTTTGTTGATTACGGAAAGTATTCTGTCAGTCGCTCAGAATATAACTTACTAAACCATGTATTATATAAAGATTATCTAGATAAAGTAAAAAACAATTTCGTAAAAGATCCAAAATCTTTTTATTCATTTGTCAACTCGAAAAGAAAATCTCGTGGATACCCATCAGTTATGAAATTGCACAATCAAGAATCGAGCAATGTTGATGTCATATGCAATATGTTTGCTAATTTTTTTGCCAGCACCTATTCTGACGCTGTATACGATAACAGTAATGGTTACCCTTATGCAATTGCATCCAACCAATTATTCTCTTTTCTTACGTTCAACACAAGTGATATTTTGGTTAACTTAAAAAAGCTAAAGATGTCGTTCACCAATGGACCTGATGGAGTCCCAAGTTGTATTTTAAATCGATGTGCAGATTCATTCGTCAGACCATTAACTTTATTGTTTAATGCATCTATTAAATGTGGTTATTTTCCTGAATTTTGGAAAGACTCGTATATTATACCTTTATATAAATCTGGTAATAAGTCCGATATTTCGAATTATAGAGGTATTGCCAAATTAAGTGCTATTCCAAAATTATTTGAAAAACTAATTACTGATTTTCTCTGTCATCATACTGCATCGTTATTATCACCTCATCAACATGGTTTTAGAAAAAGTTGCTCAACCGCAACTAATATTCTTCATTTAACAACTTTAATAAATATTGCATTTACACAAAAGAAACAAACTGATGCTGTTTATACAGACTTTAGTAAAGCGTTTGACAAAGTAAACCATCAACTTCTTCTAACTAAATTGGATTTGTTAGGCGTAACCCAAAGAAGTTTAACCTGGATAAAATCATATTTAATGGGCAGAAAGCAAACAGTTCGATTCAACAATAGTACTTCTAAATACATATATGTTTCATCCGGTGTACCACAAGGCAGTCATCTTGGACCACTTTTATTTTCGCTGTTTATAAACGATCTTCCTACCGTTATTAACTACACAAATATATTAATGTACGCTGACGATGTGAAAATTTTTTACTCTTTTAATCGCTTTATTGATCACGTTCATCTTCAGAATGATCTTAATAACTTATTTTTATGGTGTAACATCAACTTGATGGAGCTGAATTTAAAAAAATGTAAATGCATGCGTTTTTCCAGAAATAATTACATTTCCGCAAACTATTCTTTGGGAGGCCATCAATTGGAGTTGGTTGATTCATTTATTGATCTTGGAATATTACTAGATCCCAAATTAAACTTCGTTTCTCATATAACTATGGCTGTAAACAAAGCAAGAAGTACTCTTGCCTTCATAAAACGTTGGGCTAAAGAGTTTTCTGATCCATACATTACGAAGCAACTCTACATGTCTCTAGTTCGACCTATTTTAGAATATGGATCAGTTATATGGGATCCTTATTATAACATTCACAATGCTCGTATTGAATCTGTGCAAAAGCAATTCTTATTGTTCTGTTTACGTGGTTTTCATTGGAATTACACTACAAATTTCCCTTCTTATTCAAGTAGATTAGCTTTAATAAAACTGCCTACTCTTAAAAGTCGTCGTACAATGTTAAATGTTTCTTTCATGTTGAACCTTATCAATGGTAATATTAGCTGTGATTTCCTATTAAGTTCTGTTAACTTTAATATTCCTTGTCGTAATACACGTCATTATTATCCTATTTTTAATAAATTGTGTAGAGCTAATTATTCTTTTGCTGACCCTTTTACCAAGTTATGTCGTACATATAATTGTTTGTTTCAATTTATAGATTTTTCTTTAAATATAAATGTAATAAAGCATAAAATTATCGTATTTCTTAATTCATACTTAACTCATTTATTCCATTAATTTTAAGAATTATTGTAACTAGTCTGTAAGGATTATATTCTATTGACTAATAATAATAAATAAAATAAAAAAATAGTTCATTTCAGCTTCTCCGAAAACCCACAGAACTGACTTTTTTGGATAACCTATAATTTCAACCTAAACAGGAGTTATACCACTTTAAAGAGGAGATCAATACCAACATTTCACAATAAAAACGAAGTCAATCGGATCACCCGTTTAGGAGATAACCGGGTTTTCGCGATACAATTTACAAATCAATATTTAATTTCAGCTTCTCCGAAAACCCACAGAAACTGACTTTTCCGGAAAACCTATAATCTCAACCTAAACAGGAGTTATACCACTTTAAAAAGGAGATCAGTACCAATATTTCACAACAAAAAGGAAGTCAATCGGATCACCCGTTTAGAAGATAACCGGGTTTTCGCGCAACAATTTACAAATCAACAGTTCATTTCAGCTTCTCCGAAAACCCACAGAAACTGACTTTTCCGGAAAACCCTTTATCTCAACCTAAACAGGAGTTATACCATTAGTTCATTTCAGCTTCTCCGAAAACCAACAGAAACTGACTTTTCCGGAAAACCTATAATCTCAACCTAAACAGGAGTTATACCACTTTAAAGAGGAGATCAATAACAACATTTCACAATAAAAACGAATTCAATCGGATCTCCCGTTTAGGAGATAACCGGGTTTTCGCGCTACAATTTACAAATCAATAGTTAATTTCAGCTTCTCCGAAAACCCACAGAAACAGACTTTTCCGGAAAGCCTATAATCTTAACCTAAACAGGAGTTATACCACTTTAAAGAGGAGATCAATACCAACATTTCACAACAAAAACGAAGTCAATCGGATCACCCGTTTAAGAGATAACCGGGTTTTCGCGCAACAATTTACAAATCAATAGTTCATTTCAGCTTCTCCGAAAACCCACAGAAACTGACTCTTCCGGAAAGCATATAATCTCAACCTAAACAGGAGTTATGCCACTTTAAAGAGGAGATCAATACCAACATCTCACAACAAAAACGAATTCAATCGGATTACCCGTTTAGGAGATAACCGGTTTTCCGCGCAACAATTTTCAAATCAATAGTTCATTTCAGCTATAATCTGTATAATCTCAACCTAAACAGGAGTTATACCACTTTAAAGAGGTGATCAATACCAACATCTCACAACAAAAACGAAGTCAATCGGATCACCCGTTTAGGAGATAACCGGTTCTTCGCGCAACAATTTACAAATCAATAGTTCATTTCAGCTTCTCCGAAACTGACTTTTCCGGAAATCCTATAATCTCAACCTAAACAGGAGTTATACAACTTTAAAGAGGAGATCAATACTAACATTTCACAATAAAAACGAAGTCAATCGGATCACCCGTTTAGGAGATAACCGGGTTTTCGCGCAACAATTTACAAATCAATAGTTCATTTCAGCTTCTCCGAAAACCCAAAGAAACTGACTTTTCCGGAAAACCCTTTATCTCAACCTCAAGTCAATCGGATCACCCGTTTAGGAGATAACCGGGTTTTCGCGCAACAATTTACAAATCAATAACTAGTTCATTTCAGCTTCTCCGAAAACCCTCAGAAACTGACTTTTCCGGAAGACCTATAATATCAACCTAAACAGGAGTTATACCATTAGTTCATTTCAGCTTCTCCGAAAACCAACAGAAACTGACTTTTCCGGAAAACCTATAATCTCAACCTAAAGAGGAGTTATACCACTTTAAAGAGGAGATCAATACCAACATTTCACAATAAAAACGAAGTCAATCGGATCACCCGTTTAGGAGATAACCGGGTTTTCCCGCAACAATTTACAAATCAATAGTTCATTTCAGCTTCTCCGAAAACCCACAGAAACTGACTTTTCCGGATAACCTATAATCTCAACCTAAACAGGAGTTATACCACTTTAAAGAGGAGATCAATACAAACATTTCAGAACAAAAACGAAGTCAATCGGATCACCCGTTTAGGAGATAACCGAGATTTCGCGCAACAATTTACAAATCAATAGTTCATTTCAGCTTCTCCGAAAACCCACAGAAACTGACTTTTCCGGAAAACATATAATCTCAACCTAAACAGGAGTTATACCACTTTAAAGAGGAGATCAATACCAACATCTCACAACAAAAACGTAGTCAATCGGATTACCCGTTTAGGAGATAACCGGTTTTCCGCGCAACAATTTTCAAATCAATAGTTCATTTCAGCTATAATCTGTATAATCTCAATCTAAACAGGAGTTATACCACTTTAAAGAGGTGATCAATACCAACATCTCACAACAAAAACGAAGTCAATCGCATCACCCGTTTAGGAGATAACCGGTTCTTCGCGCAACAATTTACAAATCAATATTTCATTTCAGCTTCTCCGAAAACCCACAGAAACTGACTTTTCCGGAAAACATATAATCTCAACCTAAACAGGAGTTATACCACTTTAAAGAGCAGATCAATAGAAACATTTCACAACAAAAACGAAGTCAATCGGATCACCCGTTTAGGAGATAACCGATTTAGGAGATAACCGGTTTTCCGCGCAACAATTTTCAAATCAATAGTTCATTTCAGCTATAATCTGTATAATCTCAATCTAAACAGGAGTTATACCACTTTAAAGAGGAGATCAATACCAACATCTCGCAACAAAAACGAAGTCAATCGGATTACCCATTAAGGAGATAACCGGTTTTCCGCGCAACAATTTTCAAATCAATACTTCATTTCAGCTATAATCTGTATAATCTCAATCTAAACAGGAGTTATACCACTTTAAAGAGGTGATCAATACCAACATCTCACAACAAAAACGAAGTCAATCGCATCACCCGTTTAGGAGATAACCGGTTCTTCGCGCAACAATTTACAAATCAATATTTCATTTCAGCTTCTCCGAAAACCCACAGAAACTGACTTTTCCGGATAACCTATAATCTCAACCTAAACAGGAGTTATACCACTTTAAAGAGCAGATCAATACAAACATTTCACAACAAAAACGAAGTCAATCGGATCACCCGTTTAGGAGATAACCGAGATTTCGCGCAACAATTTACAAATCAATAGTTCATTTCAGCTTCTCCGAAAACCCACAGAAACTGACTTTTCCGGACAACATATAATCTCAACCTAAACAGGAGTTATACCACTTTAAAGAGGAGATCAATACCAACATCTCACAACAAAAACGTAGTCAATCGGATTACCCGTTTAGGAGATAACCGGTTTTCCGCGCAACAATTTTCAAATCAATAGTTCATTTCAGCTATAATCTGTATAATCTCAACCTAAACAGGAGTTATACCACTTTAAAGAGGTGATCAATACCAACATCTCACAACAAAAACGAAGTCAATCGGATCACCCGTTTAGGAGATAACCGGGTTTTCCCGCAACAATTTACAAATCAATAGTTCATTTCAGCTTCTCCGAAAACCCACAGAAACTGACTTTTCCGGAAAACATATAATCTCAACCTAAACAGGAGTTATACCACTTTAAAGAGGAGATCAATACCAACATCTCACAACAAAAACGTAGTCAATCGGATTACCCGTTTAGGAGATAACCGGTTTTCCGCGCAACAATTTTCAAATCAATAGTTCATTTCAGCTATAATCTGTATAATCTCAATCTAAACAGGAGTTATACCACTTTAAAGAGGTGATCAATACCAACATCTCACAACAAAAACGAAGTCAATCGCATCACCCGTTTAGGAGATAACCGGTTCTTCGCGCAACAATTTACAAATCAATATTTCATTTCAGCTTCTCCGAAAACCCACAGAAACTGACTTTTCCGGAAAACATATAATCTCAACCTAAACAGGAGTTATACCACTTTAAAGAGCAGATCAATAGAAACATTTCACAACAAAAACGAAGTCAATCGGATCACCCGTTTAGGAGATAACCGAGATTTCGCGCAACAATTTACAAATCAATAGTTCATTTCAGCTTCTCCGAAAACCCACAGAAACTGACTTTTCCGGAAAACATATAATCTCAACCTAAACAGGAGTTATACCACTTTAAAGAGGAGATCAATACCAACATCTCACAACAAAAACGTAGTCAATCGGATTACCCGTTTAGGAGATAACCGGTTTTCCGCGCAACAATTTTCAAATCAATAGTTCATTTCAGCTATAATCTGTATAATCTCAATCTAAACAGGAGTTATACCACTTTAAAGAGGAGATCAATACCAACATCTCGCAACAAAAACGAAGTCAATCGGATTACCCATTAAGGAGATAACCGGTTTTCCGCGCAACAATTTTCAAATCAATACTTCATTTCAGCTATAATCTGTATAATCTCAATCTAAACAGGAGTTATACCACTTTAAAGAGGTGATCAATACCAACATCTCACAACAAAAACGAAGTCAATCGCATCACCCGTTTAGGAGATAACCGGTTCTTCGCGCAACAATTTACAAATCAATATTTCATTTCAGCTTCTCCGAAAACCCACAGAAACTGACTTTTCCGGATAACCTATAATCTCAACCTAAACAGGAGTTATACCACTTTAAAGAGCAGATCAATACAAACATTTCACAACAAAAACGAAGTCAATCGGATCACCCGTTTAGGAGATAACCGAGATTTCGCGCAACAATTTACAAATCAATAGTTCATTTCAGCTTCTCCGAAAACCCACAGAAACTGACTTTTCCGGACAACATATAATCTCAACCTAAACAGGAGTTATACCACTTTAAAGAGGAGATCAATACCAACATCTCACAACAAAAACGTAGTCAATCGGATTACCCGTTTAGGAGATAACCGGTTTTCCGCGCAACAATTTTCAAATCAATAGTTCATTTCAGCTATAATCTGTATAATCTCAACCTAAACAGGAGTTATACCACTTTAAAGAGGTGATCAATACCAACATCTCACAACAAAAACGAAGTCAATCGGATCACCCGTTTAGGAGATAACCGGGTTTTCCCGCAACAATTTACAAATCAATAGTTCATTTCAGCTTCTCCGAAAACCCACAGAAACTGACTTTTCCGGAAAACATATAATCTCAACCTAAACAGGAGTTATACCACTTTAAAGAGGAGATCAATACCAACATCTCACAACAAAAACGTAGTCAATCGGATTACCCGTTTAGGAAATAACCGGTTTTCCGCGCAACAATTTTCAAATCAATAGTTCATTTCAGCTATAATCTGTATAATCTCAACCTAAACAGGAGTTATACCACTTTAAAGAGGTGATCAATACCAACATCTCACAACAAAAACGAAGTCAATCGGATCACCCGTTTAGGAGATAACCGGGTTTTCCCGCAACAATTTACAAATCAATAGTTCATTTCAGCTTCTCCGAAAACCCACAGAAACTGACTTTTCCGGATAACCTATAATCTCAACCTAAACAGGAGTTATACCACTTTAAAGAGGAGATCAATACAAACATTTCACAACAAAAACGAAGTCAATCGGATCACCCGTTTAGGAGATAACCGAGATTTCGCGTAACAATTTACAAATCAATAGTTCATTTCAGCTTCTCCGAAAACCCACAGAAACTGACTTTTCCGGAAAACATATAATCTCAACCTAAACAGGAGTTATACCACTTTAAAGAGGAGATCAATACCAACATCTCACAACAAAAACGTAGTCAATCGGATTACCCGTTTAGGAGATAACCGGTTTTCCGCGCAACAATTTTCAAATCAATAGTTCATTTCAGCTATAATCTGTATAATCTCAATCTAAACAGGAGTTATACCACTTTAAAGAGGAGATCAATACCAACATCTCGCAACAAAAACGAAGTCAATCGGATTACCCATTAAGGAGATAACCGGTTTTCCGCGCAACAATTTTCAAATCAATACTTCATTTCAGCTATAATCTGTATAATCTCAATATAAACAGGAGTTATACCACTTTAAAGAGGTGATCAATACCAACATCTCACAACAAAAACGAAGTCAATCGCATCACCCGTTTAGGAGATAACCGGTTCTTCGCGCAACAATTTACAAATCAATATTTCATTTCAGCTTCTCCGAAAACCCACAGAAACTGACTTTTCCGGATAACCTATAATCTCAACCTAAACAGGAGTTATACCACTTTAAAGAGCAGATCAATACAAACATTTCACAACAAAAACGAAGTCAATCGGATCACCCGTTTAGGAGATAACCGAGATTTCGCGCAACAATTTACAAATCTATAGTTCATTTCAGCTTCTCCGAAAACCCACAGAAACTGACTTTTCCGGAAAACATATAATCTCAACCTAAACAGGAGTTATACCACTTTAAAGAGGAGATCAATACCAACATCTCACAACAAAAACGTAGTCAATCGGATTACCCGTTTAGGAGATAACCGGTTTTCCGCGCAACAATTTTCAAATCAATAGTTCATTTCAGCTATAATCTGTATAATCTCAACCTAAACAGGAGTTATACCACTTTAAAGAGGTGATCAATACCAACATCTCACAACAAAAACGAAGTCAATCGGATCACCCGTTTAGGAGATAACCGGGTTTTCCCGCAACAATTTACAAATCAATAGTTCATTTCAGCTTCTCCGAAAACCCACAGAAACTGACTTTTCCGGAAAACATATAATCTCAACCTAAACAGGAGTTATACCACTTTAAAGAGGAGATCAATACCAACATCTCACAACAAAAACGTAGTCAATCGGATTACCCGTTTAGGAAATAACCGGTTTTCCGCGCAACAATTTTCAAATCAATAGTTCATTTCAGCTATAATCTGTATAATCTCAACCTAAACAGGAGTTATACCACTTTAAAGACGTGATCAATACCAACATCTCACAACAAAAACGAAGTCAATCGGATCACCCGTTTAGGAGATAACCGGGTTTTCCCGCAACAATTTACAAATCAATAGTTCATTTCAGCTTCTCCGAAAACCCACAGAAACTGACTTTTCCGGATAACCTATAATCTCAACCTAAACAGGAGTTATACCACTTTAAAGAGGAGATCAATACAAACATTTCACAACAAAAACGAAGTCAATCGGATCACCCGTTTAGGAGATAACCGAGATTTCGCGCAACAATTTACAAATCAATAGTTCATTTCAGCTTCTCCGAAAACCCACAGAAACTGACTTTTCCGGAAAACATATAATCTCAACCTAAACAGGAGTTATACCACTTTAAAGAGGAGATCAATACCGACATCTCACAACAAAAACGTAGTCAATCGGATTACCCGTTTAGGAGATAACCGGTTTTCCGCGCAACAATTTTCAGCTATAATCTGTATAATCTCAACCTAAACAGGAGTTATACCACTTTAAAGAGGTGATCAATCCCAACATCTCACATCAAAAACGAAGGCAATCATACAATAGTTCATTTCAGCTTCTCCGAAAACCCACAGGAACTGACTTTTTTGGAAATCCTATAATCTCAACCTAAACGGGAGTTATACCACTTTAAAGAGGAGATCAATACCAACATTTCACATCAAAAACGAAGTCAAGCGGATCATCCGGGTTTTCGCGCAACAATTTACAAATCAATAGGTCATTTCAGGTTCTCCGAAAACCCACAGAAACTGACTTTTCCGGAAAACCTATAATCTCAACCTAAACAGGAGTAATACTACTTTAAAGAGGATTACAATACCAACATTTCACAACAAAAACGAAGTCAATCGGATCACCCGTATATGAGATTTTTCGCGCAACATTTTACAAATCAATAGTTCATTTCAGCTTCTCCGAAAACCCACAGAAACTGACTTTTCCGGAAAACATATAATCTCAACCTAAACAGGAGTTATACCACTTTAAAGAGGAGATCAATACCAACATCTCACAACAAAAACGTAGTCAATCGGATTACCCGTTTAGGAAATAACCGGTTTTCCGCGCAACAATTTTCAAATCAATAGTTCATTTCAGCTATAATCTGTATAATCTCAACCTAAACAGGAGTTATACCACTTTAAAGAGGTGATCAATACCAACATCTCACAACAAAAACGAAGTCAATCGGATCACCCGTTTAGGAGATAACCGGGTTTTCCCGCAACAATTTACAAATCAATAGTTCATTTCAGCTTCTCCGAAAACCCACAGAAACTGACTTTTCCGGATAACCTATAATCTCAACCTAAACAGGAGTTATACCACTTTAAAGAGGAGATCAATACAAACATTTCACAACAAAAACGAAGTCAATCGGATCACCCGTTTAGGAGATAACCGAGATTTCGCGTAACAATTTACAAATCAATAGTTCATTTCAGCTTCTCCGAAAACCCACAGAAACTGACTTTTCCGGAAAACATAACATCTCAACCTAAACAGGAGTTATACCACTTTAAAGAGGAGATCAATACCAACATCTCACAACAAAAACGTAGTCAATCGGATTACCCGTTTAGGAGATAACCGGTTTTCCGCGCAACAATTTTCAAATCAATAGTTCATTTCAGCTATAATCTGTATAATCTTAATCTAAACAGGAGTTATACCACTTTAAAGAGGAGATCAATACCAACATCTCGCAACAAAAACGAAGTCAATCGGATTACCCATTAAGGAGATAACCGGTTTTCCGCGCAACAATTTTCAAATCAATACTTCATTTCAGCTATAATCTGTATAATCTCAATATAAACAGGAGTTATACCACTTTAAAGAGGTGATCAATACCAACATCTCACAACAAAAACGAAGTCAATCGCATCACCCGTTTAGGAGATAACCGGTTCTTCGCGCAACAATTTACAAATCAATATTTCATTTCAGCTTCTCCGAAAACCCACAGAAACTGACTTTTCCGGATAACCTATAATCTCAACCTAAACAGGAGTTATACCACTTTAAAGAGCAGATCAATACAAACATTTCACAACAAAAACGAAGTCAATCGGATCACCCGTTTAGGAGATAACCGAGATTTCGCGCAACAATTTACAAATCAATAGTTCATTTCAGCTTCTCCGAAAACCCACAGAAACTGACTTTTCCGGAAAACATATAATCTCAACCTAAACAGGAGTTATACCACTTTAAAGAGGAGATCAATACCAACATCTCACAACAAAAACGTAGTCAATCGGATTACCCGTTTAGGAGATAACCGGTTTTCCGCGCAACAATTTTCAAATCAATAGTTCATTTCAGCTATAATCTGTATAATCTCAACCTAAACAGGAGTTATACCACTTTAAAGAGGTGATCAATACCAACATCTCACAACAAAAACGAAGTCAATCGGATCACCCGTTTAGGAGATAACCGGGTTTTCCCGCAACAATTTACAAATCAATAGTTCATTTCAGCTTCTCCGAAAACCCACAGAAACTGACTTTTCCGGAAAACATATAATCTCAACCTAAACAGGAGTTATACCACTTTAAAGAGGAGATCAATACCAACATCTCACAACAAAAACGTAGTCAATCGGATTACCCGTTTAGGAAATAACCGGTTTTCCGCGCAACAATTTTCAAATCAATAGTTCATTTCAGCTATAATCTGTATAATCTCAACCTAAACAGGAGTTATACCACTTTAAAGAGGTGATCAATACCAACATCTCACAACAAAAACGAAGTCAATCGGATCACCCGTTTAGGAGATAACCGGGTTTTCCCGCAACAATTTACAAATCAATAGTTCATTTCAGCTTCTCCGAAAACCCACAGAAACTGACTTTTCCGGATAACCTATAATCTCAACCTAAACAGGAGTTATACCACTTTAAAGAGGAGATCAATACAAACATTTCACAACAAAAACGAAGTCAATCGGATCACCCGTTTAGGAGATAACCGAGATTTCGCGCAACAATTTACAAATCAATAGTTCATTTCAGCTTCTCCGAAAACCCACAGAAACTGACTTTTCCGGAAAACATATAATCTCAACCTAAACAGGAGTTATACCACTTTAAAGAGGAGATCAATACCGACATCTCACAACAAAAACGTAGTCAATCGGATTACCCGTTTAGGAGATAACCGGTTTTCCGCGCAACAATTTTCAGCTATAATCTGTATAATCTCAACCTAAACAGGAGTTATACCACTTTAAAGAGGTGATCAATCCCAACATCTCACATCAAAAACGAAGGCAATCATACAATAGTTCATTTCAGCTTCTCCGAAAACCCACAGGAACTGACTTTTTTGGAAATCCTATAATCTCAACCTAAACGGGAGTTATACCACTTTAAAGAGGAGATCAATACCAACATTTCACATCAAAAACGAAGTCAAGCGGATCATCCGGGTTTTCGCGCAACAATTTACAAATCAATAGGTCATTTCAGGTTCTCCGAAAACCCACAGAAACTGACTTTTCCGGAAAACCTATAATCTCAACCTAAACAGGAGTAATACTACTTTAAAGAGGATTACAATACCAACATTTCACAACAAAAACGAAGTCAATCGGATCACCCGTATATGAGATTTTTCGCGCAACATTTTACAAATCAATAGTTCATTTCAGCTTCTCCGAAAACCCACAGAAACTGACTTTTCCGGAAAACCTATAATCTCAACCTAAACTGGAGTTATACCATTAGTTCATTTCAGCTTCTCCGAAAACCAACAGAAACTGACTTTTCCGGAAAACCTATAATCTCAACCTAAAGAGGAGTTATACCACTTTAAAGAGGTGATCAATCCCAACATCTCACATCAAAAACGAAGGCAATCGTTCAATAGTTCATTTCAGCTTCTCCGAAAACCCACAGAAACCGACTTTTCCGGAAAACCTATAATCTCAACCTAAACAGGAGTAATACCACTTTAAAGAGGAGATCAATACTAACATTTCACAACAAAAATGAAGTCAATCGGATCACCCGTTTAGGAGATAACCGGGTTTTCGCGATACAATTTACAAATCAATAGTTTATTTCAGCTTCTCCGAAAACCCACAGAAACTGACTTTTCCGGAAAACCTATAATCTCAACCTAAACACGAGTTATACCACTTTAAAGAGGAGATCAATACCAACATTTCACAATAAAAACGAAGTCAATCGGATCACCCGTTTAGGAGATAACCGGATTTTCGCGCAATAATTTACAAATCAATAACTAGTTCATTTCAGCTTCTCCGAAAACCCACAGAAACTGACTTTTCCAGAAGACCTACAATCTCAACCTAAACTGGAGTTATACCATTAGTTCATTTCAGCTTCTCCGAAAACCAACAGAAACTGACTTTTCCGGAAAACCTATAATCTCAACCTAAACAGGAGTAATACCACTTTAAAGAGGAGATCAATACTAACATTTCACAACAAAAATGAAGTCAATCGGATCACCCGTTTAGGAGATAACCGGGTTTTCGCGGAACAATTTACAAATCAATAGTTTAGTTCAGCTTCTCCGAAAACCCACAGAAACTGACTTTTCCGGAAAACCTATAATCTCAACCTAGACAGGAGTTATACCACTTTAAAGAGGAGATCAATATCAACATTTCACAATAAAAACGAAGTCAATCGGATCACCCGTATATGAGATTTTTTCGCGCAACAATTTACAAATCAATAGTTCATTTCAGCTTCTCCGAAAACCCACAGGAACTGACTTTTCCGGATAACCTATAATCTCAACCTAAACAGGAGTTATACCACTTTAAAGAGGAGATCAATACAAACATTTCACAACAAAAACGAAGTCAATCGGATCACCCGTTTAGGAGATAACCGAGATTTCGCGCAACAATTTACAAATCAAGTTTATTTCAGCTTCTCCGAAAACCCACAGAAACTGACTCTTCCGGAAAGCATATAACCTCAACCTAAACAGGAGTTATACCACTTTAAAGAGGAGATCAATACCAACATCTCACAACAAAAACAAAGTCAATCGGATTACCCATTTAGGAGATAACCGGTTTTCCGCGCAACAATTTTCAAATCAATAGTTCATTTCAGCTATAATCTGTATAATCTCAACCTAAACAGGAGTTATACCACTTTAAAGAGGTGATCAATACCAACATCTCACAACAAAAACGAAGTCAATCGGATCACCCGTTTAGGAGATAACCGGTTCTTCGCGCAACAATTTACAAATCAAGAGTTCATTTAAGCTTCTCCGAAAACCCACAGAAACTGACTTTTCCGGATAACCTATAATCTCCACCTAAACAGGAGTTATACCACTTTAAAGAGGAGATCAATACAAACATTTCACAACAAAAACGAAGTCAATCGGATCACCCGTTTAGGAGATAACCGAGATTTCACGCAACAATTTACAAATCAATAGTTCATTTCAGCTTCTCCGAAAACCCACAGAAACTGACTTTTCCGGAAAACATATAATCTCAACCTAGACAGGAGTTATACCACTTTATAGAGGAGATCAATACCAACATCTCACAACAAAAACGAAGTCAATCGGATTACCCATTTAGGAGATAACCGGGTTTTCCCGCAACAATTTACAAATCAATAGTTCATTTCAACTTCTCCGAAAACCCACAGAAACTGACTTTTCCGGATAACCTATAATCTCAACCTAAACAGGAGTTATACCACTTTAAAGAGGAGATCAATACCAACATCTCACAACAAAAACGAAGTCAATCGGATTACCCATTTAGGAGATAACCGGTTTTCCGCGCAACAATTTTCAAATCAATAGTTCATTTCAGCTATCATCTGTATAATCTCAACCTAAACAGGAGTTATACCACTTTAAAGAGGTGATCTATACCAACATCTCACAACAAAAACGAAGTCAATCGGATTACCCATTTAGGAGATAACCGGGTTTTCCCGCAACAATTTACAAATCAATAGTTCATTTCAACTTCTCCGAAAACCCACAGAAACTGACTTTTCCGGATAACCTATAATCTCAACCTAAACAGGAGTTATACCACTTTAAAGAGGAGATCAATACAAACATTTCACAACAAAAACGAAGTCAATCGGATCACCCGTTTAGGAGATAACCGAGATTTCACGCAACAATTTACAAATCAATAGTTCATTTCAGCTTCTCCGAAAACCCACAGAAACTGACTTTTCCGGATAACCTATAATCTCCACCTAAACAGGAGTTATACCATTTTAAAGAGGAGATCAATACAAACATTTCACAACAAAAACGAAGTCAATCGGATCACCCGTTTAGGAGATAACCGAGATTTCGCGCAACAATTTACAAATCAACAGTTCATTTCAGCTTCTCCGAAAACCCACAGAAACTGACTTTTCCGGAAAACCTATAATCTCAACCTAGACAGGAGTTATACCACTTTAAAGCGGAGATCAATACCAACATTTCACAATAAAAACGAAGTCAAACGGATCACCCGTATATAAGATTTTTTCGCGCAACATTTGTAACAGTCTAGCTTAACGGTAGATGTAATTATAAAGACGACTCGGAGTCCTTGCTCACCGGCTCGTGCTCAGATGGTGTGGGATCTTGTCTTTTCCGTATAGTTGGCTAAGTTACAAAACAAACAAAAAAAAATAATGTAACACCGATATAAAAATTAAGAAATTAAAGAAACGAAAACAAATATATATTCTTTTGGTTCAGAACATCAGCAAAATTATTTGAAAAAAAAAAAAAAACAATAACCAGCTGATGAGGCCATCTTACCCTCCCTACCTATGAACACCTTAAGGCCCAAAAACTAGATGTTCCCAAAAAACAAATGTTCCCTTAATTTATTTACCCCATTGTTTCAACAAAACTGATTTTTTATTTCATATTAAAAAGCACTAAATTTTAATGTACGAGAAGAAAAACATTTTTTATACAACAAAATTCATCTATTTATAGAATTCAATTAAATAAAATTTGAAAATTTAAGCAAAAAAAAATGAAATTATAAGTTAAATTAATTAATTCGTTTTAATTCCTTTAAGGACAAATTCTTTTAATATTCGTTAAATTAAAATACACATTTACCACAAAAAAAATCACACACACATTAATAAAAACTATTTCTTTTGTACTCACCCCTTTCCGTACGATGAACAGAGCTCTCTTCACTTCAGGTTCGGGCTTTCGGGCGATAAAATCCTTAAGAACGTTTTATGTACTAAACAAATAACATGTGCAAGTTTTTTTTTTTTTATGGTATTACAATTAAGAATTAAATGTATGGGAAAAATTGCGTTAAAACCAATTAAAAACAAAAAAAAAAAAATACTTAAAAAAAAAACAAACAACAACAAAAAAAAAATGAAGTATATATGCACATATAACATAATATATTAACTCAAAAAAAGGAAAAATGCGTTCAAATTGATTACTCCAAAAAAAAAATTGCTCCGACCCAAATATATAGTCCACGGTGATAAAACTTGTGGTTCTTTCTCTCCTCTCAGAATTAGAGGGAGGATGTGTGTGGCTTGAAGAGAAACAGGCAACCAAACTACGGAATTGTGGAAACAAAACCAACCGCATCCAAAAAATATATATGTTTAATTTGTTGAAAAAAAAATAGAAATTTTTCCGGCTAAAGAAGGAAAAATATGTCAACAAATTGCCATTCTCCACATTTTTGTTATGCTTACCAACTGTATCAGCTGCCGGAACTTGCAAATTTGTTCAAAATATATGTTCTTCTTATTAAGAAAATAAAACTTATTTCTTATAAACATATGTATATGTATTTATTTTCACCAACTCGAAACTTTAAACTTTTTAATTCAGTTACCTATCACTAACACACCATAAATCGAACTGACACAATTTCCAAATTATATGTGCTTTCATCCCGCAAGAAAAAATATTTAACAAAGTCTACTACAAAAAAAATAATTTCTTGATAGGAAATTCAAATCCAGCAAAGATAAAAAAAATCTAAAAAAACAAAGTATAAACTTTAACAAGTGTAAATTTCAGCAAAAGAAAATTCAAAATTTTACAACAACCACAAAAATAACCAAAAAAAAACAATTTTATTTTTTTTTTTAGAAAAATTGTATATATGTTAGATGTCACAAACTTAACAGCTTTCTAAACGTCCTACGATTAGACAAGGGATTAAGAAATGTATTTCAAACGTGTGGCTCGACCACGCCCTGAGATAAAAGCCGGGCCTTATTTTTTTTAACAAATCTTTCGCGTGGTATGTTCCTAAGAATTTTCCATTGCAATCTTCAATGTCATATAAAGAGGATCCTATTGTTCTCATTATTTTACACTTAGAAAATTTGTCACATAACTTAGAATTAAAATGGTCCGAAGCACTACTGTTGTAGAAATTTCTTTTAAAAACTATTTCGCCAGGAGAAAAGGAGATATTTCTAGAACGAAGGTTATACTGATCCCTACATCTCTCATAAGACCTTTCTAAATTTTTCCTGACTTCTTCACGTAAAAGTTCTCTCCCAACATCATTTGAAATAATTTGCATATCACTTTCATTTAAGGTATCTAGTTTTCTGTGTAATTCGTATTCGTTTCCGTTTCCTACATATTTTTGGCCAAAAATTAGTGAGTATGGTTCTAGCCCAATTGACTCATGAACTGAAGTCCTCATTGAGCATGCTAAAGCACTTAGATGTTTATCCCAGTCCTTTTGATTTTTACTTATGTATGCTCTTATTTTTGTCAATACATTTCGATTAACACGCTCAGATGCGTTTGCTTGTGGAGAATATACTGCTGTTCGTTGGTGTCTCACTCCATAACTTTTAAGAAAATTTTCGAAATCTTTTGCAATAAACTGCTTCCCATTATCAGATAATAAAAGTTCGGGTACACCAAAGGTAAGGAAAATATCGGCTTCAAGAACTTCAATAACTTTTTTACTTGTAGCGTTCTTAATGGGTCTCAAAAACACAAATTTGGAAAACTGATCTACCACAATCAATATAAAGCAGTTGCCTTTCGAAGAACGAGGATATGGGCCAAGGAAGTCAATAAATAGGCGTTGAAATGGTCTAACTGACTGCAACGTTCTGCCCATGGGTGGTCTCAAAGTATAATTTGGAGCTTTCGTTCGCTTACATGTTTCACATTTCTCTACATATTCACGAACCTGACTAGACATTTTAGGCCAAAAATACAAACTCTGGAGACGTTTTAATGTTTTAAAGAATCCGTCATGACCAGACGTAGGTGCATCATGCGGTATATTAATGAGTTTAGGTATCAGGCTATCTGGAACCCAAATTTTCCAAAATGAATTAATATTTAATTCATGGTCGACATGTGTTCGTTTATACACAATACCATTTTCTATTCTAATATCTGGTAAACGATGTGCACTTTCTTCAATATCAGAAATTAATTTTTTATATTGTTCTGATTTAAATGAAGGATCATTTAGTATATTTACAGGCGGTAAAATTTCTTCCACAAACGCACGAGATAAGGCATCAGCCACCACATTGTCTGAACCTTTACGGTGTTCAATTTCAAAATTAAATCTTTGAAGCTTTAAGCTCCACCTTGCCAAACGGCCACTCAAATCTTTTTGGCTCATCAACCATTTTAATGAAGCATGGTCTGTGGTTATTTTAAATGGTAACATTTCAATAAATGGTCTAAACTTTTCAACACTTAATACGGCAGCTAAACATTCCAACTCTGTAACTGTATAATTTCTTTGAGCTGAATTAAGTTTTTTGGACATGTAAGCTACTACTCTTTCTTGTCCCTCATCATCGATCTGATAAAGTACCGAACCAACACCTAACTTACTAGCATCACACTGAATAATGAAAGGTCGATGGTAGTCAGCATGCCAAAGTACCGGAGATGTTGTTAGAGCACTTTTTAATTTTTCAAAAGACTCCTGAGCGAAATTTGACCACACAAAAGACTTGCTTCTTTTCAAAGTATCAGTTACAGGCGCAGCTAAACTGGAAAAATTTGGTACGAAACGTCGATACCATCCAACCATACCTAAGAATCGTCTAACTTCTTTAGCACTCTTTGGTACCGGATAATCAATAATAGCAGAAATCTTTTCGGTATCTGTCATCAGCTTTCCCTCTCCAATTATATACCCCAAATAATTCAAACGTTTAAAACAAAATTTGCTTTTTTGAACATTAATTGTAAGACCCGATTTTCTTAAAAGGTTTGCTAAAATTTCTAGTCTTTTTAATATGTTCTCAAAATCTGGAGCTATAACAATTATATCATCCATGTAAACTGAATACCAATCTCTGTATTCATGTGGAATTGCCATATCCATCAATTTGACGAAAGTTTGGGAAGCATTACAAAGCCCAAAAGGCATTCGCTTAAACTGGTATAACGGTCTACCCGGAACTGCAAAAGCTGTAATTTCCCTAGATTCCTTATCCAATCTTACTTGCCAGTATGCATCTTTGCCCAAAAGGCATTCGCTTAAACTGGTATAACGGTCTACCCGGAACTGCAAAAGCTGTAATTTCCCTAGATTCCTTATCCAATCTTACTTGCCAGTATGCATCTTTTAAATCTACTCCAGAAATCCAGACAGTGTCTTGTAGGCGAGAAAGAAGGCTATCCACAGGTGGAATATGCACATTTTTTCGTGAGACGATTAATATCTCTAGCATCTAAACATAGTCGATTTTTATCACCTTTCCTAATTAAACTCATACCACTACACCAAGGACTATTACTAAGCTCGATTACATCAAGTTCCAACATCCTGTCGATTTCTGCATGAATTATTTTTTCGACTGGTAGAGATACTGGATAATATTTCTTTTTAACAGGTGAAGCATTTTGAATATCAATGTGATGTTCTAGCAAATCTGTCTCCCCTAATCCTAGAATGGACGAAGATGGAAATTTTTGGATTACTTTATCTAACCTTAAACGTTGTTGAACAGTTAAATCATGCACTTCAGAACTAGCTTCATGTGTAATTTCATCTACAATCGCTAATTTCACATTAAATAAATTCCAAAAATCAAATCCGAGGTATAATTCCTGCGTCAAATTGGGAGCAATAAAAAATTTCACTTCTTTAGTCTGACCGAGAAAAGTTACTGGTAAATACACCAAACCTATAATGTCTTGTTTATTACCATCAGCACACTTTAAAGAAGATCGAAACGAAATAATCTTTTTATTAATTGATCTCAAAAATTTCTCCGAATCTTTTCCTAAACAACTGATTGAAGCACCGCTATCCATTAATCCATTCAAGTTTTTCCCCATAATATTAATCGATTGGAAAGGTCTTATGTCATACTTTCCTTGAAGATTTTCAAGCAAAACTACTTCAGATATTTGTTTATGTAAAGCCTTAAGTTTCTTATGCAATTTTCTAGTACGAAAAATTTTTGGTTCCGTGCCAAAAATTTTATCCTTAACTTTTTTATAATTTTTAATTCTGTCCTCTAATGAAAACTTATGTCTAATCTTAGAAAAATTAATCTTATTATTTACTGAATCTCCGGTTCGGGATTCAAACAAATCTGCCCCGGATGCAAATTTTCCCGCTGAAAGTTTAAATATTTTCTTTTGCATTTCTTGCAGTTATGAGATGTTTCATTTTTCTGACCACACTTATAACAAAATAATTGTCGTTGTGGATCAGGACAATCAAAATAAGAATGACCTTTTTGATCACAATTCCAACATATTAGAATTTGACGGTTTTTAGCTTGTAATTCGACTTCCTCACATACAGCCATTTTATTTTGAGGTGGTACTTCAATTTCTTGAACCTGTTTACGAATCACTTGTCGAGAAGACAATTGGCGTTCAGCATTTCGACAAAATTCTTTCAGTTCGTCAAAAGTTCTAATACGAGCAGAAAAAGTTAACTGCCAGAGCTTGAAATTCAGATTACCTTTAACTATTTCTAATAATTTGTCATCCTGAAGTGGTTCAACCATTTGCTCATTCAATTTCATAATATTAATAATAAAATTATCAACAGTGTTACTTTCCTGTTTATAATCCATTATTGACTTAAGAATTTCAAAATCTGAATCCCTATGTCTGAATTCTTTAATTAAAGCCGTCTTAAGATCCATCCAAGTGGACAAGCCTTGACGTTTCAAGTACACCCAATACCACTCATCAGCTTTATCCGCCAAAAGCAGATGAAAATTCGAACAAATGTGACTCCAAGATAAGTTTTGTATTTGTCTTAAAGCTTCCACCCTAAAAATAAAATCATTAACTGAAATACCGGAAGAATTTCCTGAAAATTTCAAATTCCATTTAGTCATAGGACTAACTCCATGATGATCATTTTCAATCATAACATTACTTGCTCTATTCTGCCCCTGAACTGGAGCAGGTGAGTGAAGATTTTGAGACTGATTTATTTGACGAAACCGATTGTCAATAACAGAATTTATTAAAGAAGGAAGTTGATTTGATAGGGAACTTATTCCCATAGCAACACTATTGGATATAGCTTCCTGAATATGTGTCATATCGAAATTATTATTAATTGAATGAATAGGAGAGCTTTGAATATTTCTTACTTCCGATTCTGGTCTCAAAGATGAATCTAAATTGCCATTGCCCACATTATTAACATTTATTTCATTAGGTCTTCTATCAGATCCTACTAAAGGACGACCTTTAGTCCTACTACGAGTCATCGGAGGTGTCGAAAACATTATATTAAAAATTAGAAGCACAAATTAAAACCAACTACAAAAAAGTAAATTTGTGGATGTATTTGATAAATTAAATGCAAACTTTTGGGGATTTACAATAAATTAAAAAGAACATTTTATAGTTAAATGCAATCACTCAACCCTTCAAATTCCTCCTAACCAAAAGAATATTCAAAATAATAATAATAAAATTTTGTGAAAAAAAAAAATCTTGAATGAATTATTGCTTTTAAACCCACATGAATCTAAATAAAAATAGTTTAGCGCAACTGAGCTGCTGAAAAAAAAACTACAGCAACAGGACTACTAAACAAAATAAAACTATTTGCAACTACCTTTCGAATAAATATATCAAAAAAAAAATAGGACTAAATAGCTTCTTCGACGCAACTAATAAAAAATTAAGAAATTCTTTATCAGGACTATCGAAATAAAATAAAATATATGAGAAATATGCGGTCAATCTTTTATTCGCCAATTTCGTTGGGCGCCATTTGTAACAGTCTAGCTTAACGGTAGGTGTAATTATAAAGACGACTCGGTGTCCTTGCTCACCGGCTCGTGCTCAGATGGTGTGGGATCTTGTCTTTTCCGTATAGTTGGCTAAGTTACAAAACAAACAAAAAAAAAATAATGTAACACCGATATAAAAATTAAGAAATTAAAGAAACGAAAACAAATATATATTCTTTTGGTTCAGAACATCAGCAAAATTATTTGAAAAAAAAAAAAACAATAACCAGCTGATGAGGCCATCTTACCCTCCCTACCTATGAACACCTTAAGGCCCAAAAACTAGATGTTCCCAAAAAACAAATGTTCCCTTAATTTATTTACCCCATTGTTTCAACAAAACTGATTTTTTATTTCATATTAAAAAGCACTAAATTTTAATGTACGAGAAGAAAAACATTTTTTATACAACAAAATTCATCTATTTATAGAATTCAATTGAATAAAATTTAAAAATTTAAGCAAAAAAAATGAAATTATAAGTTAAATTAATTAATTCGTTTTAATTCCTTTAAGGACAAATTCTTTTAATATTCGTTAAATTAAAATACACATTTACCACAAAAAAAAATCACACACACATTAATAAAAACTATTTCTTTTGTACTCACCCCTTTCCGTACGATGAACAGAGCTCTCTTCACTTCAGGTTCGGGCTTTCGGGCGATAAAATCCTTAAGAACGTTTTATGTACTAAACAAATAACATGTGCAAGTTTTTTTTTATGGTATTACAATTAAGAATTAAATGTATGGGAAAAATTGCGTTAAAACCAATTAAAAACAAAAAAAAAAAAAAATACTTAAAAAAAAAACAAACAACAACAAAAAAAAAATGAAGTATATATGCACATATAACATAATATATTAACTCAAAAAAAGGAAAAATGCGTTCAAATTGATTACTCCAAAAAAAAAAATTGCTCCGACCCAAATATATAGTCCACGGTGATAAAAATTGTGGTTCTTTCTCTCCTCTCAGAATTAGAGGGAGGATGTGTGTGGCTTGAAGAGAAACAGGCAACCAAACTACGGAACTACGGAAACAAAACCAACCGCATCCAAAAAATATATATGTTTAATTTGTTGAAAAAAAATAGAAATTTTTCCGGCTAAAGAAGGAAAAATATGTCAACAAATTGCCATTCTCCACATTTTTGTTATGCTTACCAACTGTATCAGCTGCCGGAACTTGCAAATTTGTTCAAAATATATGTTCTTCTTATTAAGAAAATAAAACTTATTTCTTATAAACATATGTATATGTATTTATTTTCACCAACTCGAAACTTTAAACTTTTTAATTCAGTTACCTATCACTAACACACCATAAATCGAACTGACACAATTTCCAAATTATATGTGCTTTCATCCCGCAAGAAAAAATATTTAACAAAGTCTACTACAAAAAAAAATAATTTCTTGATAGGAAATTCAAATCCAGCAAAGATAAAAAAAATCTAAAAAAAAACAAAGTATAAACTTTAACAAGTGTAAATTTCAGCAAAAGAAAATTCAAAATTTTACAACAACCACAAAAATAACCAAAAAAAAACAATTTTATTTTTTTTTTAGAAAAATTGTATATATGTTATATGTCACACATTTTACAAATCAATAGTTCATTTCAGCTTCTCCGAAAACCCACAGAAACTGACTTTTCCGGAAATCCTATAATCTCAACCTAAACAGGAGTTTTACCACTTTAAAGAGGAGATCAATACCAACATTTCACATCAAAAACGAAGTCAAGCGGATCACCCGGGTTTTCGCGCAACAATTTACAAATCAATATTTTATTTCAGGTTCTCCGAAAACCCACAGAAACCGACTTTTCCGGAAAACCTATAATCTCAACCTAAACAGGAGTAATACCACTTTAAAGAGGAGATCAATACTAACATTTCACAACAAAAACGAAGTCAATCGGATCACCCGTTTAGGAGATAACCGGGTTTTCGCGATACAATTTACAAATCAATATTTAATTTCAGCTTCTCCGAAAACCCACAGAAACTGACTTTTCCGGAAAACCTATAATCTCAACCTAAACAGGAGTTATACCACTTTAAAAAGGAGATCAGTACCAATATTTCACAACAAAAAGGAAGTCAATCGGATCACCCGTTTAGAAGATAATCGGGTTTTCGCGCAACAATTTACAAATCAATAGTTCATTTCAGCTTCTCCGAAAACCCACAGAAACTGACTTTTCCGGAAAACCCTTTATCTCAACCTAAACAGGAGTTATACCATTAGTTCATTTCAGCTTCTCCGAAAACCAACAGAAACTGACTTTTCCGGAAAACCTATAATCTCAACCTAAACAGGAGTTATACCACTTTAAAGAGGAGATCAATAACAACATTTCACAATAAAAACGAATTCAATCGGATCTCCCGTTTAGGAGATAACCGGGTTTTCGCGCTACAATTTACAAATCAATAGTTAATTTCAGCTTCTCCGAAAACCCACAGAAACAGACTTTTCCGGAAAACCTATAATCTTAACCTAAACAGGAGTTATACCACTTTAAAGAGGAGATCAATACCAACATTTCACAACAAAAACGAAGTCAATCGGATCACCCGTTTAAGAGATAACCGGGTTTTCGCGCAACAATTTAAAAATCAATAACTAGTTCATTTTAGCTTCTCCGAAAACCCTCAGAAACTGACTTTTCCGGAAGACCTATAATATCAACCTAAACAGGAGTTATACCATTAGTTCATTTCAGCTTCTCCGAAAACCAACAGAAACTGACTTTTCCGGAAAACCTATAATCTCAACCTAAAGAGGAGTTATATCACTTTAAAGAGGAGATCAATACCAACATTTCACAATAAAAACGAAGTCAATCGGATCACCCGTTTAGGAGACAACCGGTTTTTCCCGCAACAATTTACAAATCAATAGTTCATTTCAGCTTCTCCGAAAACCCACAGAAACTGACTTTTCCGGATAACCTATAATCTCAACCTAAACAGGAGTTATACCACTTTAAAGAGGAGATCAATACAAACATTTCACAACAATAATTCTTGCAAAAAAAAACCGACTACAAAACAAATATATGTGTATCAATTCTAAACTAAAAATTTAAAAGGAAGTAATCTGTAAGAAATAGTTCTCAAATCAAATACTTTTATACTTGTTGCTCTAACGGACATAGTAATTTACGTTCTGTACATTCAAATGTCTATCCGTAACGGTTAAGCAGATAAAGCCATATACGACAAATTACGTCAGATATGAGGACACCCTTTATTTTTTTTACACTTATTATTACTGACACAGTAATAAAAAGTAACGGTTCCAAAGATATGGCCATATAGCTTAAACAATATCACCTAGGGGACACCCTTTAATGTGCAATTTTAAATTAAACACTTATTTTAAAGGACAGATTCTTTGTAAATTTAAAATGTCTGTCTAAAAGGGTTCAAAAGATTGGCCATATGCATCAATTTACATCAACTGTTGAGACACCCTTTAAAATTTTAAATATTGATAAATGTTATTATACGGGACATAGTAGTGGAGATTCTGTCTAATTTTCAAGTGTTTGCTTATAACGGTTCAAAAGATAGGGCTAGATAGGTAAAATTATATCAATTATGGGGACACCCTTTAGTTTCCAAATTTAAATTATATACTTGATGTTATAAAGGACTTAGATATACAGGTTCTTTGTAAATTTCAACCGTCTCTCTGTTACGGTTTAAAAGTTTTGCAATATACATCAAATTACATCAACTATTGGGACACCCTTTAACTTCTAATTATAAATATTTATTTTCTGATTATAAATATTGGACATTCTGTCCAATTTTCAAGTGATTGTCTATAATGGTTCAAATGGTTCATATATTTAAATTGACGTCACATATGGGGACACCCTTTAATTTTTAAGTTTATTTTTTTATTAATTTCTGTTATTGGCAGCTATAGTAATAAGCAGTTTTTTAAAATGTTAAAAGGGTGCCCTTTACGGTTCATAATACACGTAAAAAACACGTATGTTGTATGGGGACACCCTTTAATTTTCAAAATTCTAAACTTCTTTTAAAATGGGACCAATCTGTAAGCATTTCCATTCTAATAAAGAAAAAATTTTTAAAATCGGTTCAGAAATGACTGAGTTATGCGGGCACAAACATAAAAAAAAAGCAACATTCAGACGAATTGATAACCTCCTTCTTTTTTTGAAGTCGGTTAAAAACGAAGTCAATCGGATCACCCGTTTAGGAGATAACCGAGATTTCGCGCAACAATTTACAAATCAATAGTTCATTTCAGCTTCTCCGAAAACCCACAGAAACTGACTCTTCCGGAGAGCATATAATCTCAACCTAAACAGGAGTTATGCCACTTTAAAGAGGAGATCAATACCAACATCTCACAACAAAAACGAAGTCAATCGGATTACCCGTTTAGGAGATAACCGGTTTTCCGCGCAACAATTTTCAAATCAATAGTTCATTTCAGCTATAATCTGTATAATCTCAACCTAAACAGGAGTTATACCACTTTAAAGAGGTGATCAATACCAACATCTCACAACAAAAACGAAGTCAATCGGATCACCCGTTTAGGAGATAACCGGTTCTTCGCGCAACAATTTACAAATCAATAGTTCATTTCAGCTTCTCCGAAACTGACTTTTCCGGAAATCCTATAATCTCAACCTAAACAGGAGTTATACCACTTTAAAGAGGAGATCAATACCAACATTCCACAACAACAACGAAGTCAATCGGATCACCCGTTTAGGAGATAACCGGGTTTTCGCGCAACAATTTACAAATCAATAATTAAATTAATATTTATTTAAAGAAAATCCAAGGACTAAAAACATTGCCCATTTGCCAAATAGAAATGAAGTAATTTCAAAAAACTAATTTCTAATAAGAATCGTATTAACATTATGTACCAAAATGTTCGTGGATTGAATACTAAACTGTCTACGCTTCTAGTTAATAGTTATGATTTTACCTTTGATGTTTTCATCTTTACTGAAACCTGGCTTAATGATAACGTTTTTAATGGTGAAGTTCTTTGTAATAAATATCAAATATAGAGATACAATCGTAATGGACGAAGAGGTGGTGGAGTTCTAATCGCTGTTTCTTGTTTCTATCCATCGGAAGTTGTTCCAACTGATTCCAGTAATATCGAATTTGTTGCTGTTGTTGTTAAACTGAAAAGCAAAAAAATTTATTTGACTTGTTCATATTGTTCCCTTTATTCTAAACATATTGAAGAAATTAAGACCGTTGCTTTACTTATTGATACCAAAGACTCAATTTTTGTTGTTGGTGATTTCAACCTACCATCAATTGTATGGAAGCATATACCTGATACCCCATATTTGGTTCCCGTGAATAATAAATACTGTCATGATGATTTCTTAAATGAAATTTTTTGATTATCGTTACATCAAATGAATGGCGTCTGCAATGAATTCGGGAAACTACTTTATTTAGTGTTTACTAATGAAGTTGATGATTGCACAATTACTCGCTCGGAACCTATTACATTGCCTGAAGATAGATATCATCCGACTATTGAAATCAGTTCTTCCATTATATCTGGAGTTAAATTAAACACATCTAAAGTTGATGAAGTTTTTTCTTTCAAACGAACAGATTATAATCTATTAAATAATTTAATAAGAAATACCAACTGGAATGAAATTTTGTCTATTCCCAAAAACAATAATAATTCTGACATTGATAAAATTGTTACGATCTTTTATAAGAAAATCTACTCCTTTTTTGAAACTTGTGTTCCTAAACAACCTGTTAAAACTACATTTGGACCACCATGGAATTCTAAAAATCTCTCACGGCTGAAAAACCTTAAGAACAAAAATTATAAAAAATTTAAAAGATCTGGTTCGTTTGTTGATTACGGAAAGTATTCTGTCAGTCGCTCAGAATATAACTTACTAAACCATGTATTATATAAAGATTATCAAGATAAAGTAAAAAACAATTTCGTAAAAGATCCAAAATCTTTTTATTCATTTGTCAACTCGAAAAGAAAATCTCGTGGATACCCATCAGTTATGAAATTGCACAATCAAGAATCGAGCAATGTTGATGTCATATGCAATATGTTTGCTAATTTTTTTGCCAGCACCTATTCTGACGCTGTATACGATAACAGTAATGGTTACCCTTATGCAATTGCATCGAACCAATTATTCTCTTTTCTTACGTTCAACACAAGTGATATTTTGGTTAACTTAAAAAAGCTAAAAATGTCGTTCACCAATGGACCTGATGGAGTCCCAAGTTGTATTTTAAATCGATGTGCAGATTCATTCGTCAGACCATTAACTTTATTGTTTAATGCATCTATTAAATGTGGTTATTTTCCTGAATTTTGGAAAGACTCGTATATTATACCTTTATATAAATCTGGTAATAAGTCCGATATTTCGAATTATAGAGGTATTGCCAAATTAAGTGCTATTCCAAAATTATTTGAAAAACTAATTACTGATTTTCTCTGTCATCATACTGAATCGTTATTATCACCTCATCAACATGGTTTTAGAAAGGGTTGCTCAACCACAACTAATATTCTTCATTTAACAACTTTAATAAATATTGCATTTAAACAAAAGAAGCAAACTGATGCTGTTTATACAGACTTTAGTAAAGCGTTTGACAAAGTAAACCATCAACTTCTTCTAACTAAATTGGATTTGTTAGGCGTAACCCAAAGAAGTTTAACCTGGATAAAATCATATTTAATGGGCAGAAAGCAAACAGTTCGATTCAACAATAGTACTTCTAAATACATATATGTTTCATCCGGTGTACCACAAGGCAGTCATCTTGGACCACTTTTATTTTCGCTGTTTATATACGATCTTCCTACCGTTATTAACTACACAAATATATTAATGTTCGCTGACGATGTGAAAATTTTTTACTCTTTTAATTGCTTTGTTGATCACGTTCATCTTCAGAATGATCTTAATAACTTATTTTTATGGTGTAACATCAACTTGATGGAGCTGAATTTAAAAAAATGTAAATGCATGCGTTTTTCCAGAAATAATTACATTTCCGCAAACTATTCTTTGGGAGGCCATCAACTGGAGTTGGTTGATTCATTTATTGATCTTGGAATATTACTAGATTCCAAATTAAACTTCGTTTCTCATATAACTATGGCTGTAAACAAAGCAAGAAGTACTCTTGCCTTCATAAAACGTTGGGCTAATGAGTTTTCTGATCCATACATTACGAAGCAACTCTACATGTCTCTAGTTCGACCTATTTTAGAATATGGATCAGTTATATGGGATCCTTATTATAACATTCACAATGCTCGTATTGAATCTGTGCAAAAGCAATTCTTATTGTTCTGTTTTCGTGGTTTTCATTGGAATTACACTACAAATTTCCCTTCTTATTCAAGTAGATTAGCTTTAATAAAACTGCCTACTCTTAAAAGTCGTCGTACAATGTTAAATGTTTCTTTCATGTTGAACCTTATCAATGGTAATATTAGCTGTGATTTCCTATTAAGTTCTGTTAACTTTAATATTCCTTGTCATAATACACGTCATTATTATCCTATTTTTAAGAAATTGTGTAGAGCTAATTATTCTTTTGCTGACCCTTTTACCAAGTTATGTCGTACATATAATTGTTTGTTTCAGTTTATAGATTTTTCTTTAAATATAAATGTAATAAAGCATAAAATTATCGTATTTCTTAATTCATAATTAACTCATTTATTCCATTAATTTTAAGAATTATTGTAACTAGTCTGTAAGGATTATATTCTATTGACTAATAATAATAAATAAAATAAAAAAATAGTTCATTTCAGCTTCTCCGAAAACCCACAGAACTGACTTTTCTGGATAACCTATAATCTTAACCTAAACAGGAGTTATACCGCATTAAAGAGGAGATCAATACCAACATTTCACAACAAAAACGAAGTCAACCGGATCACCCGTTTAGGAGATAACCAGGTTTTCGCGTAACAATTTACAAATCAATAGTTCATTTCAGCTTCTCCGAAAACCCACAGAAACTGACTTTTCCGGAAAACCCTTAATCTTAACCTAAACAGTAGTTATACGACTTTAAAGAGGAGATCAATACCAACATTTCACAACAAAAACGAAGTCAATCGGATCACCCATATATGAGATTTTTTCGCGCAACAATTTACAAATCAATAGTTCATTTCAGCTTCTCCGAAAACCCACAGAAACTGACTTTTCCTGATAACCTATAATCTCAACCTAAACAGAAGTTATACCACTTTAAAGAGGAGATCAATACAAACATTTCACAACAAAAACGAAGTCAATCGGATCACCCGTTTAGGAGATAACCAGGTTTTCGCGCAACAATTTACAAATCAATAGTTCATTTCAGCTATAATCTGTATAATCTCTACCTAAACAGGAGTTATACCACTTTAAAGAGGTGATCAATACCAACATCTCACAACAAAATCGAAGTGAATCGGATCACCCGTTTAGGAGATAACCGGTTCTTCGCGCAACAACTTACAAATCAATAGTTATTTCAGCTTCTCCGAAAACCCACAGGAACTGACTTTTCCGGATAACCTATAATCTCAACCTAAACAGGAGTTATACCACTTTAAGAGGAGATCAATACCAACATTTCACAACAAAAACGAAGTCAATCGGATCACCCGTTTAGGAGATAATCGGGTTTTCGCGGAACAATTTACAAATCAATAGTTTAGTTCAGCTTCTCCGAAAACCCACAGAAACTGACTTTTCCGGAAAACCTATAATCTCAACCAAGACAGGAGTTATACCACTTTAAAGAGGAGATCAATACCAACATTTCACAACAAAAACGAAGTCAATCGGATCACCCGTATATTAGATTTTTTCGCGCAACAATTTACAAATCAATAGTTCATTTCAGCTTCTCCGAAAACCCACAGGAACTGACTTTTTTGGAAATCCTATAATCTCAACCTAAACAGGAGTTATACCACTTTAAAGAGGAGATCAATACCATCATTTCACATCAAAAACGAAGTCAAGCGGATCATCCGGGTTTTCGGGCAACAATTTACAAATCAATAGTTCATTTCAGGTTCTCCGAAAACCCACAGAAACTGACTTTTCTCAACCTAAACAGGTGTAATACTACTTTAAAGAGGATTAAAATACCAACATTTCACAACAAAAACGAAGTCAATCGGATCACCCGTATATGAGATTTTTTCGCGCAACATTTTACAAATCAATAGTTCATTTCAGCTTCTCCGAAAACCCACAGAAACTGACTTTTCCGGAAATCCTATAATCTCAACCTAAACAGGAGTTTTACCACTTCAAAGAGGAGATCAATACCAACATTTCACAACAAAAACGAAGTCAAGCGGATCACCCGGGTTTTCGCGCAACAATTTACAAATCAATATTTTATTTCAGGTTCTCCGAAAACCCACAGAAACCGACTTTTCCGGAAAACCTATAATCTCAACCTAAACAGGAGTAATACCACTTTAAAGAGGAGATCAATACTAACATTTCACAACAAAAACGAAGTCAATCGGATCACCCGTTTAGGAGATAAACGGGTTTTCGCGATACAATTTACAAATCAATATTTAATTTCAGCTTCTCCGAAAACCCACAGAAACTGACTTTTCCGGAAAACCTATAATCTCAACCTAAACAGGAGTTATACCACTTTAAAGAGGAGATCAATACCAATATTTCACAACAAAAACGAAGTCAATCGGATCACCCGTTTAGGAGATAACCGGGTTTTCGCGCAACAATTTACAAATCAATAGTTTATTTCAGCTTCTCCGAAAACCCACAGAAACTAACTTTTCCGGAAAACCTATAATCTCAACCTAAACAGGAGTTATACCACTTTAAAGAGGAGATCACTACCAACATTTCACAACAAAAACGAAGTCAATCGGATCACCCGTTTAGGAGATAACCGGATTTTCGCGAAACAATTTACAAATCAATAACTAGTTCATTTCAGCTTCTCCGAAAACCCACAGAAACTGACTTTTCCGGAAGACCTACAATCTCAACCTAAACTGGAGTTATACCATTAGTTCATTTCAGCTTCTCCGAAAACCAACAGAAACTGACTTTTTCGGAAAACTTAGAATCTCAACCTAAAGAGGAGTTATACCACTTTAAAGAGGAGACCAATACCAACATTTCACAAAAAAACGAAGTCAATCGGATCACCCGTTTAGGAGATAACCGGGTTTTCGCGCAACAATTTACAAATCAATAGTTCATTTCAGCTTCTCCGAAAATCCAAAGAAACTGACTTTTCCGGAAAACCCTTTATCTCAACCTAAACAGGAGTTATACCATTAGTTCATTGCAGCTTCTCCGAAAACCAACAGAAACTGACTTTTCCGGAAAACCTATAATCTCAACCTAAACAGGAGTTATACCACTTTAAAGAGGAGATCAATAACAACATTTCACAATAAAAACGAATTCAATCGGATCTCCCGTTTAGGAGATAACCTGGTTTTCGCGCTACAATTTACAAATCAATAGTTAATTTCAGCTTCTCCGAAAACCCACAGAAACTTACTTTTCCGGAAAACCCATAATCTCAACCTAAACAGGAGTTATACCACTTTAAAGAGGAGATCAATACCAATATTTCACCACAAAAACGAAGTCAATCGGATCACCCGTTTAGGAGATAATAGGATTTTCGCGCAACAATTTACAAATCAATAGTTCATTTCAGCTTCTCCGAAAACCCACAGAAACTGACTTTTCCGGAAAACCTATACTCTCAACCTAAACAGGAGTTATACAACTTTAAAGAGGAGATCAATACCAACATTTTACAACAAAAACGAAGTCAATCGGATCACCCGTTTAGGGGATAACCGGGTTTTCGCGCAACAATTTACAAATCAATAACTAGTTCATTTCAGCTTCTCCGAAAACCCTCAGAAACTGACTTTTCCGGAAGACCTATAATATCAACCTAAACAGGAGTTATACCATTAGTTCATTTCAGCTTCTCCGAAAACCAACAGAAACTGACTTTTCCGGAAATCCTATAATCTCAACCTAAAGAGGAGTTATATCACTTTAAAGAGGAGATCAATACCAACATTTCACAATAAAAACAAAGTCAATCGGATCACCCGTTTAGGAGATAACCGAGATTTCGCGCAACAATTTACAAATCAATAGTTCATTTCAGCTTCTCCGAAAACCCACAGAAACTGACTCTTCCGGAAAGCATATAATCTCAACCTAAACAGGAGTTATAATACTTTAAAGAGGAGATCAATACCAACATCTCACAACAAAAACGAAGTCAATCGGATTACCCGTTTAGGAGATAACCGGTTTTCCGCGCAACAATTTTCAAATCAATAGTTCATTTCAGCTATAATCTGTATAATCTCAACCTAAACAGGAGTTATACCACTTTAAAGAGGAGATCAATACCAACATTCCACAACAACAACGAAGTCAATCGGATCACCCGTTTAGGAGATAACCGGGTTTTCGCGCAACAATTTACAAATCAATAATTAAATTAATATTTATTTAAAGAAAATCCAAGGACTAAAAACATTGCCCATTTGCCAAATAGAAATGAAGTAATTTCAAAAAACTAATTTCTAATAAGAATCGTATTAACATTATGTACCAAAATGTTCGTGGATTGAATACTAAACTGTCTACGCTTCTAGTTAATAGTTATGATTTTACCTTTGATGTTATCATCTTTACTGAAACCTGGCTTAATGATAACGTTTTTAATGGTGAAGTTCTTTGTAATAAATATCAAATATAGAGATACAATCGTAATGGACGAAGAGGTGGTGGAGTTCTAATCGCTGTTTCTTGTTTCTATCCATCGGGAGTTGTTCCAACTGATTCCAGTAATATCGAATTTGTTGCTGTTGTTGTTAAACTGAAAAGCAAAAAAATTTATTTGACTTGTTCAGATGTTCCACCAGAATCCGATTGTTCCCTTTATTCTAAACATATTGAAGCCATTAAGACCGTTGCTTTACTTATTGATACCAAAGACTCAATTTTTGTTTTTAGTGATTTCAACCTACCATCAATTGTATGGAAGCATATACCTGATACCCCATATTTGGTTCCCGTGAATAATAAATACTGTCATGATGATTTCTTAAATGAAATTTTTGGATTATCGTTACATCAAATGAATGGCGTCTGCAATGAATTCGGGAAACTACTTGATTTAGTGTTTACTAATGAAGTTGATGATTGCACAATTACTCGCTCGGAACCTATTACATTGCCTGAAGATAGATATCATAAGACTATTGAAATCAGTTCTTCCATTATATCTGGAGTTAAATTAAACACATCTAAAGTTGATGAAGTTTTTTCTTTCAAACGAACAGACTATAATCTATTAAATAATTTAATAAGAAATACCAACTGGAATGAAATTTTGTCTATTCCCAAAAACAATAATAATTCTGACATTGATAAAATTGTTACGATCTTTTATAAGAAAATCTACTCCTTTTTTGAAACTTGTGTTCCTAAACAACCTGTTAAAACTACATTTGGACCACCATGGAATTCTAAAAATCTCTCACGGCTGAAAAACCTTAAGAACAAAAATTATAAAAAATTTAAAAGATCTGGTTCGTTTGTTGATTACGGAAAGTATTCTGTCAGTCGCTCAGAATATAACTTACTAAACCATGTATTATATAAAGATTATCTAGATAAAGTAAAAAACAATTTCGTAAAAGATCCAAAATCTTTTTATTCATTTGTCAACTCGAAAAGAAAATCTCGTGGATACCCATCAGTTATGAAATTGCACAATCAAGAATCGAGCAATGTTGATGTCATATGCAATATGTTTGCTAATTTTTTTGCCAGCACCTATTCTGACGCTGTATACGATAACAGTAATGGTTACCCTTATGCAATTGCATCGAACCAATTATTCTCTTTTCTTACGTTCAACACAAGTGATATTTTGGTTAACTTAAAAAAGCTAAAAATGTCGTTCACCAATGGACCTGATGGAGTCCCAAGTTGTATTTTAAATCGATGTGCAGATTCATTCGTCAGACCATTAACTTTATTGTTTAATGCATCTATTAAATGTGGTTATTTTCCTGAATTTTGGAAAGACTCGTATATTATACCTTTATATAAATCTGGTAATAAGTCCGATATTTCGAATTATAGAGGTATTGCCAAATTAAGTGCTATTCCAAAATTATTTGAAAAACTAATTACTGATTTTCTCTGTCATCATACTGAATCGTTATTATCACCTCATCAACATGGTTTTAGAAAGGGTTGCTCAACCACAACTAATATTCTTCATTTAACAACTTTAATAAATATTGCATTTACACAAAAGAAACAAACTGATGCTGTTTATACAGACTTTAGTAAAGCGTTTGACAAAGTAAACCATCAACTTCTTCTAACTAAATTGGATTTGTTAGGCGTAACCCAAAGAAGTTTAACCTGGATAAAATCATATTTAATGGGCAGAAAGCAAACAGTTCGATTCAACAATAGTACTTCTAAATACATATATGTTTCATCCGGTGTACCACAAGGCAGTCATCTTGGACCACTTTTATTTTCGCTGTTTATAAACGATCTTCCTACCGTTATTAACTACACAAATATATTAATGTTCGCTGACGATGTGAAATTTTTTTACTCTTTTAATCGCTTTATTGATCACGTTCATCTTCAGAATTATCTTAATAACTTATTTTTATGGTGTAACATCAACTTGATGGAGCTGAATTTAAAAAAATGTAAATGCATGCGTTTTTCCAGAAATAATTACATTTCCGCAAACTATTCTTTGGGAGGCCATCAACTGGAGTTGGTTGATTCATTTATTGATCTTGGAATATTACTAGATCCCAAATTAAACTTCGTTTCTCATATAACTATGGCTGTAAACAAAGCAAGAAGTACTCTTGCCTTCATAAAACGTTGGGCTAATGAGTTTTCTGATCCATACATTACGAAGCAACTCTACATGTCTCTAGTTCGACCTATTTTAGAATATGGATCAGTTATATGGGATCCTTATTATAACATTCACAATGCTCGTATTGAATCTGTGCAAAAGCAATTCTTATTGTTCTGTTTACGTGGTTTTTATTGGAATTACACTACAAATTTCCCTTCTTATTCAAGTAGATTAGCTTTAATAAAACTGCCTACTCTTAAAAGTCGTCGTACAATGTTAAATGTTTCTTTCATGTTGAACCTTATCAATGGTAATATTAGCTGTGATTTCCTATTAAGTTCTGTTAACTTTAATATTCCTTGTCGTAATACACGTCATTATTATCCTATTTTTATTAAATTGTGTAGAGCTAATTATTCTTTTGCTGACCCTTTTACGAAGTTATGTCGTACATATAATTGTTTGTTTCAATTTATAGATTTTTCTTTAAATATAAATGTAATTAAGCATAAAATTATCGTATTTCTTAATTCATAATTAACTCATTTATTCCATTAATTTTAAGAATTATTGTAACTAGTCTGTAAGGATTATATTCTATTGACTAATAATAATAAATAAAATAAAAAAATAGTTCATTTCAGCTTCTCCGAAAACCCACAGAAACTGACTTTTCTGGATAACCTATAATCTCAACCTAAACAGGAGTTATACCGCATTAAAGAGGAGATCAATACCAACATTTCACAACAAAAACGAAGTCAATCGGATCACCCGTTTAGGAGATAACCAGGTTTTCGCGCAACAATTTACAAATCAATAGTTCATTTCAGCTTCTCCGAAAACCCACAGAAACTGACTTTTCCGGAAAACCCTTAATCTTAACCTAAACAGTAGTTATACGACTTTAAAGAGGAGATCAATACCAACATTTCACAACAAAAACGAAGTCAATCGGATCACCCATATATGAGATTTTTTCGCGCAACAATTTACAAATCAATAGTTCATTTCAGCTTCTCCGAAAACCCGCAGAAACTGACTTTTTTGGAAATTCTATAATCTCAACTTAAACAGGAGTTATACCACTTTAAAGAGGAGATCAATACCAACATTTCACATCAAAAATGAAGTCAAGCGGATCACCCGGGTTTTCGCGCAACAATTTACAAATCAATAGTTCATTTCAGCTTCTCCGAAAACCCACAGAAACTGACTTTTCCGGAAAACCTATAATCTCAACCTAAACAGGAGTAATACCACTTTAAAGAGGGGATCAATACCAACATTTCACAGCAAAAATGAAGTCAATCGGATCACCCGTATATGAGATTTTTTCGCGCATCAATTTACAAATCAATAGTTCATTTCAGCTTCTCCGAAAACCCACAGAAACTGACTTTTCCGGAAATCCTATAATCTCAACCTAAACAGGAGTTATACCACTTTAAGGAGGAGATCAATACCAACATTTTACATCAAAAACGAAGTCAAGCGGATCACCCGGGTTTTCGCGCAACAATTTACAAATCAATAGTTCATTTCAGGTTCTCCGAAAAGCCACAGAAACTGACTTTTCCGGAAAACCTATAATCTCAACCTAAGTCAATTGCATCACCCGTGTAGGAGGTAACCGGGTTTTCGCGCAAGAATTTGCAAATCAATAGTTCAGCTTCTCCGAAAATCAATTGAAACTGACTTTTCCGAAAAACCTATAATCTTAATCTAAACAGGAGTTATACCACTTTAAAGAGGAGATCAATACCAACATTTAACAACAAATTTGAAGTCAATCGGATCACCCGTTTAGGAGATAACCGGATTTTCGCGCAAGAATTTACAAATCAATAGTTCATTTAAAACCGAAGTCAAGCGGATCACCCGGGTTTTCGCGCAACAATTTATAAATCAATAGTACATTTCAGCTTCTCCGAAAACCCACAGAAACTGACTTTTCCGGAAAACCTATAATCTCAACCTAAACAAGAGTAATACCACTTTAAAGAGGAGATCAATACTAACATTTCACAACAAAAACGACGTCAATCGGATCACCCGTTTAGGAGATAACCGGGTTTTCGCGCAACAATTTACAAATCAATAGTTCATTTCAGCTTCTCCGAAAACCCACAGAAACTGACTTTTCCGGAAAACCTATAATCTCAACCTAAACAGGAGTTATACCACTTTAAAGAGGAGATCAATACCAACATTTCACAACAAAAACGAAGTCAATCGGATCACCCGTTTAGGAGATAACCGGATTTTCGCGCAACAATTTACAAATCAATAACTAGTTCATTTCAGCTTCTCCGAAAACCCACAGAAACTGACTTTTCCGGAAGACCTACAATCTCAACCTAAACAGGAGTTATACCATTAGTTCATTTCAGCTTCTCCGAAAACCAACAGAAACTGACTTTTCCGGAAAACCTATAATCTCAACCTAAAGAGGAGTTATACCACTTTAAAGAGGAGATCAATACCAACATTTCACAATAAAAACGAAGTCAATCGCATCACCCGTTTAGGAGATAACCGGGTTTTCGCGCAACAATTTACAAATCAACAGTTCATTTCAGCTTCTCCGAAAACCCAAAGAAACTGACTTTTCCGGAAAACCCTTTATCTCAACCTAAACAGGAGTTATACCATTAGTTCATTTCAGCTTCTCCGAAAACCAACAGAAACTGACTTTTCCGGAAAACCTATAATCTCAACCTAAACAGGAGTTATACCACTTTAAAGAGGATATCAATACCAACATTTCACAACAAAAACGAAGTCAATCGGATCACCCGTTTAGGAGATAACCGGGTTTTCGCGCAACAATTTACAAATTAATAAATAGTTCATATCAGCTTTTCCGAAAACCCACAGAAACTGACTTTTCCGGAAGACCTATAATCTCAACCTAAACAGGAGTTATACCACTTTAAAGAGGAGATCAATACCAACATCTCACAACAAAAACGAAGTCAATCGGATAACCCGTTTAGGAGATAACCGGTTTTCTGCGCAACAATTTTCAAATCAATAGTTCATTTCAGCTATTATCTCTATAATCTCACCCTAAACAGGAGTTATACCACTTTAAAGAGGTGATCAATACCAACATCTCACAACAAAAACGAATTCAATCGGATCACCCGTTTAGGAGATAACCGGTTTTTCGCGCAACAATTTACAAATCAATAGTTCATTTCAGCTTCTCCGAAAACCCACAGAAACTGACTTTTCCGGAAAACCTATAATGTCAACCTTAACAGGAGTTATACCACTTTAAAGAGGAGATCAATACCAACATTTCACAATAAAAACGAAGTCAATCGGATGACCCGTTTAGGAGATAACCGGGGTTTCGCGCAACAATTTACAAATCAATAGTTCATTTCAGCTTCTCCGAAAACCCACAGAAACTGACTTTTCCGGATAACCTATAATCTCAACCTAAACAGGAGTTATACCATTAGTTCATTTCAGCTTCTCCGAAAACCAACAGAAACTGACTTTTCCGGAAAACCTATAATCTCAAACTAAAGAGGAGTTATACAACTTTAAAGAGGAGATCAATACCTACATTTCACAACAAAAACGAAGTCAATCGGATCACCCGTTTAGGAGATAACCGGGTTTTCCCGCAACAATTTACAAATCAATAGTTCATTTCAGCTTCTCCGAAAACCCACAGAAACTGACTCTTCCGAAAACTCTAAACAGGAGTTATACCACTTTAAAGAGGAGATCAATACCAACATTTCACAACAAAAACGAAGTCAATCGGAACACCCGTTTAGGAGATAACCGGTTTTTCGCGCAACAATTTACAAATCAATAGTTCATTTCAGCTTCTCCGAAAACCCACAGAAACTGACTTTTCCGGAAAACCTATAATGTCAACCTTAACAGGAGTTATACCACTTTAAAGAGGAGATCAATACCAACATTTCACAATAAAAACGAAGTCAATCGGATGACCCGTTTAGGAGATAACCGGGGTTTCGCGCAACAATTTACAAATCAATAGTTCATTTCAGCTTCTCCGAAAACCCACAGAAACTGACTTTTCCGGATAACCTATAATCTCAACCTAAACAGGAGTTATACCATTAGTTCATTTCAGCTTCTCCGAAAACCAACAGAAACTGACTTTTCCGGAAAACCTATAATCTCAAACTAAAGAGGAGTTATACAACTTTAAAGAGGAGATCAATACCAACATTTCACAACAAAAACGAAGTCAATCGGATCACCCGTTTAGGAGATAACCGGGTTTTCGCGCAACAATTTACAAACCAATAGTTCATTTCAGCTTCTCCGAAAACCCACAGAAACTGACTTTTCCGGAAAACCTATAATCTTAACCTAAGTCAATTGGATCACCCGTGTAGGAGATAACCGGGTTTTCCCGCAAGAATTTGCAAATCAATAGTTCAGCTTCTCCGAAAATCAATTGAAACTGACTTTTCCGAAAAACCTATAATCTTAATCTAAACAGGAGTTATACCACTTTAAAGAGAAGATCAATACCAACATTTCACATCAAAACCGAAGTCAAGTGGATCACCCGGGTTTTCGCGCAACAATTTACAAATCAATATTTCATTTCAGGTTCTCCGTAAACCCACAGAAACCGACTTTTCCGGAAAACCTATAATCTCAACCTAAACAGGAGTAATACCACTTTAAAGAGGAGATCAATACCAACATTTCACAACAAAAACGAAGTCAATCGGATCCTCCGTTTAGGAGATAACCGGGTTTTCGCGCTACAACTTACAAATCAATAGTTCATTTCAGCTTCTCCGAAAACCCACAGAAACTGACTTTTCCGGAAAACCTATAATCTCAACCTAAACAGGAGTTATACCACTTTAAAGAGGAGATCAATACCAACATTTCACAACAAAAACGAAGTCAATCGGATCACCCGTTTAGGAGATAACCGGGTTTTCGCGCAACAATTTACAAATCAATAAATAGTTCATTTCAGCTTTTCCGAAAACCCACAGAAACTGACTTTTCCGGAAGACCTATAATCTCAACCTAAACAGGAGTTATACCACTTTAAAGAGGAGATCAATACCAACATCTCACAACAAAAACGAAGTCAATCGGATAACCCGTTTAGGAGATAACCGGTTTTCTGCGCAACAATTTTCAAATCAATAGTTCATTTCAGCTATTATCTCTATAATCTCACCCTAAACAGGAGTTATACCACTTTAAAGAGGTGATCAATACCAACATCTCACAACAAAAACTAAGTCAATCGGATCACCCGTTTAGGAGATAACCGGTTTTTCGCGCAACAATTTACAAATCAATAGTTCATTTCAGCTTCTCCGAAAACCCACAGAAACTGACTTTTCCGGAAAACCTATAATGTCAACCTAAACAGGAGTTATACCAACTTAAAGAGGAGATCAATACCAACATTTCACAATAATAATAATTCTTGCAAAAAAAAACCGACTACAAAACAAATATATGTGTATCAATTCTAAACTAAAAATTTAAAAGGAAGTAATCTGTAAGAAATAGTTCTCAAATCAAATACTTTTATACTTGTTGCTCTAACGGACATAGTAATTTACGTTCTGTACATTCAAATGTCTATCCGTAACGGTTAAGCAGATAAAGCCATATACGACAAATTACGTCAGATATGAGGACACCCTTTATTTTTTTTACACTTATTATTACTGACACAGTAATAAAAAGTAACGGTTCCAAAGATATGGCCATATAGCTTAAACAATATCACCTAGGGGACACCCTTTAATGTGCAATTTTAAATTAAACACTTATTTTAAAGGACAGATTCTTTGTAAATATAAAATGTCTGTCTAAAAGGGTTCAAAAGATTGGCCATATGCATCAATTTACATCAACTGTTGAGACACCCTTTAAAATTTTAAATATTGATAAATGTTATTATACGGGACATAGTAGTGGAGATTCTGTCTAATTTTCAAGTGTTTGTCTATAACGGTTCAAAAGATAGGGCTAGATAGGTAAAATTATATCAATTATGGGGACACCCTTTAGTATCCAAATTTAAATTATATACTTGATGTTATTGTAGGGTATTTACTTAATCATAGAGATCGTCACTATTACATCTCTCTTAATATGAGTAAAGCTTATATTAAGCTTTTGTCATTAAATGAACACCTGCAATGGAATATTGTATGTATCCATTTATTAACAACAGCAGAGGGATTACTAAAAACCTTTTGCTGTCTTCTTTCTTATTGTATGTTATCTTTAAGCTCATTCCTTTTTTGTACAGCAAATGAATTGCCAGTCGAAGCGAAAAGAATTTAAAATAAATAAATTAAATAATTTAAATTAACATAAACTCTACTTGTTTTATTTCATAAAGACTGAGTTTATTACAGTGGCGACGAGGATATTCAAAACAATATTAAGATTAATATTATTTTCAATAGAAATTGAATAAAGGGAACGTGTTGCAGCAGGAAGAAGTTTTAAATTTTTTGTATTAAACAACAAAAGCAAAGATGACTACCCAAGTTGCACAAATTATTGGTAAAGTTCCAAGTTTTGATCATACACAAAACAATTGGTCAGTGTTTGAAAATCAAATGGAACAATTTCTTGTGGCGAATGATATCAATAATGTCGTTAAAAGGAAGGCAATTTTGCTGACGTCATTATGTGAAACATCATATATGCTGCTACAAAATTTAGTGAGTCCGATGAAAATAGAAGATGCAACAACAACTTATGGGACGTTAATTGAGGTGATGAAAAAACATTTTAAGCCGCCAACATCTGGTTTTGCAGAAAGGTACAAATTTTATAATGCTTCGAAATTAGCTACGGAGACGATCAACGAATGGGCCGTACGTGTTCGATCATTAGCAGTGAACTGTGAGTTTGGTACGTGTTTATCAACAGCAATTCGTGATAAATTTGTAATGGGGTTGGAGAAAGGTCCGGCCCGGGACAAAATTTTTTTGGAATCGGTGGCGTGTACTTTCGACAAGGTGGTTGAAATTGCCAACAATGTAGAGTACGCAAAACACCAATATGACACAGTGGCGGTAAAAGAAGAGCTGGTTAATTTCATAAAAAAGGCAAATGGCGGTAGAGACAAAAGGGAATCAAAAAACAAGATGGCTCAGCAACATCAAAAGAAAAATGATCAACAATGTGAAGTCTGCGGTTTTAAAAATCATAAAAGCGAGCAATGTAAGTTCAAAAATTATAAATGCAACCAATGCCAGAAAAAAGGGCATTTAAAAAAATGTGTAAAACAAAAAATTTTAATTTTTTAGAAAATGTTGATAGAGATTTAAGCCTATTTTCTTTTACAAGTCCAAAAGATGGACCTATTAAAATTAAAGTTAAAATCAATAATAAACCATTTGATATGGAGTTGGATACGGGCTCAGAAAATACTGTAATTTCGGAAAATACGTACAAGGCTGCGTTTAGTAATTATAGTCTTCGTAAAATAGATATGCTATTGAAAGCGTATAATGGTACAAATATAATTCCTATCGGAGCTTGTGATGTGTTGGTTCAATACGGTAATAAAGAGAAACTCATTCCAATTATTGTGATTAAACATGGTGGTCCACCACTTTTGGGTCGGAACTTTTTAAAGGCATTTGAGATTGAGATTTGTAATATAAACTACGCATCTGAACTTCAAATGCTAAAAATTAATCCTATAGTTAAAAAATTTAATAAATTGTTTGATGGTGGTTTGGGACTGTTTAAAATGAGTAAGCCCGGGTTGAAGGTAAAAGAGGACGCCGTTCCAAAATTTTTTAGACCAAGACCTTTGCCTCTTGCAATTAAAAACAAAGTGGAATCAGGATTAGATGATTTAGTAAAAATGGAAATTTTAAAACCGGTTGATTATAGCGAGTGGGGAACACCAATCGTGCCAATATTAAAAAAAGACGGTAGCGTTAGGATTTGCGGTGATTTTAAGGTAACGTTAAACCCATACTTAATGATAGAAAAGTATCCTTTACCCCGGATTGAGGAAATTTTTTCTAAATTGCATGGTGGGGAGGAATTTACAAAACTCGATTTAAGTATGGCGTATCAACAAATAGAGTTAGATGAGGAATCTCGTAAATATACGACTATTTCTACTTCGAAAGGTCTTTTTCAGTATACTAGGCTTATATATGGCTTAGCGTCAGCTCCCGCGATTTTTCAAAGGATCATGGATTCGCTGTTGGCAGGTTTAGATGGCGTTGTGGTATTTTTAGATGACATTTTAATTAGCGCGCCCAATCGTAAACTACATAACGAACGTCTTGAACGAGTTCTAAACATTTTAAACGATGTAGGTTTTAAATTATCACCAGTAAAGTGTGAATTTTTTTGTAAAAAAATTGAATATTTGGGTCACGTTATTGACAAACAAGGTTTGCATATGAATCCCAAAAAAGTAAGGGACATTTCTAAAATTCCAAATCCTGAAAATGTCAAGGAGCTGCAAGCGTTTTTAGGAGTTGTGAATTTTTATAGAAGATTTTTGCCAAACGTGTCCACATTGCTGCATCCATTGCATAAGCTACTCAGGGCCGATACAGAATTTAAATGGACTTCCGAGTGTTCGGGGGCCATGGCAAAATTAAAAAATAGTCTAGTATCGAGCAATTGTTTAGCGCATTTTAATGCTAATTTTAAAACAAAGGTGACGGTAGATGCCAGTCCTGTCGGAGTAGGTGCTGTGTTGTCACAGATTAATGAGAAGGGTGAAGAAAGGCCAGTTGAGTTCGCCTCTAGAACGTTGACAGATACCGAAAAGCGGTATTCACAATTAGATCGTGAAGCCGTTTCAATTTTGTTTGGTGTTAAAAAGTTTCACCAGTATTTGTACGGGCGGCAGTTTACCTTAGTTACTGACAACAAGCCTTTGCATCACATTTTTAACCCTAAAAAGGGAATTCCAGTCATGGCATCGAATAGGTTGCAGCGTATAGCGTTAACTTTGTCGGGTTATCAATTTGATATTGCCCATATTAAATCCAAAAGTAACGTAGCTGACTATTTTTCAAGATATCCAAGGGAATCTGATTTAAAATTAGATGATTTTCCAACGGATTTATACGTAAATTACGTAAAGGAAATTCGAAATGATTCAAATTTTTTAAATTTTGAAACCATCAGTTCAGAAACTGAAAAAGATGATCTTTTGAAAAAAGTGCGTAAGAACGTTGAATCAGGCTGGCCTGCTAAGTGTACAGAAACCGAATTACTTCCATATTTTTTAAAAAGAAACGAATTGTCGTTTGAGTCAAATAGTTTGTTTTGGGGCTATAGGGTGATTATACCACAAAAATTAAGAAGTGAAGTGGTTAATTTGTTACATGCATCACATATGGGCATAGTAAAAATGAAAGCTATGGCTCGGGAATGTTGTTGGTGGCCAAATCAAGGCAAAGATTTAGAGAAAATTGTTAAGGCGTGTGACTCATGTTTAATGACACGACCTAATCCACCTCAGCAAGAGTTAATTCCTTGGCCGAGATCAGAAGAAGTGTGGTCAAGGCTACATATAGATTTTTTTGGACCGTTTTTAAAGCGTTGGTGCTTAGTTGTGGTGGACAGTAGCAGTAAATGGGTTGAGTGCCTTGATATGGGGTCGAATACAACTAGTAGCGCAGTTATTAACGTTTTAAGAGAATTGTTTGCTCGATTTGGTTTGCCAAAATGTATCGTTTCGGATAATGGTACTTCGTTTGTGTCCAATGAATTTAAAAGGTTTTTAAAATTTAACGGTATTGAACACATCACAAGTCCTGTAGGGAATCCAGCTACTAATGGACAGGCTGAAAATTCAGTAAAAACCCTTAAAAATGCTCTTAAAAGAAGCTTAAATAATGTACCAATATCCGAATTCCATAGTGTACTATGTAGATTTTTATTTGATTACAGAAACACAGTGCATTCTAGTACTGGTGTTTCCCCAGTTCAGTTAATGTTTAATCAACGTCAATTGAGAACCAAGTTTGATTTAATTAATCCAAATCGAAAAGTAGTTAAAATTAATAAAAATCAAGTTAATTTAAATGCAAAAAACAAACAAAATAGTCAGATTAAATTTTATAAAGGCAAAAAGAAAAATAGTTTTAACGAAAATGATCATGTGGTGTGTAAAGATTATTCAATTCCTGGAAAAGTTTCTTGGATTAGAGGCACGGTGCTTAAAAAACTTGGTAAGCAAACCTTTTTAATAAAAACAAAAAATGATAAAACATGGAAAAGGCATGTAAACCAAATTGTATTATGTACTGAACCGCCAGGAGAATCTGAAATTCCAACAACTATTTTAGATCCGTTACAGACTTTTTCTCCTAGTATCCAACAAAGTATTAAAGATCAAGTTAAACCAAATAATATTGAAAATAAAGAAGAAGAAAATATAACTTCTGAAGAAATAGCAAATGAAAATAAATTATCAAAAGAAAATGTAAAATATAATTTAAGAGAAAGAAAAACTAGAAAAGTATAAATTATATTTAAAATAGGTATTGCATTTTTTATTTATATTTTCATCTATATATATATAAAAAAAAAACATTTTGTTAAACAAATTTATTTCCTTACTTTACCAAAAATTATTGTTAAATATATAATTTTTTTCTTACCCAGTATACTTTTAAGCAATATAAAATGAAATATTTAATGATTGTATTCAAATGGGGTGAAAAATAAATATATGAAGGGGGTAGTTGTAGGGTATTTACTTAATCATAGAGATCGTCACTATTACATCTCTCTTAATATGAGTAAAGCTTATATTAAGCTTTTGTCATTAAATGAACACCTGCAATGGAATATTGTATGTATCCATTTATTAACATCAGCAAAGGGATTACTAAAAACCTTTTGTTGTCTTCTTTCTTATTGTATGTTATCTTTAAGCTCATTCCTTTTTTGTACAGCAAATGAATTGCCAGTCGAAGCGAAAAGAATTTAAAATAAATAAATTAAATAATTTAAATTAACATAAACTCTACTTGTTTTATTTCATAAAGACTGAGTTTATTACAGTTATAAAGGAGTTTATTACAGTTATATACAGGTTCTTTGTAAATTTCAACCGTCTCTCTGTTACGGTTCAAAAGTTTTGCAATATACATCAAATTACATCAACTATTGGGACACCCTTTAACTTCTAATTATAAATATTTATTTTCTGATTATAAATATTGGACATTCTGTCCAATTTTCAAGTGATTGTCTACAATGGTTCAAATGGTTCATATATTTAAATTGACGTCACATATGGGGACACCCTTTAATTTTTAAGTTTATTTTTTTTATTAATTTCTGTTATTGGCAGCTATAGTAATAAGCAGTTTTTTAAAATGTTAAAAGGGTGCCCTTTACGGTTCATAATACACGTAAAAAACACGTATGTTGTATGGGGACACCCTTTAATTTTAAAAATTCTGAACTTCTTTTAAAATGGGACCAATCTGTAAGCATTTCCATTCTAATAAAGAAAAAATTTTTAAAATCGGTTCAGAAATGACTGAGTTATGCGGGCACAAACATAAAAAAAAAGCAACATTCAGACGAATTGATAACCTCCTTCTTTTTTTGAAGTCGGTTAAAAACGAAGTCAATCGGATGACCCGTTTAGGAGATAACCGGGGTTTCGCGCAACAATTTACAAATCAATAGTTCATTTCAGCTTCTCCGAAAACCCACAGAAACTGACTTTTCCAGATAACCTATAATCTCAACCTAAACAGGAGTTATACCATTAGTTCATTTCAGCTTTTCCGAAAACCATCAGAAACTGACTTTTCCGGAAACCTATAATCTCAACCGAAACAGGACTTACACCACTTTAAAGAGGAGATCAATACCAACATTTCACAACAAAAACGAAGTCAATCGGATCACCCGTATATGAGATTTTTTCGCGCAACAATTTACAAATCAATAGTTAATTTCAGCTTCTCCGAAAACCAACGGAAACTGACTTTTTCGGAAAACCTATAATCTTAACCTAAGTCAATTGCATCACCCGTGTAGGAGATAACCGGGTTTTCGCGCAAGAATTTGCAAATCAATAGTTCAGCTTCTCCGAAAATCAATTGAAACTGACTTTTCCGAAAAACCTATAATCTTAATCTAAACAGGAGTTATACCACTTTAAAGAGAAGATCAATACCAACATTTCACATCAAAACCGAAGTCAAGTGGATCACCCGGGTTTTCGCGCAACAATTTACAAATCAATAGTTCATTTCAGCTTCTCCGAAAACCCACAGAAACTGACTTTTCCGGAAAACCTATAATCTCAACCTAAACAGGAGTTATACTACTTTAAAGAGGAGATCAATACCAACATTTCACAACAAAAACGAAGTCAATCGGATCACCCGTTTAGGAGATAACCGGATTTTCGCGCAACAATTTACAAATCAATAACTAGTTCATTTCAGCTTCTCCGAAAACCCACAGAAACTGACTTTTCCGGAAGACCTACAATCTCAACCTAAACAGGAGTTATACCATTAGTTCATTTCAGCTTCTCCGAAAACCAACAGAAACTGACTTTTCCGGAAAACCTATAATCTCAACCTAAAGAGGAGTTATACCACTTTAAAGAGGAGATCAATACCAACATTTCACAATAAAAACGAAGTCAATCGGATCACCCGTTTAGGAGATAACCGGGTTTTCGCGCAACAATTTACAAATCAACAGTTCATTTCAGGTTCTCCGAAAACCCAAAGAAACTGACTTTTCCGGAAAACCCTTTATCTCAACCTAAACAGGAGTTATACCATTAGTTCATTTCAGCTTCTCCGAAAACCAACAGAAATTGACTTTTCCGGAAAACCTATAATCTCAACCTAAACAGGAGTTATACCACTTTAAAGAGGATATCAATACCAACATTTCACAACAAAAACGAAGTCAATCGGATCACCCGTTTAGGAGATAACCGGGTTTTCGCGCAACAATTTACAAATTAATAAATAGTTCATTTCAGCTTTTCCGAAAACCCACAGAAACTGACTTTTCCGGAAGACCTATAATCTCAACCTAAACAGGAGTTATACCACTTTAAAGAGGAGATCAATACCAACATCTCACAACAAAAACGAAGTCAATCGGATAACCCGTTTAGGAGATAACCGGTTTTCTGCGCAACAATTTTCAAATCAATAGTTCATTTCAGCTATTATCTCTATAATCTCACCCTAAACAGGAGTTATACCACTTTAAAGAGGTGATCAATACCAACATCTCACAACAAAAACGAATTCAATCGGATCACCCGTTTAGGAGATAACCGGTTTTTCGCGCAACAATTTACAAATCAATAGTTCATTTCAGCTTCTCCGAAAACCCACAGAAACAGACTTTTCCGGAAAACCTATAATGTCAACCTTAACAGGAGTTATACCACTTTAAAGAGGAGATCAATACCAACATTTCACAATAAAAACGAAGTCAATCGGATGACCCGTTTAGGAGATAACCGGGGTTTCGCGCAACAATTTACAAATCAATAGTTCATTTCAGCTTCTCCGAAAACCCACAGAAACTGACTTTTCCGGATAACCTATAATCTCAACCTAAACAGGAGTTATACCATTAGTTCATTTCAGCTTCTCCGAAAACCAACAGAAACTGACTTTTCCGGAAAACCTATAATCTCAAACTAAAGAGGAGTTATACAACTTTAAAGAGGAGATCAATACCAACATTTCACAAAAAAAACGAAGTCAATCGGATCACCCGTTTAGGAGATAACCGGGTTTTCCCGCAACAATTTACAAATCAATAGTTCATTTCAGCTTCTCCGAAAACCCACAGAAACTGACTCTTCCGAAAACTCTAAACAGGAGTTATACCACTTTAAAGAGGAGATCAATACCAACATTTCACAACAAAAACGAAGTCAATCGGAACACCCGTTTAGGAGATAACCGGGTTTTCGCGCAACAATTTACAAACCAATAGTTCATTTCAGCTTCTCCGAAAACCCACAGAAACTGACTTTTCCGGAAAACCTATAATCTTAACCTAAGTCAATTGGATCACCCGTGTAGGAGATAACCGGGTTTTCGCGCAAGAATTTGCAAATCAATAGTTCAGCTTCTCCGAAAATCAATTGAAACTGACTTTTCCGAAAAACCTATAATCTTAATCTAAACAGGAGTTATACCACTTTAAAGAGAAGATCAATACCAACATTTCACATCAAAACCGAAGTCAAGTGGATCACCCGGGTTTTCGCGCAACAATTTACAAATCAATATTTCATTTCAGGTTCTCCGTAAACCCACAGAAACCGACTTTTCCGGAAAACCTATAATCTCAACCTAAACAGGAGTAATACCACTTTAAAGAGGAGACCAATACCAACATTTCACAACAAAAACGAAGTCAATCGGATCCCCCGTTTAGGAGATAACCGGGTTTCGCGCTACAACTTACAAATCAATAGTTCATTTCAGCTTCTCCGAAAACCCACAGAAACTGACTTTTCCGGAAAACCTATAATCTCAACCTAAACAGGAGTTATACCACTTTAAAGAGGAGATCAATACCAACATTTCACAACAAAAACGAAGTCAATCTGATCACCCGTTTAGGAGATAACCGGATTTTCGCGCAACAATTTACAAATCAATAACTAGTTCATTTCAGCTTCTCCGAAAACCCACAGAAACTGACTTTTCCGGAAGACCTACAATCTCAACCTAAACAGGAGTTATACCATTAGTTCATTTCAGCTTCTCCGAAAACCAACAGAAACTGACTTTTCCGGAAAACCTATAATCTCAACCTAAAGAGGAGTTATACCACTTTAAAGAGGAGATCAATACCAACATTTCACAATAAAAACGAAGTCAATCGCATCACCCGTTTAGGAGATAACCGGGTTTTCGCGCAACAATTTACAAATCAACAGTTCATTTCAGCTTCTCCGAAAACCCAAAGAAACTGACTTTTCCGGAAAACCCTTTATCTCAACCTAAACAGGAGTTATACCATTAGTTCATTTCAGCTTCTCCGAAAACCAACAGAAACTGACTTTTCCGGAAAACCTATAATCTCAACCTAAACAGGAGTTATACCACTTTAAAGAGGATATCAATACCAACATTTCACAACAAAAACGAAGTCAATCGGATCACCCGTTTAGGAGATAACCGGGTTTTCGCGCAACAATTTACAAATTAATAAATAGTTCATATCAGCTTTTCCGAAAACCCACAGAAACTGACTTTTCCGGAAGACCTATAATCTCAACCTAAACAGGAGTTATACCACTTTAAAGAGGAGATCAATACCAAAATCTCACAACAAAAACGAAGTCAATCGGATAACCCGTTTAGGAGATAACCGGTTTTCTGCGCAACAATTTTCAAATCAATAGTTCATTTCAGCTATTATCTCTATAATCTCACCCTAAACAGGAGTTATACCACTTTAAAGAGGTGATCAATACCAACATCTCACAACAAAAACGAATTCAATCGGATCACCCGTTTAGGAGATAACCGGTTTTTCGCGCAACAATTTACAAATCAATAGTTCATTTCAGCTTCTCCGAAAACCCACAGAAACTGACTTTTCCGGAAAACCTATAATGTCAACCTTAACAGGAGTTATACCACTTTAAAGAGGAGATCAATACCAACATTTCACAATAAAAACGAAGTCAATCGGATGACCCGTTTAGGAGATAACCGGGGTTTCGCGCAACAATTTACAAATCAATAGTTCATTTCAGCTTCTCCGAAAACCCACAGAAACTGACTTTTTCGGATAACCTATAATCTCAACCTAAACAGGAGTTATACCATTAGTTCATTTCAGCTTCTCCGAAAACCAACAGAAACTGACTTTTCCGGAAAACCTATAATCTCAAACTAAAGAGGAGTTATACAACTTTAAAGAGGAGATCAATACCAACATTTCACAACAAAAACGAAGTCAATCGGATCACCCGTTTAGGAGATAACCGGGTTTTCCCGCAACAATTTACAAATCAATAGTTCATTTCAGCTTCTCCGAAAACCCACAGAAACTGACTCTTCCGAAAACTCTAAACAGGAGTTATACCACTTTAAAGAGGAGATCAATACCAACATTTCACAACAAAAACGAAGTCAATCGGAACACCCGTTTAGGAGATAACCGGGTTTTCGCACAACAATTTACAAACCAATAGTTCATTTCAGCTTCTCCGAAAACCCACAGAAACTGACTTTTCCGGAAAACCTATAATCTTAACCTAAGTCAATTGGATCACCCGTGTAGGAGATAACCGGGTTTTCCCGCAAGAATTTGCAAATCAATAGTTCAGCTTCTCCGAAAATCAATTGAAACTGACTTTTCCGAAAAACCTATAATCTTAATCTAAACAGGAGTTATACCACTTTAAAGAGAAGATCAATACCAACATTTCACATCAAAACCGAAGTCAAGTGGATCACCCGGGTTTTCGCGCAACAATTTACAAATCAATATTTCATTTCAGGTTCTCCGTAAACCCACAGAAACCGACTTTTCCAGAAAACCTATAATCTCAACCTAAACAGGAGTAATACCACTTTAAAGAGGAGATCAATACCAACATTTCACAACAAAAACGAAGTCAATCGGATCCCCCGTTTAGGAGATAACCGGGTTTTCGCGCTACAACTTACAAATCAATAGTTCATTTCAGCTTCTCCGAAAACCCACAGAAACTGACTTTTCCGGAAAACCTATAATCTCAACCTAAACAGGAGTTATACCACTTTAAAGAGGAGATCAATGCCAACATTTCACAACAAAAACGAAGTCAATCGGATCACCGGTTTAGGAGATAACCGGGTTTTCGCGCAACAATTTACAAATCAATAAATAGTTCATTTCAGCTTTTCCGAAAACCCACAGAAACTGACTTTTCCGGAAGACCTATAATCTCAACCTAAACAGGAGTTATACCACTTTAAAGAGGAGATCAATACCAACATCTCACAACAAAAACGAAGTCAATCGGATAACCCGTTTAGGAGATAACCGGTTTTCTGCGCAACAATTTTCAAATCAATAGTTCATTTCAGCTATTATCTCTATAATCTCACCCTAAACAGGAGTTATACCACTTTAAAGAGGTGATCAATACCAACATCTCACAACAAAAACTAAGTCAATCGGATCACCCGTTTAGGAGATAACCGGTTTTTCGCGCAACAATTTACAAATCAATAGTTCATTTCAGCTTCTCCGAAAACCCACAGAAACTGACTTTTCCGGAAAACCTATAATGTCAACCTAAACAGGAGTTATACCAACTTAAAGAGGAGATCAATACCAACATTTCACAATAATAATAATTCTTGCAAAAAAAAACCGACTACAAAACAAATATATGTGTATCAATTCTAAACTAAAAATTTAAAAGGAAGTAATCTGTAAGAAATAGTTCTCAAATCAAATACTTTTATACTTGTTGCTCTAACGGACATAGTAATTTACGTTCTGTACATTCAAATGTCTATCCGTAACGGTTAAGCAGATAAAGCCATATACTACAAATTACGTCAGATATGAGGACACCCTTTATTTTTTTTACACTTATTATTACTGACACAGTAATAAAAAGTAACGGTTCCAAAGATATGGCCATATAGCTTAAACAATATCACCTAGGGGACACCCTTTAATGTGCAATTTTAAATTAAACACTTATTTTAAAGGACAGATTCTTTGTAAATTTAAAATGTCTGTCTAAAAGGGTTCAAAAGATTGGCCATATGCATCAATTTACATCAACTGTTGAGACACCCTTTAAAATTTTAAATATTGATAAATGTTATTATACGGGACATAGTAGTGGAGATTCTGTCTAATTTTCAAGTGTTTGTCTATAACGGTTCAAAAGATAGGGCTAGATAGGTAAAATTATATCAATTATGGGGACACCCTTTAGTATCCAAATTTAAATTATATACTTGATGTTATAAAGGACTTAGATATACAGGTTCTTTGTAAATTTCAACCGTCTCTCTGTTACGGTTCAAAAGTTTTGCAATATACATCAAATTACATCAACTATTGGGACACCCTTTAACTTCTAATTATAAATATTTATTTTCTGATTATAAATATTGGACATTCTGTCCAATTTTCAAGTGATTGTCTACAATGGTTCAAATGGTTCATATATTTAAATTGACGTCACATATGGGGACACCCTTTAATTTTTAAGTTTATTTTTTTATTAATTTCTGTTATTGGCAGCTATAGTAATAAGCAGTTTTTTAAAATGTTAAAAGGGTGCCCTTTACGGTTCATAATACACGTAAAAAACACGTATGGTGTATGGGGACACCCTTTAATTTTAAAAATTCTGAACTTCTTTTAAAATGGGACCAATCTGTAAGCATTTCCATTCTAATAAAGAAAAAATTTTTAAAATCGGTTCAGAAATGACTGAGTTATGCGGGCACAAACATAAAAAAAAAGCAACATTCAGACGAATTGATAACCTCCTTCTTTTTTGAAGTCGGTTAAAAACGAAGTCAATCGGATGACCCGTTTAGGAGATAACCGGGGTTTCGCGCAACAATTTACAAATTAATAGTTCATTTCAGCTTCTCCGAAAACCCACAGAAACTGACTTTTCCAGATAACCTATAATCTCAATCTAAACAGGAGTTATACCATTAGTTCATTTCAGCTTCTCCGAAAACCATCAGAAACTGACTTTTCCGGAAACCTATAATCTCAACCGAAACAGGACTTACACCACTTTAAAGAGGAGATCAATACCAACATTTCACAACAAAAACGAAGTCAATCGGATCACCCGTATATGAGATTTTTTCGCGCAACAATTTACAAATCAATAGTTAATTTCAGCTTCTCCGAAAACCAACGGAAACTGACTTTTTCGGAAAACCTATAATCTTAACCTAAGTCAATTGCATCACCCGTGTAGGAGATAACCGGGTTTTCGCGCAAGAATTTGCAAATCAATAGTTCAGCTTCTCCGAAAATCAATTGAAACTGACTTTTCCGAAAAACCTATAATCTTAATCTAAACAGGAGTTATACCACTTTAAAGAGAAGATCAATACCAACATTTCACATCAAAACCGAAGTCAAGTGGATCACCCGGGTTTTCGCGCAACAATTTACAAATCAATAGTTCATTTCAGCTTCTCCGAAAACCCACAGAAACTGACTTTTCCGGAAAACCTATAATCTCAACCTAAACAGGAGTTATACCACTTTAAAGAGGAGATCAATACCAACATTTCACAACAAAAACGAAGTCAATCGGATCACCCGTTTAGGAGATAACCGGATTTTCGCGCAACAATTTACAAATCAATAACTAGTTCATTTCAGCTTCTCCGAAAACCCACAGAAACTGACTTTTCCGGAAGACCTACAATCTCAACCTAAACAGGAGTTATACCATTAGTTCATTTCAGCTTCTCCGAAAACCAACAGAAACTGACTTTTCCGGAAAACCTATAATCTCAACCTAAAGAGGAGTTATACCACTTTAAAGAGGAGATCAATACCAACATTTCACAATAAAAACGAAGTCAATCGGATCACCCGTTTAGAAGATAACCGGGTTTTCGCGCAACAATTTACAAATCAACAGTTCATTTCAGCTTCTCCGAAAACCCAAAGAAACTGACTTTTCCGGAAAACCCTTTATCTCAACCTAAACAGGAGTTATACCATTAGTTCATTTCAGCTTCTCCGAAAACCAACAGAAACTGACTTTTCCGGAAAACCTATAATCTCAAACTAAAGAGGATTTATACAACTTTAAAGAGGAGATCAATACCAACATTTCACAACAAAAACGAAGTCAATCGGATCACCCGTTTAGGAGATAACCGGGTTTTCCCGCAACAATTTACAAATCAATAGTCCATTTCAGCTTCTCCGAAAACCCACAGAAACTGACTCTTCCGAAAACTCTAAACAGGAGTTATACCACTTTAAAGAGGAGATCAATACCAACATTTCACAACAAAAACGAAGTCAATCGGAACACCCGTTTAGGAGATAACCGGGTTTTCGCGCAACAATTTACAAACCAATAGTTTATTTCAGCTTCTCCGAAAACCCACAGAAACTGACTTTTCCGGAAAACCTATAATCTTAACCTAAGTCAATTGGATCACCCGTGTAGGAGATAACCGGGTTTTCGCGCAAGAATTTGCAAATCAATAGTTCAGCTTCTCCGAAAATCAATTGAAACTGACTTTTCCGAAAAACCTATAATCTTAATCTAAACAGGAGTTATACCACTTTAAAGAGAAGATCAATACCAACATTTCACATCAAAACCGAAGTCAAGTGGATCACCCGGGTTTTCGCGCAACAATTTACAAATCAATATTTCATTTCAGGTTCTCCGTAAACCCACAGAAACCGACTTTTCCGGAAAACCTATAATCTCAACCTAAACAGGAGTAATACCACTTTAAAGAGGAGACCAATACCAACATTTCACAACAAAAACGAAGTCAATCGGATCCCCCGTTTAGGAGATAACCGGGTTTTCGCGCTACAACTTACAAATCAATAGTTCATTTCAGCTTCTACGAAAACCCACAGAAACTGACTTTTCCGGAAAACCTATAATCTCAACCTAAACAGGAGTTATACCACTTTAAAGAGGAGATCAATACCAACATTTCACAACAAAAACGAAGTCAATCGGATCACCCGTTTAGGAGATAACCGGGTTTTCGCGCAACAATTTACAAATCAATAAATAGTTCATTTCAGCTTTTCCGAAAACCCACAGAAACTGACTTTTCCGGAAGACCTATAATCTCAACCTAAACAGGAGTTATACCACTTTAAAGAGGAGATCAATACCAACATCTCACAACAAAAACGAAGTCAATCGGATAACCCGTTTAGGAGATAACCGGTTTTCTGCGCAACAATTTTCAAATCAATAGTTCATTTCAGCTATTATCTCTATAATCTCACCCTAAACAGGAGTTATACCACTTTAAAGAGGTGATCAATACCAACATCTCACAACAAAAACTAAGTCAATCGGATCACCCGTTTAGGAGATAACCGGTTTTTCGCGCAACAATTTACAAATCAATAGTTCATTTCAGCTTCTCCGAAAACCCACAGAAACTGACTTTTCCGGAAAACCTATAATGTCAACCTAAACAGGAGTTATACCAACTTAAAGAGGAGATCAATACCAACATTTCACAATAAAAACGAAGTCAATCGGATGACCCGTTTAGGAGATAACCGGGGTTTCGCGCAACAATTTACAAATCAATAGTTCATTTCAGCTTCTCCGAAAACCCACAGAAACTGACTTTTCCGGAAGACCTACAATCTCAACCTAAACAGGAGTTATACCATTAGTTCATTTCAGCTTCTCCGAAAACCAACAGAAACTGACTTTTCCGGAAAACCTATAATCTCAACCTAAAGAGGAGTTATACCACTTTAAAGAGGAGATCAATACTAACATTTCACAATAAAAACGAAGTCAATCGGATCACCCGTTTAGGAGATAACCGGATTTTCGCGCAACAATTTACAAATCAATAACTAGTTCATTTCAGCTTCTCCGAAAACCCACAGAAACTGACTTTTCCGGAAGACCTATAATCTCAACCTAAACAGGAGTTATACCACTTTAAAGAGGAGATCAACAACAAAAACGAAGTCAATCGGATCACCCGTTTAGGAGATACCCGGGTTTTCGCGCAACAATTTATAAATCAATAGTACATTTCAGCTTCTCCGAAAACCCACAGAAACTGACTTTTCCGGAAAACCTATAATCTCAACCTAAACAGGAGTTATACCACTTTAAAGAGGAGATCAATACCAATATTTCACCACAAAAACGAAGTCAATCGGATCACCCGTTTAGGAGATAACCGGGTTTTCGCGCAACAATTTACAAATCAATAACTAGTTCATTTCAGCTTCTCCGAAAACCCTTAGAAACTGACTTTTCCGGAAGACCTATAATATCAACCTAAACAGGAGTTATACCATTAGTTCATTACGCGCAACAATTTACAAATCAATAGTTAATTTCAGCTTCTCCGAAAACCAACGGAAACTGACTTTTCCGGAAAACCTATAATCTTAACCTAAGTCAATTGCATCACCCGTGTAGGAGATAACCGGGTTTTCGCGCAAGAATTTGCAAATCAATAGTTCAGCTTCTCCGAAAATCAATTGAAACTGACTTTTCCGAAAAACCTATAATCTTAATCTAAACAGGAGTTATACCACTTTAAAGAGGAGATCAATACCAACATTTAACAACAAATTTGAAGTCAATCGGATCACCCGTTTAGGAGATAACCGGATTTTCGCGCAAGAATTTACAAATCAATAGTTCATTTAAAACCGAAGTCAAGCGGATCACCCGGGTTTTCGCGCAACAATTTATAAATCAATAGTACATTTCAGCTTCTCCGAAAACCCACAGAAACTGACTTTTCCGGAAAACCTATAATCTCAACCTAAACAGGAGTAATACCACTTTAAAGAGGAGATCAATACTAACATTTCACAACAAAAACGACGTCAATCGGATCACCCGTTTAGGAGATAACCGGGTTTTCGCGCAACAATTTACAAATCAATAGTTCATTTCAGCTTCTCCGAAAACCCACAGAAACTGACTTTTCCGGAAAACCTCTAATCTCAACCTAAACAGGAGTTATACCACTTTAAAGAGGAGATCAATACCAACATTTCACAACAAAAACGAAGTCAATCGGATCACCCGTTTAGGAGATAACCGGATTTTCGCGCAACAATTTACAAATCAATAACTAGTTCATTTCAGCTTCTCCGAAAACCCACAGAAACTGACTTTTCCGGAAGACCTACAATCTCAACCTAAACAGGAGTTATACCATTAGTTCATTTCAGCTTCTCCGAAAACCAACAGAAACTGACTTTTCCGGAAAACCTATAATCTCAACCTAAAGAGGAGTTATACCACTTTAAAGAGGAGATCAATACTAACATTTCACAATAAAAACGAAGTCAATCGGATCACCCGTTTAGGAGATAACCGGGTTTTCGCGCAACAATTTACAAATCAACAGTTCATTTCAGCTTCTCCGAAAACCCAAAGAAACTGACTTTTCCGGAAAACCCTTTATCTCAACCTAAACAGGAGTTATACCATTAGTTCATTTCAGCTTCTCCGAAAACCAACAGAAACTGACTTTTCCGGAAAACCTATAATCTCAACCTAAACAGGAGTTATACCACTTTAAAGAGGATATCAATACCAACATTTCACAACAAAAACGAAGTCAATCGGATCACCCGTTTAGGAGATACCCGGGTTTTCGCGCAACAATTTACAAATTAATAAATAGTTCATTTCAGCTTTTCCGAAAACCCACAGAAACTGACTTTTCCGGAAGACCTATAATCTCAACCTAAACAGGAGTTATACCACTTTAAAGAGGAGATCAATACCAACATCTCACAACAAAAACGAAGTCAATCGGATAACCCGTTTAGGAGATAACCGGTTTTCTGCGCAAAAATTTTCAAATCAATAATTCATTTCAGCTATTATCTCCATAATCTCACCCTAAACAGGAGTTATACCACTTTAAAGAGGTGATCAATACCAACATCTCACAACAAAAACGAAGTCAATCGGATCACCCGTTTAGGAGATAACCGGTTTTTCGCGCAACAATTTACAAATCAATAGTTCATTTCAGCTTCTCCGAAAACCCACAGAAACTGACTTTTCCGGAAAACCTATAATGTCAACCTTAACAGGAGTTATACCACTTTAAAGAGGAGATCAATACCAACATTTCACAATAAAAACGAAGTCAATCGGATGACCCGTGTAGGAGATAACCGGGGTTTCGCGCAACAATTTACAAATTAATAGTTCATTTCAGCTTCTCCGAAAACCCACAGAAACTGACTTTTCCGGATAACCTATAATATCAACCTAAACAGGAGTTATACCATTAGTTCATTTCAGCTTCTCCGAAAACCAACAGAAACTGACTTTTCCGGAAAACCTATAATCTCAAACTAAAGAGGAGTTATACCACTTTAAAGAGGAGTTCAATACCAACATTTCACAATAAAAACGAAGTCAATCGGATCACCCGTTTAGGAGATAACCGGATTTTCGCGCAACAATTTACAAATCAATAACTAGTTCATTTCAGCTTCTCACCCACAGAAACTGACTTTTCCGGAAGACCTACAATCTCAACCTAAACAGGAGTTATACCATTAGTTCATTTCAGCTTCTCCGAAAACCAACAGAAACTGACTTTTCCGGAAAACCTATAATCTCAACCTAAAGAGGAGTTATACCACTTTAAAGAGAAGATCAATACCAACATTTCACAATAAAAACCAAGTCAATCGGATCACCCGTTTAGGAGATAACCGGGTTTTCGCGCAACAATTTACAAATCAATAGTTCATTTCAGCTTCTCCGAAAACCCAAAGAAACTGACTTTTCCGGCAAACCCTTTATCTCAACCTAAACAGGAGTTATACCATTAGTTAATTTCAGCTTCTCCGAAAACCAACAGAAACTGACTTTTCCGGAAAACCTATAATCTCAACCTAAACAGGAGTTATACCACTTTAAAGAGGAGATCAATAACAACATTTCACAATAAAATCGAAGTCAATCGGATCTCCCGTTTAGGAGATAACCGGGTTTTCGCGCTACAATTTACAAATCAATAGTTAATTTCAGCTTCTCCGAAAACCCACAGAAACTTACTTTTCCGGAAATCCTATAATCTCAACCTAAACAGGAGTTATACCACTTTAAAGAGGAGATCAATACCAATATTTCACCACAAAAACGAAGTCAATCGGATCACCCGTTTAGGAGATAACCGGGTTTTCGCGCAACAATTTACAAATCAATAACTAGTTCATTTCAGCTTCTCCGAAAACCCTTAGAAACTGACTTTTCCGGAAGACCTATAATATCAACCTAAACAGGAGTTATACCATTAGTTCATT
>OX451218.1:46494782-46894191 GCA_949628195.1 Phasia obesa
AATAGTTCATTTCAACTTCCCCGAAAACCAACAAAAGCTGACTTTTCCGGAAAACCTATGCTCTTAACCTAAACAGGAGGTATACCATTTTAAAGAGGAGATCAATATCAACAATTCCCAAAAAATTTGAAATCAATCGGATCACCTGTTTAGGAGATAACCGAGTTTTCGCGCAACAATTTACATATGAATAGTTCATTTCAACTTCTCCGAAAACCAACAGAAACTGATTTTTCCGGAAAACCTATAATCTTAACCTAAACAGGAGATATACCACTTTAAAGAGGGATCCAAACCAACATTTCACAACAAATTAGAAGTCAATCGGATCACCCGTTTAGGAGATAACCGGGTTTTCGCGCAACAATTTACAAATCAATAGTTCATTTCAGCTTCTCCGAAAACCTACAGAAAATGACTTTTCCGGAAAACCTATAATATTAACCTAAACAGGAGTTATACCACCTTAAATAGGAGATCAATACCAACATTTCACAACAAATTTGAAGTCAATCGGATCACCCGTTTAGGAGATAACCGGGTTTTCGCGCAACAATTTACAAATCAATAGTTCATTTTAGCTTCCCCAAAAACCAACAGAAACTGACTTTTCCGGAAAACCTATAATCTTAACCTAAACAGGAGGTATACCACTTTAAAGAGGGGATCAATACCAACATTTCACAATAAATTTGAAATCACTCGGATCACCCGCTTAGGAGATAACCGGGTTTTCGCGCAACAATTTACAAATCAATAGTTTATTTCAGCTTCTCCGAAAACCTACAGAAAATGACTTTTCCGGAAAACCTATAATATTAACCTAAACAGGAGTTACACCACCTTAAAGAGGAGATCAATACCAACATTTCACAACAAATATGAAGTCAATCGGATCACCCGTTTAGGAGATAACCAGGTTTTCGCGCAAAAATTTACAAATCAATAGTTCATTTCAGCTTCCCCGAAAACCAACAAAAACTGACTTTTCCGGAAAACCTATGCTCTTAACCTAAACAGGAGGTATACCATTTTAAAGAGGAGATCAATATCAACAATTCCCAACAAATTTGAAATCAATCGGATCACGTGTATAGGAGATAACCGAGTTTTCGCGCAACAATTTACATATAAATAGTTCATTTCAACTTCTCCGCAAACCAACAGAAACTGACTTTTCCGGAAAACCTATAATCTTAACCTAAACAGGAGGTATACCACTTTAAAGAGGGGATCAATACCAACATTTCACAATAAATTTGAAATCACTCGGATCACCCGCTTAGGAGATAACCGGGTTTTCGCGCAACAATTTACAAATCAATAGTTTATTTCAGCTTCTCCGAAAACCTACAGAAAATGACTTTTCCGGAAAACCTATAATATTAACCTAAACAGGAGTTACACCACCTTAAAGAGGAGATCAATACCAACATTTCACAACAAATATGAAGTCAATCGGATCACCCGTTTAGGAGATAACCAGGTTTTCGCGCAAAAATTTACAAATCAATAGTTCATTTCAGCTTCCCCGAAAACCAACAGAAACTGACTTTTCCGGAAAACCTATAATCTTAACCTAAACAGGAGGTATACCACTTTAAAGAGGGGATTCATACCAACATTTCACAACAAATTTGAAGTCAATCGGATCAGCCGTTTAGGAGATAACCGGGTTTTCGCGCAATAATTTACAACTCAATAGTTTATTTCAGCTTCTCCGAAAACCTACAGAAACTGACTTTTCCGGAAAAACTATAATCTCAACCTACACAGGAGGTATACCACTTTAAAGAGGAGATCAATAGCAACATTTCACAACACCTATAATATTAACCTAAACAGGAGAAATAACACTTTAAACAGGAGATCAATACCAACATTTCACAACAAATTTGTGAAATTTGTCAATCGGATCACCCGTTTAGGAGATAACCGGGTTTTCGCGCAACAATTTACAAATCAATAGTTCATTTTAACTTCTCCGAAAACCAACAGAATTTACAAATCAATAGTTTATTTCAACTTCTCCAAAAACCAACAGAAACCAACTTTTCCGGAAAACCTATAATCTTAATCTAAACAGAGGATATACCATTTTAAAGAAGAGATTAATACCAATAATTCACAACAAATTTGAAGTCAATCGGAGCAACCGTTTAGGAGATAAGGGAGTTTTCGCGCAACAATTTACAAATCAATAGTTAATTTTAACTTCCCCGAAAACCAACAGAAACTGAATTTTCCGGAAAACTTACAATCTCAATCTAAACAGGAGGCATACCATTTTAAAGAGGAGATCAATTTCAACGATTCCCAATAAATTTGAAGTCAGTCGGATCACCCGTTTAGGAGATAACCGGGTTTTCGCGCAACAATTTACAAATCCATAGTTCATTTTAACTTCTCCGAAAACCAACAGAATTTACAAATCAATAGTTCATTTCAACTTCTCCGAAAACCAAAAGAAACTGACTTTTCAGGAAAACCTATAATCTTAATCTAAACAGGAGGTATACCATTTTAAAGAGGAGATCAATACCAACAATTCACAACAAATTTGAAGTCAATGTGACAAACCCTTTAGGAGATAAGCGTTTTTTCGCGCAACAATTTAAAAATCAATAGTTCATTTCAACTTCCACGAAAACCAACAGAAACTGACTTTTCCGGAAAACCTATAATCTTAATCTAAACTGGAGGTATACCATTTTAAAGAGGAGATGAATACCAACAATTCACAACAAATTTGATATCAATCGGAGCAATCGTTTAGCAGATAAGCGAGTTTTCGCGCAACAATTTACAAATCAATAGTTCATTTCAACTTCCCTGAAAACCAACAGCAACTGACTTTTCCGCAAAACCTATAATCTTAATCTAAACAGGAGGTATACCATTTTAAAGAGGAGATCAATATCAAAATTCACAACAAATTTGAAGTCAATCGGATCATCCGTTTAGGAGATTACTGGGTTTTCGCGCAACAATTTACAAATCAATAGTTCATTTCAGCTTCTCGGAAAACCTACAGAAAATGACCTTTCCGGAAAGGAGATCAATACCAACATTTCACAATAAATTTTAAGTCAATTGTATCACCCGTTTAGGAGATAACCGGGTTTTCGCACACCAATTTACAAATCAATAGTTAATTTCAGCTTCTCCGAAAACCAAAAGAAACTGACTTTTCCGGAAAACCTATAATCTTAACCTAAACAGGAGGTATACCACTTTAAAGAGGGGATCAATACCAACCTTTCACAATAAATTTGAAGTCACTCGGATCACCCGTTTAAGAGATAACCGGTTTTTCGCGCAACAATTTACAAATCAATAGTTTATTTCAGCTTCTCCGAAAACCTACAGAAACTGACTTTTCCGGAAAACGTATACTCTTAACCTAAACAGGAGATATACCATTTTAAAGAGGAGATCAATATCAACAATTCACAACAAATTTTAAGTCAATCGGATCACCCGTTGAGGAGAAAACCGAGTTTTCGCGCAACAATTTACATATGAATAGTTCATTTCAACTTCCCCGAAAACCAATAGAAACTGACTTTTCCGGAAAACCTATGCTCTTAACCTAAACAGGAGGTATACTCTTTTAAAGAGGAGATCAATATCAACAATTCCCAAAAATTTGAAATCAATCGGATCACCTGTTTAGGAGAAAACCGAGTTTTCGCGCAACAATTTACATATGAATAGTTCATTTCAACTTCTCCGAAAACCAACGACTTTTCCGGAAAACCTGTAATCTTAACCTAAACAGGAGATATACCACTTCAAAGAGGGGATCCAAGCCAACATTTCACAACAAATTAGAAGTTAAACGGATCACCCGTTTAGGAGATAACCGGATTTTCGCGCAACAATTTACAAATCAATAGTTTATTTCAGCTTCTCCGAAAAACTACAGAAACTGACTTTTCCGGAAAACCTATAATATTAACCTAAACAGGAGTTATACCACCTTAAATAGGAGATCAAAACCAACATTTCACAACAAATTTGAAGTCAATCGGATCACCTGTTTAGGAGATAACCGGGTTTTCGCGCAACAATTTACAAATCAATAGTTCATTTCAGCTTCTCCGAAAACCTACAGAAAATGACTCTTCCGGAAACCATATAATATTAACCTAAACAGGAGTTATACCACTTTAAAGAGGAGATCAATAGCAACATTTCACAACACCTATAATATTAACCTAAACAGGAGAAATAACACTTTAAACAGGAGATCAATACCAACATTTCACAACAAATTTGTGAAATTTGTCAATCGGATCACCCGTTTAGGAGATAACCGGGTTTTCGCGCAACAATTTACAAATCAATAGTTCATATTAACTTCTCCGAAAACCAACAGAATTTACAAATCAATAGTTTATTTCAACTTCTCCGAAAACCAACAGAAACTGACTTTTCAGGAAAACCTATAATCTTAATCTAAACAGGAGGTATACCATTTTAAAGAGGAGATCAAAATCAAAATTCACAACAAATTTGAAGTCAATCGCATCATCCGTTTAGGAGATACCGGGTTTTCGCGCAACAATTTACATATCAATAGTTAATTTCAACTTCTCCAAAAACCAACAGAAACCAACTTTTCCGGAAAACCTATAATCTTTTATTTATATTTTAATTTTAATTTTAATTTTGAAAATTATATTGAAAATTCAAATTCATTTTCTTTTAACAATGTTACGGAATATGATGTATATCTTGCATTAGATTCTATTAAAACCAATGCGTCCGGTTATGATAATATTCCTATAAAGTTTATAAAAATTATATTTCCTCTAATTTCTCATTTACTTCTTCATCTAATTAACTCTATATTAACTGTATCTTCATATCCAGCAGAATGGAAGTTAGCTCGAGTTATCCCAATTTCAAAAAGTGGACATTTTGACAGTGATAATTTGAGACCTATAAGCATCTTACCTGCAATGTCCAAAATTTTAGAAAATATAATGAAAATGCAAATATTATCCCATTGTGAACAATACACTCTTATCCATCCCCTTCAATTTGCTTTTCGAAAAAATCACAACACCACATCACTCCTTCTCTCACTTACTGATACAATTAGAAAACAGCTTAACAATCATGAAAATTGCACTGTAGTATCCTTAGATCTTGCAAAAGCTTTTGACCGTATAAACCACAATCTGCTCATAAAAAAATTACAAACCAAATTTAATTTTTCTAAATCAGCGTGTAAATTGATATATTCTTATCTTTCTGACCGTTCGCAATTTGTTTGTCTTAATGATATTAATTCAAGTACAGGAATTGTTACTTCTGGTGTGCCTCAAGGGTCTGTACTTGGTCCAGTTCTCTTTCTAATTTATTTAAATGATTGCTTGCCTCTCATGATTAATAATTTCTGTACACCTTATGTCTTTGCGGATGATATTTTGCTGTTGTATACTGCAAACCATAGACAAGTAGACTGTTTAGAGACTTTAATAAGTGATCATCTGCATTCAATTACTAACTGGATGTCCCAAAACTGCCTTGAAATTAATCCATTAAAAACTAAGGCTATTTATTTTCACTTGCCTAACCAGAATATATCATATCCTAGAATATATTTGGAGCAACAAATAATTGATTATGTTGTTTCTATTAAATGCTTAGGTGTTACTCTTGACTGCAATTTAAATTTTGAAATACATATTAATTCACTTGCGAATAAGGTATGCTTTACTTTGAGAAGATTATATTTGTTAAAATCTTATACCCCTTGGCATGTGAGAAATAGACTTGCTCATTCTCTTATAATGTCCCAAGTTAACTATTGCCTTGAAGTTTTTTCTGGAACTTGGCTTCATAATATAGATATTCTTGAAGGAGTAGTAAGGAAAGCTGTTCGTTATGTCTTTGGTTTAAGAATATGGCAGCATGATCGAGTAACCGCACTAACTCATGAGTTTTTAGGTTGCTCTTTTCATAACTATCTCAATTTGCGAACTTTACTTCTATTTTTTAAAATTATGAAATTGGGTAAACCTGAAGCTCTGGTAAGTGAATTTTCTTTTCTTAATTCTACACGAAATATTCAAATTTATGCACCTTTACGACGTCTTTCTGTTTTTGATCACTCATTCTTAGTAAGAGTATATAGTGTGTGGAATCGTTTACCTAACTCACTTAAGCTTTTCTCATATTCTTTTTTAACCTACAAGCGTGAATTATTAAACTTCTTAAATGCTCATATCCTGTAATCTCCGTTGCTATAGGTACTTCTTAAATTTTTTTCTTTTAATTCATATGGCTGGGGAGCCATTTTTAAGCTAATAAATTTTAAACAAATGTAATAATTTATAGTTATATTTAATTTTTAGTCTATATGAACTGTACAAAAATAGATTATATAACAATACATACATAATTGGCCCTAAGGGCTTCCTTTGTATTGAAACAAATAAATAAAAATAAATAAAAATAAAATAAATAATCTTAATCTAAACAGAGGATATACCATTTTAAAGAAGAGATTAATACCAATAATTCACAACAAATTTGAAGTCAATCGGAGCAACCGTTTAGGAGATAAGGGAGTTTTCGCGCAACAATTTACAAATCAATAGTTTCCGGAGAACTTACAATCTCAATCTAAACAGGAGGCATACCATTTTAAAGAGGAGATCAATTTCAACAATTCCCAATAAATTTGAAGTCAGTCGGATCACCCGTTTAGAAGATAACCGGGTTTTCGATCAACAATTAACAAATCAATAGTTCATTTTAACTTCTCCGAAAACCAACAGAATTTACAAATCAATAGTTCATTTCAACTTCTCCGAAAACCAACAGAAACTGACTTTTCAGGAAAACCTATAATCTTAATCTAAACAGGAGGTATACCATTTCAAAGAGGAGATTAATACCAACAATTCACAACAAATTTGAAGTCAATCGGACAACCCTTTAGGAGATAAGCGGTTTTTCGCGCAACAATTTAAAAGTCAATAGTTCATTTCAACTTCCACGAAAACCAACAGAAACTGACTTTTCCGGAAAACCTATAACCTTAATCTCAACTGGAGGTATACCATTTTAAAGAGGAGATGAATACCAAGAATTCACAACAAATTTGATATCAATCGGAGCAATCGTTTAGCAGATAAGCGAGTTTTCGCGCAACAATTTACAAATCAATAGTTCATTTCCACTTCCCTGAAAACCAACAGCAACTGACTTTTCCGCAAAACCTATAATCTAAATTTAACAGGAGGTATACCATTTTAAAGAGGAGATCAATATCAAAATTCACAACAAATCTGAAGTCAATCGGATCATCCGTTTAGGAGATTACCGGGTTTTCGCGCAACAATTTACAAATCAATAGTTCATTTCAGCTTCTCCGAAAACCTACAGAAAATGACTTTTCCGGAGAGGAGGTCAATACCAACATTTCACAATAAATTTGAAGTCAATTGTATCACCCGTTTAGGAGATAACCGGGTTTTCGCGCAACAATTTACAAATCAATAGTTCATTTCAGCTTCTCCGAAAACCAAAAGAAACTGACTTTTCCGGAAAATCTATATTCTTAACCTAAACAGCAGGTATACCACTTTAAAGAGGGATCCATACCAACATTTCACAACAAATTTGAAGTCAATCGGATCACCCGTTTAGGAGATAACCGGGTTTTCGCGCATCAATTTACAAATCAATAGTTTATTTCAGCTTCTCCGAAAACCTACAGAAACTAAATTTTCCGGAAAACGTATACTCTTAACCTAAACAGGAGATATACCATTTTAAAGAGGACATCAATATCAACAATTCACAACAACTTTGAAGTCAATCGGATCACCCGTTAAGGAGATAACAAGGTTTGCGCGCAACAATTTACAAATCAATAGTTCATTTCAACTTCCCCGAAAACCAACAAAAGCTGACTTTTCCGGAAAACCTATGCTCTTAACCTAAACAGGAGGTATACCATTTTAAAGAGGAGATCAATATCAACAATTCCCAAAAAATTTGAAATCAATCGGATCACCTGTTTAGGAGATAACCGAGTTTTCGCGCAACAATTTACATATGAATAGTTCATTTCAACTTCTCCGAAAACCAACAGAAACTGATTTTTCCGGAAAACCTATAATCTTAACCTAAACAGGAGATATACCACTTTAAAGAGGGGATCCAAACCAACATTTCACAACAAATTAGAAGTCAATCGGATCACCCGTTTAGGAGATAACCGGATTTTCGCGCAACAATTTACAAATCAATAGTTTATTTCAGCTTCTCCGAAAACCTACAGAAACTGACTTTTCCGGAAAAACTATAATCTTAACCTAAACAGGAGGTATACCACTTTAAAGAGGAGATCAATACCAACATTTCACAATAAATTTCAAGTCAATCGGATCACCCGTTTAGGAGATAATCGGATTTTCGAGCAACAATTTACAAATCAATAGTTCATTTCAGCTTCTCCGAAAACCTACAGAAAATGACTTTTCCGGAAAACCTATAATATTAACCTAAACAGGAGTTATACCACCTTAAATAGGAGATCAATACCAACATTTCACAACAAATTTGAAGTCAATCGGATCACCCGTTTAGGAGATAACCGGGTTTTCGCGCAACAATTTACAAATCAATAGCTCATTTCAGCTTCCCCAAAAACCAACAGAAACTGACTTTTCCGGAAAACCTATAATCTTAACCTAAACAGGAGGTATACCACTTTAAAGAGGGGATCAATACCAACATTTCACAATAAATTTGAAATCACTCGGATCACCCGCTTAGGAGATAACCGGGTTTTCGCGCAACAATTTACAAATCAATAGTTTATTTCAGCTTCTCCGAAAACCTACAGAAAATGACTTTTCCGGAAAACCTATAATATTAACCTAAACCACCTTAAAGAGGAGATCAATACCAACATTTCACAACAAATATGAAGTCAATCGGATCACCCGTTTAGGAGATAACCAGGTTTTCGCGCAAAAATTTACAAATCAATAGTTCATTTCAGCTTCCCCGAAAACCAACAGAAACTGACTTTTCCGGAAAACCTATAATCTTAACCTAAACAGGAGGTATACCACTTTAAAGAGGGGATCCATACCAACATTTCACAACAAATTTGAAGTCAATCGGATCAGCCGTTTAGGAGATAACCGGGTTTTCGCGCAACAATTTACAACTCAATAGTTTATTTCAGCTTCTCCGATAACCTACAGAAACTGACTTTTCCGGAAAAACTATAATCTTAACCTACACAGGAGGTATACCACTTTAAAGAGGGGATCAATACCAACATTTCACAATAAATTTGAAGTCACTCGGATCACCCGCTTAGGAGATAACCGGGTTTTCGCGCAACAATGTACAAATCAATAGTTTATTTCAGCTTCTCCGAAAACCTACAGAAACTGACTTTTCCGGAAAACGTATACTCTTAACTCAATCGGATCATCCGTTTAGGAGATTACCGGGTTTTCGCGCAACAATTTACAAATCAATAGTTCATTTCAGCTTCTCGGAAAACCTACAGAAAATGACTTTTCCGGAAAGGAGATCAATACCAACATTTCACAATAAATTTTAAGTCAATTGTATCACCCGTTTAGGAGATAACCGGGTTTTCGCACACCAATTTACAAATCAATAGTTAATTTCAGCTTCTCCGAAAACCAAAAGAAACTGACTTTTCCGGAAAACCTATAATCTTAACCTAAACAGGAGGTATACCACTTTAAAGAGGGGATCAATACCAACCTTTCACAATAAATTTGAAGTCACTCGGATCACCCGTTTAAGAGATAACCGGTTTTTCGCGCAACAATTTACAAATCAATAGTTTATTTCAGCTTCTCCGAAAACCTACAGAAACTGACTTTTCCGGAAAACGTATACTCTTAACCTAAACAGGAGATATACCATTTTAAAGAGGAGATCAATATCAACAATTCACAACAAATTTTAAGTCAATCGGATCACCCGTTGAGGAGAAAACCGAGTTTTCGCGCAACAATTTACATATGAATAGTTCATTTCAACTTCCCCGAAAACCAATAGAAACTGACTTTTCCGGAAAACCTATGCTCTTAACCTAAACAGGAGGTATACTCTTTTAAAGAGGAGATCAATATCAACAATTCCCAAAAAATTTGAAATCAATCGGATCACCTGTTTAGGAGAAAACCGAGTTTTCGCGCAACAATTTACATATGAATAGTTCATTTCAACTTCTCCGAAAACCAACGACTTTTCCGGAAAACCTGTAATCTTAACCTAAACAGGAGATATACCACTTCAAAGAGGGGATCCAAGCCAACATTTCACAACAAATTAGAAGTTAAACGGATCACCCGTTTAGGAGATAACCGGATTTTCGCGCAACAATTTACAAATCAATAGTTTATTTCAGCTTCTCCGAAAAACTACAGAAACTGACTTTTCCGGAAAACCTATAATATTAACCTAAACAGGAGTTATACCACCTTAAATAGGAGATCAAAACCAACATTTCACAACAAATTTGAAGTCAATCGGATCACCCGTTTAGGAGATAACCGGGTTTTCGCGCAACAATTTACAAATCAATAGTTCATTTCAGCTTCTCCGTAAACCTACAGAAAATGACTCTTCCGGAAACCATATAATATTAACCTAAACAGGAGTTATACCACTTTAAAGAGGAGATCAATAGCAACATTTCACAACACCTATAATATTAACCTAAACAGCAGAAATAACACTTTAAACAGGAGATCAATACCAACATTTCACAACAAATTTGTGAAATTTGTCAATCGGATCACCCGTTTAGGAGATAACCGGGTTTTCGCGCAACAATTTACAAATCAATAGTTCATATTAACTTCTCCGAAAACCAACAGAATTTACAAATCAATAGTTTATTTCAACTTCTCCGAAAACAGACAGAAACTGACTTTTCAGGAAAACCTATAATCTTAATCTAAACAGGAGGTATACCATTTTAAAGAGGAGATCAAAATCAAAATTCACAACAAATTTGAAGTCAATCGCATCATCCGTTTAGGAGATACCGGGTTTTCGCGCAACAATTTACATATCAATAGTTAATTTCAACTTCTCCAAAAACCAACAGAAACCAACTTTTCCGGAAAACCTATAATCTTAATCTAAACACAGGATATACCATTTTAAAGAAGAGATTAATACCAATAATTCACAACAAATTTGAAGTCAATCGGAGCAACCGTTTATGAGATAAGGGAGTTTTCGCGCAACAATTTACAAATCAATAGTTTCCGGAGAACTTACAATCTCAATCTAAACAGGAGGCATACCATTTTAAAGAGGAGATCAATTTCAACAATTCCCAATAAATTTGAAGTCAGTCGGATCACCCGTTTAGAAGATAACCGGGTTTTCGATCAACAATTAACAAATCAATAGTTCATTTTAACTTCTCCGAAAACCAACAGAATTTACAAATCAATAGTTCATTTCAACTTCTCCGAAAACCAACAGAAACTGACTTTTCAGGAAAACCTATAATCTTAATCTAAACAGGAGGTATACCATTTCAAAGAGGAGATTAATACCAACAATTCACAACAAATTTGATATCAATCGGAGCAATCGTTTAGCAGATAAGCGAGTTTTCGCGCAACAATTTACAAATCAATAGTTCATTTCCACTTCCCTGAAAACCAACAGCAACTGACTTTTCCGCAAAACCTATAATCTAAATTTAACAGGAGGTATACCATTTTAAAGAGGAGATCAATATCAAAATTCACAACAAATCTGAAGTCAATCGGATCATCCGTTTAGGAGATTACCGGGTTTTCGCGCAACAATTTACAAATCAATAGTTCATTTCAGCTTCTCCGAAAACCTACAGAAAATGACTTTTCCGGAGAGGAGGTCAATACCAACATTTCACAATAAATTTGAAGTCAATTGTATCACCCGTTTAGGAGATAACCGGGTTTTCGCGCAACAATTTACAAATCAATAGTTCATTTCAGCTTCTCCGAAAACCAAAAGAAACTGACTTTTCCGGAAAATCTATATTCTTAACCTAAACAGCAGGTATGCCACTTTAAAGAGGGATCCATACCAACATTTCACAACAAATTTGAAGTCAATCGGATCACCCGTTTAGGAGATAACCGGGTTTTCGCGCATCAATTTACAAATCAATAGTTTATTTCAGCTTCTCCGAAAACCTACAGAAACTAAATTTTCCGGAAAACGTATACTCTTAACCTAAACAGGAGATATACCATTTTAAAGAGGAGATCAATATCAACAATTCACAACAACTTTGAAGTCAATCGGATCACCCGTTAAGGAGATAACAAGGTTTGCGCGCAACAATTTACAAATCAATAGTTCATTTCAACTTCCCCGAAAACCAACAAAAGCTGACTTTTCCGGAAAACCTATGCTCTTAACCTAAACAGGAGGTATACCATTTTAAAGAGGAGATCAATATCAACAATTCCCAAAAAATTTGAAATCAATCGGATCACCTGTTTAGGAGATAACCGAGTTTTCGCGCAACAATTTACATATGAATAGTTCATTTCAACTTCTCCGAAAACCAACAGAAACTGATTTTTCCGGAAAACCTATAATCTTAACCTAAACAGGAGATATACCACTTTAAAGAGGGGATCCAAACCAACATTTCACAACAAATTAGAAGTCAATCGGATCACCCGTTTAGGAGATAACCGGATTTTCGCGCAACAATTTACAAATCAATAGCTTATTTCAGCTTCTCCGAAAACCTACAGAAACTGACTTTTCCGGAAAAACTATAATCTTAACCTAAACAGGAGGTATACCACTTTAAAGAGGAGATCAATACCAACATTTCACAATAAATTTCAAGTCAATCGGATCACCCGTTTAGGAGATAACCGGATTTTCGAGCAACAATTTACAAATCAATAGTTCATTTCAGCTTCTCCGAAAACCTACAGAAAATGACTTTTCCGGAAAACCTATAATATTAACCTAAACAGGAGTTATACCACCTTAAATAGGAGATCAATACCAACATTTCACAACAAATTTGAAGTCAATCGGATCACCCGTTTAGGAGATAACCGGGTTTTCGCGCAACAATTTACAAATCAATAGTTCATTTCAGCTTCCCCAAAAACCAACAGAAACTGACTTTTCCGGAAAACCTATAATCTTAACCTAAACAGGAGGTATACCACTTTAAAGAGGGGATCAATACCAACATTTCACAATAAATTTGAAATCACTCGGATCACCCGCTTAGGAGATAACCGGGTTTTCGCGCAACAATTTACAAATCAATAGTTTATTTCAGCTTCTCCGAAAACCTACAGAAAATGACTTTTCCGGAAAACCTATAATATTAACCTAAACCACCTTAAAGAGGAGATCAATACCAACATTTCACAACAAATATGAAGTCAATCGGATCACCCGTTTAGGAGATAACCAGGTTTTCGCGCAAAAATTTACAAATCAATAGTTCATTTCAGCTTCCCCGAAAACCAACAGAAACTGACTTTTCCGGAAAACCTATAATCTTAACCTAAACAGGAGGTATACCACTTTAAAGAGGGGATCCATACCAACATTTCACAACAAATTTGAAGTCAATCGGATCAGCCGTTTAGGAGATAACCGGGTTTTCGCGCAACAATTTACAACTCAATAGTTTATTTCAGCTTCTCCGATAACCTACAGAAACTGACTTTTCCGGAAAAACTATAATCTTAACCTACACAGGAGGTATACCACTTTAAAGAGGGGATCAATACCAACATTTCACAATAAATTTGAAGTCACTCGGATCACCCGCTTAGGAGATAACCGGGTTTTCGCGCAACAATGTACAAATCAATAGTTTATTTCAGCTTCTCCGAAAACCTACAGAAACTGACTTTTCCGGAAAACGTATACTCTTAACCTAAACAGGAGATATACCATTTTAAAGAGGAGATCAATATCAACAATTCACAACAAATTTGAAGTCAATCGGATCACCCGTTTAGGAGATAACCGGATTTTCGCGCAACAATTTACAAATCAATAGTTTATTTCAGCTTCTCCGAAAACCAACAGAAAATGACTTTTCCGGAAAACCTATAATATTAACCTAAACAGGAGGTATACCACTTTAAAGAGGGGATCAATACCAACATTTCACAATAAATTTGAAGTCACTCGGGTCACCCGCTTAGGAGATAACCGGGTTTTCGCGCAACAATTTACAAATCAATAGTTTATTTCAGCTTCTCCGAAAACCTACAGAAAATTACTTTTCCGGAAAACCTATAATATTAACCTAAACAGGAGTTATACCACCTTAAAGAGGAGATCAATACCAACATTTCACAACAAATATGAAGTCAATCGGATCACCCGTTTAGGAGATAACCAGGTTTTCGCGCAAAAATTTACAAATCAATAGTTCATTTCAGCTTCCCCGAAAACCAACAGAAACTGACTTTTCCGGAAAACCTATAATCTTAACCTAAACAGGAGGTACACCACTTTAAAGAGGGGATCCATACCAACATTTCACGGATCAGCCGTTTAGGAGATAACCGGGTTTTCGCGCAACAATTTACAACTCAATAGTTTATTACAGCTTCTCCGAAAACCTACAGAAACTGACTTTTCCGGAAAACGTATACTCTTAACCTAAACAGGACGTACACCACTTTAAAGAGGGGATCCATACCAACATTTCACGGATCAGCCGTTTAGGAGATAACCGGATTTTCGAGCAACAATTTACAAATCAATAGTTCATTTCAGCTTCTCCGAAAACCTACAGAAAATGACTTTTCCGGAAAACCTATAATATTAACCTAAACAGGAGTTATACCACCTTAAATAGGAGATCAATACCAACATTTCACAACAAATTTGAAGTCAATCGGATCACCCGTTTAGGAGATAACCGGGTTTTCGCGCAACAATTTACAAATCAATAGTTCATTTCAGCTTCCCCAAAAACCAACAGAAACTGACTTTTCCGGAAAACCTATAATCTTAACCTAAACAGGAGGTATACCACTTTAAAGAGGGGATCAATACCAACATTTCACAATAAATTTGAAATCACTCGGATCACCCGCTTAGGAGATAACCGGGTTTTCGCGCAACAATTTACAAATCAATAGTTTATTTCAGCTTCTCCGAAAACCTACAGAAAATGACTTTTCCGGAAAACCTATAATATTAACCTAAACCACCTTAAAGAGGAGATCCATACCAACATTTCACGGATCAGCCGTTTAGGAGATAACCGGGTTTTCGCGCAACAATTTACAACTCAATAGTTTATTACAGCTTCTCCGAAAACCTACAGAAACTGACTTTTCCGGAAAACGTATACTCTTAACCTAAACAGGAGGTACACCACTTTAAAGAGGGGATCCATACCAACATTTCACGGATCAGCCGTTTAGGAGATAACCGGATTTTCGAGCAACAATTTACAAATCAATAGTTCATTTCAGCTTCTCCGAAAACCTACAGAAAATGACTTTTCCGGAAAACCTATAATATTAACCTAAACAGGAGTTATACCACCTTAAATAGGAGATCAATACCAACATTTCACAACAAATTTGAAGTCAATCGGATCACCCGTTTAGGAGATAACCGGGTTTTCGCGCAACAATTTACAAATCAATAGTTCATTTCAGCTTCCCCAAAAACCAACAGAAACTGACTTTTCCGGAAAACCTATAATCTTAACCTAAACAGGAGGTACACCACTTTAAAGAGGGGATCCATACCAACATTTCACGGATCAGCCGTTTAGGAGATAACCGGATTTTCGAGCAACAATTTACAAATCAATAGTTCATTTCAGCTTCTCCGAAAACCTACAGAAAATGACTTTTCCGGAAAACCTATAATATTAACCTAAACAGGAGTTATACCACCTTAAATAGGAGATCAATACCAACATTTCACAACAAATATGAAGTCAATCGGATCACCCGTTTAGGAGATAACCAGGTTTTCGCGCAAAAATTTACAAATCAATAGTTCATTTCAGCTTCCCCGAAAACCAACAGAAACTGACTTTTCCGGAAAACCTATAATCTTAACCTAAACAGGAGGTACACCACTTTAAAGAGGGGATCCATACCAACATTTCACGGATCAGCCGTTTAGGAGATAACCGGATTTTCGAGCAACAATTTACAAATCAATAGTTCATTTCAGCTTCTCCGAAAACCTACAGAAAATGACTTTTCCGGAAAACCTATAATATTAACCTAAACAGGAGTTATACCACCTTAAATAGGAGATCAATACCAACATTTCACAACAAATTTGAAGTCAATCGGATCACCCGTTTAGGAGATAACCGGGTTTTCGCGCAACAATTTACAAATCAATAGTTCATTTCAGCTTCCCCAAAAACCAACAGAAACTGACTTTTCCGGAAAACCTATAATCTTAACCTAAACAGGAGGTATACCACTTTAAAGAGGGGATCAATACCAACATTTCACAATAAATTTGAAATAACTCGGATCACCCGCTTAGGAGATAACCGGGTTTTCGCGCAACAATTTACAAATCAATAGTTTATTTCAGCTTCTCCGAAAACCTACAGAAAATTACTTTTCCGGAAAACCTATAATATTAACCTAAACCACCTTAAAGAGGAGATCAATACCAACATTTCACAACAAATATGAAGTCAATCGGATCACCCGTTTAGGAGATAACCAGGTTTTCGCGCAAAAATTTACAAATCAATAGTTCATTTCAGCTTCCCCGAAAACCAACAGAAACTGACTTTTCCGGAAAACCTATAATCTTAACCTAAACAGGAGGTATACCACTTTAAAGAGGGGATCCATACCAACATTTCACAACAAATTTGAAGTCAATCGGATCAGCCGTTTAGGCGATAACCGGGTTTTCGCGCAACAATTTACAACTCAATAGTTTATTTCAGCTTCTCCGATAACCTACAGAAACTGACTTTTCCGGAAAAACTATAATCTTAACCTACACAGGAGGTATACCACTTTAAAGAGGGGATCAATACCAACATTTCACAATAAATTTGAAGTCACTCGGATCACCCGCTTAGGAGATAACCGGGTTTTCGCGCAACAATGTACAAATCAATAGTTTATTTCAGCTTCTCCGAAAACCTACAGAAACTGACTTTTCCGGAAAACGTATACTCTTAACCTAAACAGGAGATATACCATTTTAAAGAGGAGATCAATATCAACAATTCACAACAAATTTGAAGTCAATCGGATCACCCGTTTAGGAGATAACCGGATTTTCGCGCAACAATTTACAAATCAATAGTTTATTTCAGCTTCTCCGAAAACCAACAGAAAATTACTTTTCCGGAAAACCTATAATATTAACCTAAACAGGAGGTATACCACTTTAAAGAGGGGATCAATACCAACATTTCACAATAAATTTGAAGTCACTCGGGTCACCCGCTTAGGAGATAACCGGGTTTTCGCGCAACAATTTACAAATCAATAGTTTATTTCAGCTTCTCCGAAAACCTACAGAAAATTACTTTTCCGGAAAACCTATAATATTAACCTAAACAGGAGTTATACCACCTTAAAGAGGAGATCAATACCAACATTTCACAACAAATATGAAGTCAATCGGATCACCCGTTTAGGAGATAACCAGGTTTTCGCGCAAAAATTTACAAATCAATAGTTCATTTCAGCTTCCCCGAAAACCAACAGAAACTGACTTTTCCGGAAAACCTATAATCTTAACCTAAACAGGAGGTACACCACTTTAAAGAGGGGATCCATACCAACATTTCACGGATCAGCCGTTTAGGAGATAACCGGGTTTTCGCGCAACAATTTACAACTCAATAGTTTATTACAGCTTCTCCGAAAACCTACAGAAACTGACTTTTCCGGAAAACGTATACTCTTAACCTAAACAGGAGATATACCATTTTAAAGAGGAGATCAATATCAACAATTCACAACAAATTTGAAGTCAATCGGATCACCCGTTGAGGAGATAACAAGGTTTTCGCGCAACAATTTACAAATCAATAGTTCATTTCAACTTCCCCGAAAACCAACAAAAACTGACTTTTCCGGAAAACCAATGCTCTTAACCTAAACAGGAGGTATACCATTTTAAAGAGGAGATCAATATCAACAATTCCCAACAAATTTGAAATCAATCGGATCACGTGTTTAGGAGATAACCGAGTTTTCGCGCAACAATTTACATATAAATAGTTCATTTCAACTTCTCCGAAAACCAACAGAAACTGACTTTTCCGGAAAACCTATAATCTTAACTTAAACAGGAGATATACCACTTTAAAGAGGGGATCCAAACCAACATTTCACAAAAAATTAGAAGTCAATCGGATCACCCGTTTAGGAGATAACCGGATTTTCGCGCAACAATTTACAAATCAATAGTTTATTTCAGCTTCTCCGAAAACTTACAGAAACTGACTTTTCCGGAAAAACTATAATCTTAACCTAAACAGGAGGTATACCACTTTAAAGAGGAGATCAATACCAACATTTCACAATAAATTTGAAGTCACTCGGATCACCCGCTTAGGAGATAACCGGGTTTTCGCGCAACAATTTACAAATCAATAGTTTATTTCAGCTTCTCCGAAAACCTACAGAAACTGACTTTTCCGGAAAACGTATACTCTTAACCTAAACAGGAGATATACCATTTTAAAGAGGAGATCAATATCAACAATTCACAACAAATTTGAAGTCAATCGGATCACCCGTTGAGGAGATAACAAGGTTTTCGCGCAACAATTTACAAATCAATAGTTCATTTCAACTTCCCCGAAAACCAACAAAAACTGAATTTTCCGGAAAACCTATGCACTTAACCTAAACAGGAGGTATACCACTTTAAAGAGGAGATCAATATCAACAATTCCCAAAAATTTTGAAATCAATCGGATCACCTGTTTAGGAGATAACCGAGTTTTCGCGCAACAATTTACATATAAATAGTTCATTTCAACTTCTCCGAAAACCAACAGAAACTGACTTTTCTGGAAAACCTATAATCTTAACCTAAACAGGAGATATACCACTTTAAAGAGGGGATCCAAACCAACATTTCACAATAAATTAGAAGTCAATCGGATCACCTGTTTAGGAGATAACCGAATTTCGCGCAACAATTTACAAATCAATAGTTTATTTCAGCTTCTCCGAAAACCTACAGAAACTGACTTTTCCGGAAAAACTATAATCTTAACCTAAACAGGAGGTATACCACTTTAAAGAGGAGATCAATACCAACATTTCACAATAAATTTCAAGTCAATCGGATCACCCGTTTAGGAGTTAACCGGGTTTTCGAGCAACAATTTACAAATCAATAGTTCATTTCAGCTTCTCCGAAAACCTACAGAAAATGACTTTTCCGGAAAACCTATAATATTAACCTAAACAGGAGTTATACCACCTTAAATAGGAGATCAATACCAACATTTCACAACAAATTTGAAGTCAATCGGATCACCCGTTTAGGAGATAACCGGGTTTTCGCGCAACAATTTACAAATCAATAGTTCATTTCAGCTTCTCCGAAAACCTACAGAAAATGACTTTTCCGGAAAACCTATAATATTAACCTAAACAGGAGTTATACCACCTTAAAGAGGAGATCAATACCAACTTTTCACAACAAATATGAAGTCAATCGGATCACCCGTTTAAGAGATAACCAGGTTTTCGCGCAAAATTTTACAAATCAATAGTTCATTTCAGCTTCCCCGAAAACCAACAGAAACTGACTTTTCCGGAAAACCTATGCACTTAACCTAAACAGGAGGTATACCACTTTAAAGAGGAGATCAATATCAACAATTCCCAAAAATTTTGAAATCAATCGGATCACCTGTTTAGGAGATAACCGAGTTTTCGCGCAACAATTTACATATAAATAGTTCATTTCAACTTCTCCGAAAACCAACAGAAACTGACTTTTCTGGAAAACCTATAATCTTAACCTAAACAGGAGATATACCACTTTAAAGAGGGGATCCAAACCAACATTTCACAATAAATTAGAAGTCAATCGGATCACCTGTTTAGGAGATAACCGAATTTCGCGCAACAATTTACAAATCAATAGTTTATTTCAGCTTCTCCGAAAACCTACAGAAACTGACTTTTCCGGAAAAACTATAATCTTAACCTAAACAGGAGGTATACCACTTTAAAGAGGAGATCCATACCAACATTTCACAACAAATTTGAAGTCAATCGGAGCACCCGTTTAGGAGAAAACCGGGTTTTTGCGCAACAATTTAATAGTTCATTTCAGCTTTTCCGAAAATCATCTGAAACTGACTTTTCTGGAAAACCTATAACATTAACCTAAATAGAAGTTATACCACTTTAAAGAGGAGATCAATAGCAACATTTCACAACACCTATAATATTAACCTAAACAGGAGTTATACCACCTTAAAGAGGAGATCAATACCAACATTTCACAACAAATTTGAAGTCAATCGGATCACCTGTTTAGGAGATAACCGGGTTGTCGCGCAACAATTTACAAATCAATAGTTCATTGCAGCTTCTCCGAAAATCAATCCGGAAAACCTATAATATTAACCTAAACAGGAGGTATACCACTTTAAAGAGGGGATCAATACCAACATTTTACAATAAATTTGAAGTCACTCGGGTCACCCGCTTAGGAGATAACCGGGTTTTCTCGCAACAATTTACAAATCAATAGTTTATTTCAGCTTCTCCGAAAACCTACAGAAAATGACTTTTCCGGAAAACCTATAATATTAACCTAAACAGGAGTTATACCACCTTAAAGAGGAGATCAATACCAACATTTCACAACAAATATGAAGTCAATCGGATCACCCGTTTAGGAGATAACCAGGTTTTCGCGCAAAAATTTACAAATCAATAGTTCATTTCAGCTTCCCCGAAAACCAACAGAAACTGACTTTTCCGGAAAACCTATAATCTTAACCTAAACAGGAGGTACACCACTTTAAAGAGGGGATCCATACCAACATTTCACAACAAATTTGAAGTCAATCGGATCAGCCGTTTAGGAGATAACCGGGTTTTCGCGCAACAATTTACAACTCAATAGTTTATTACAGCTTCTCCGAAAACCTACAGAAACTGACTTTTCCGGAAAAACTATAATCTTAACGTACACAGGAGGTATACCACTTTAAAGAAGGGATCAATACCAACATTTTACAATAAATTTGAAGTCACTCGGATCACCCGCTTAGGAGATAACCGGGTTTTCGCGCAACAATTTACAAATCAATAGTTTATTTCAGCTTCTCCGAAAACCTACAGAAACTGACTTTTCCGGAAAACGTATACTCTTAACCTAAACAGGAGATATACCATTTTAAAGAGGAGATCAATATCAACAATTCACAACAAATTTGAAGTCAATCGGATCACCCGTTGAGGAGATAACAAGGTTTTCTCGCAACAATTTACAAATCAATAGTTCATTTCAACTTCCCCGAAAACCAACAAAAACTGACTTTTCCGGAAAACCTATGCTCTTAACCTAAACAGGAGGTATACCATTTTAAAGAGGAGATCAATATCAACAATTCCCAAAAATTTTGAAATCAATCGGATCACCTGTTTAGGAGATAACCGAGTTTTCGCGCAACAATTTACATATAAATAGTTCATTTCAACTTCTCCGAAAACCAACAGAAACTGACTTTTCCGGAAAACCTATAATCTTAACCTAAACAGGAGATATACCACTTTAAAGAGGGTATCCAAACCAACATTTCACAATAAATTAGAAGTCAATTGGATCACCCGTTTAGGAGATAACCGGGTTTTCGCGCAACAATTTACAAATCAATAGTTCATTTCGGCTTCCCCGAAAACCAACAGAAACTGACTTTTCCGGAAAACCTATAATCTTAACCTAAACAGGAGGTATACCACTTTAAAGAGGGGATCAATACCAACATTTCACAATAAATTTGAAGTCACTCGGATCACCCGCTTAGGAGATAACCGGGTTTTCGCGCAACAATTTACAAATCAATAGTTCATTTCAGCTTCTCCGAAAACCTACAGAAACTGACTTTTCCGGAAAAACTATAATCTTAACCTAAACAGGAGGTATACCACTTTAAAGAGGGGATCAATACCAACATTTCACAATAAATTTGAAGTCACTCGGATCACCCGCTTAGGAGATAACCGGGTTTTCGCGCAACAATTTACAAATCAATAGTTTATTTCAGCTTTTCCGAAAACCTACAGAAAATGACTTTTCCGGAAAAACTATAATCTTAACCTAAACAAGAGGTATACCACTTTAAAGAGGGGATCAATACCAACATTTCACAATAAATTTGAAGTCACTCGGATCACCCGCTTAGGAGATAACCGGGTTTTCGCGCAACAATTTACAAATCAATAGTTCATTTCAGCTTCTCCTATAACCTACAGAAAATGACTTTTCCAGAAAACCTATAATATTAACCTAAACAGGAGTTATACCACCTTAAAGAGGAGATCAATACCAACATTTCACAAAAAATTTGAAGTCAATCGGAGCACCCGTTTAGGAGATAACCGGGTTTTTGCGCAACAATTTAATAGTTCATTTCAGCTTCTTCGAAAATCAACTGAAACTGACTTTTCTGGAAAACCTATAACATTAACCTAAATAGAAGTTATACCACTTTAAAGAGGAGATCAATAGCAACATTTCACAACACTTATAATATTAACCTAAACAGGAGTTATACCACCTTAAAGAGGAGATCAATACCAACATTTCACAACAAATTTGAAGTCAATCGGATCACCCGTTTAGGAGATAACCGGGTTTTCGCGCAACAATTTACAAATCAATAGTTCCTTTCAGCTTCTCCGAAAATCAACTGAAACTGACCATTTTAAAGAGGAGATCAATACCAACAATTCCCAATAAATTTGAAGTCACTCGGACCACCCGCTTAGGAGATAACCGGGTTTTCGCGCAACAATTTACAAATCAATAGTTCATTTCAGCTTCTCCGATAACCTACAAAAAATGACTTTTCCGGAAAACCTATATAACCAGATATACCATTTTAAAGAAGAGATTAATACCAACAATTCACAATAAATTTGAAGTCAATCGGATCACACGTTTAGGAGATAACCAGGTCTTCGCGTAACAATTTACAAATCAATAGTTTATTTCAACTTCCCCGAAAACCAACATAAACTGACTTTTCAGGAAAATCTATAATCTTAATCTAAACAGGAGGTATACCATTTTAAAGAGGAGATCAATATCAAAATTCACAACAAATCTGAAGTCAATTGGATCACCCGTTTAGGAGATAACCGGGTTTTCGCGCAACAATTTACAAATCAATAGTTCATTTCAGCTTCTCCGAAAACCTACAGAAAATGACCAACAACAACCAACATTTCACAAAAAATTTGAAGTCAATCGGAGCACCCGTTTAGGAGATAACCGGGTTTTTGCGCAACAATTTAATAGTTCATTTCAGCTTCTCCGAAAATCAACGGAAACTGACTTTTCTGGAAAACCTATAACATTAACCTAAATAGAAGTTATACCACTTTAAAGAGGAGATCAATAGCAACATTTCACAACACCTATAATATTAACCTAAACAGGAGTTATACCACCTTAAAGAGGAGATCAATACCAACATTTCACAACAAATTTGAAGTCAATCGGATCACTCGTTTAGGAGATAACCGGGTTTTCGCGCAACAATTTACAAATCAATAGTTCATTTCAGCTTCTCCGAAAATCAACTGAAACTGACCATTTTAAAGAGGAGATCAATACCAACAATTCCCAATAAATTTGAAGTCAGTCGGATCACCCGTTTAGGAGATAGCCAGGTTTTCGCGTAACAATTTACAAATCAATAGTTCATTTCAACTTCCTCGAAAACCAACAGAAACTGACTTTTCCGGAAAACCTATAATCTTAATCTAAACAGGAGGTATACCATTTTAAAGAGGAGATCAACTTCAAAATTCACAACAAATCTGAAGTCAATCACATCATCCGTTTAGGAGATTACGGGTTTTCGCGCAACAATTTACAAATCAATAGTTCATTTCAGCTTCTCCGAAAATCAACTGAAACTAACCATTTTAAAGAGGAGATCAATACCAACAATTCCCAATAAATTTGAAGTCAATCGGATCACCCGTTTAGGAGATAGCCAGGTTTTCGCGTAACAATTTACAAATCAATAGTTCATTTCAACTTCCTCGAAAACCAACAGAAACTGACTTTTCAGGAAAACCTATAATCTTAATCTAAACAGGAGGTATACCATTATAAAGAGGAGATCAACTTCAAAATTCACAACAAATCTGAAGTCAATCGCATCATCCGTTTAGGAGATTACCGGGTTTTCGCGCAACAATTTAATAGTTCATTTCAGCTTCTCCGAAAATCAACTGAAACTGACTTTTCTGGAAAACCTATAACATTAACCTAAACAGAAGTTATACCACTTTAAAGAGGAGATCAATTGCAACATTTCACAACACCTATAAAATTAACCTAAACAGGAGTTATACCACTTTAAAGAGGAGATCAATACCAATATTTCACAACAAATTTGTGAAATTTGTCAATCGGATCACCTGTTTAGAAGATAACCGGGTTTTCGCGCAACAATTTACAAATCAATAGTTCATTTTAACTTCTCCGAAAACCAACAGAATTTACAAATCAATAGTTTATTTCAACTTCTCCGAAAACCAACAGAAACTGACTTTTCAGGAAAACCTATAATCTTAATATAAACAGGAGGTATACCATTTTAAAGATGAGATCAATTTCAAAATTCACAACAAATCTGAAGTCAATCGCATCATCCGTTTAGAAGATTACCGGGTTTTCGCGCAACAATTTACATATCAATAGTTAATTTCAACTTCTCCAAAAACCAACAGAAACTAACTTTTCCGGAAAACCTATAATCTTAATCTAAACAGAAGATATACCATTTTAAAGAAGAGATTAATACCAACAATTCACAACAAATTTGAAGTCAATCGGAGCAACCGTTTAGGAGATAAGGGAGTTTTCGCGCAACAATTTACAAATCAATAGTTCATTTCAGCTTCTCCGAAAATCAAGTGAAACTGACTTTTCTGGAAAACTTATAACATTAACCTAAACAGGAGTTATACCACTTTAAAGAGGAGATCAATAGCAACATTTCACAACACCTATAAAATTAACCTAAACAGGAGTTATACCACTTTAAAGAGGAGATCAATACCAATATTTCACAACAAATTTGTGAAATTTGTCAATCGGATCACCTGTTTAGAAGATAACCGGGTTTTCGCGCAACAATTTACAAATCAATAGTTCATTTTAACTTCTCCGAAAACCAACAGAATTTACAAATCAATAGTTTATTTCAACTTCTCCGAAAACCAACAGAAACTGACTTTTCAGGAAAACTTATAATCTTAATATAAACAGGAGATATACCATTTTAAAGAGGAGATCAATTTCAAAATTCACAACAAATCTGAAGTCAATCGCATCATCCGTTTAGGAGATTACCGGGTTTTCGCGCAACAATTTACATATCAATAGTTAATTTCAACTTCTCCAAAAACCAACAGAAACTAACTTTTCCGGAAAACCTATAATCTTAATCTAATCTTAATCTACCAACAATTCACAACAAATTTGAAGTCAATCGGAGCTACCGTTTAGGAGATAAGGGAGTTTTCGCGCAACAATTTACAAATCAATAGTTCATTTTAACTTCCCCGAAAACCAACAGAAACTGACTTTTTAAAGAGGAGATCAATACCAACAATTCCCAATAAATTTGAAGTCAATTGGATCACCCGTTTAGGAGATAACCAGGTTTTCGCGTAACAATTTACAAATCAATAGTTCATTTCAACTTCCCCGAAAACCAACAGAAACTGACTTTTCAGGAAAACCTAAAATCTTAATCTAAACAGTAGGTATACCGTTTTAAAGAAGAGATCAATATCAAAATTCACAACAAATCTGAAGTCAATTGGATCAGCCGTTTAGGAGATAACCGGGTTTTCGCGCAACAATTTACAAATCAATAGTTCATTTCAGCTTCTTCGAAAACCTACAAAAAATGACTTTTCCGGAAAACCTATAATATTAACCTAAACAGGAGTTATACCACCTTAAATAGGAGATCAATACCAACATTTCACAACAAATTTGAAGCCAATCGGATCACCCGTTTAGGAGATAACCGGGTTTTCGCGCAACAATTTACAAACCAATAGTTCATTTCAGCTTCCCCGAAAACCAACAGAAACTGACTTTTCCGGAAAACCTATAATCTTAACCTAAACAGGAGGTATACCACTTTAAAGAGGGGATCCTTACCAACATTTCACAACAAATTTGAAGTCAATCGGATCAGCCGTTTAGGAGATAACCGGGTTTTCGCGCAACAATTTACAAATCAATAGTTTATTTCAGCTTCTCCGAAAACCTACAGAAACTGACTTTTCCGGAGAAACTATAATCTTAACCTAAACAGGAGGTATACCACTTTAAAGAGGGGATCAATACCAACATTTCACAATAAATTTGAAGTCACTCGGAGCACCCGCTTAGGAGATAACCGGGTTTTCGCGCAACAATTTACAAATCAATAATTCATTTCAGCTTCTCCGATAACCTACAAAAAATGACTTTTTCGGAAAACCTATATAACCAGATATACCATGTTAAAGAAGAGATTAATACCAACAATTCACAATAAATTTGAAGTCAATCGGATCACCCGTTTAGGAGATAACCAGGTTTTCGCGTAACAATTTACAAATCAATAGTTTATTTCAACTTCCCCGAAAACCAACATAAACTGACTTTTCAAGAAAACCTATAATCTTAATCTAAACAGGAGGTATACCATTTTAAAGAGGAGATCAATATCAAAATTCACAACAAATCTGAAGTCAATTGGATCACCCGTTTAGGAGATAACCGGGTTTTCGCGCAACAATTTACAAATCAATAGTTCATTTCAGCTTCTCCGAAAACCTACAGACAATGACTTTTCCGGAAAACCTATAATATTAACCTAAACATGAGTTATACCACCTTAAATAGGAGATCAATACCAACATTTCACAACAAATTTGAAGTCAATCGGATCACCCGTTTAGGAGATAACCGGGTTTTCGCGCAACAATTTACAAATCAATAGTTCATTTCAGCTTCCCCGAAAACCAACAGAAACTGACTTTTCCGGAAAACCTATAATCTTAACCTAAACAGGAGGTATACCACTTTAAAGAGGGGATCCATACCAACATTTCACAACAAATTTGAAGTCAATCGGATCAGCCGTTTAGGAGATAACCGTGTTTTCGCGCAACAATTTAATAGTTCATTTCAGCTTCTCCGAAAATCAACTGAAACTGACTTTTCTGGAAAACCTATAACATTAACCTAAACAGAAGTTATACCACTTTAAAGAGGAGATCAATTGCAACATTTCACAACACCTATAATATTAACCTAAACAGGAGTTATACCACCTTAAAGAGGAGATCAATACCAACATTTCACAACAAATTTGAAGTCAATCGGATCACCCGTTTAGGAGATAACCGGGTTTTCGCGCAACAATTTACAAATCAATAGTTCATTTCATCTTCTCCGAAAATCAACTGAAACTGACTTTTCTGGAAAACTTATAACATTAACCTAAACAGGAGTTATACCAGTTTAAAGAGGAGATCAATAGCAACATTTCACAACACCTATAACATTAACCTAAACAGGAGTTATACCACTTTAAAGAGGAGATCAATACCAATATTTCACAACAAATTTGTGAAATTTGTCAATCGGATCACCCGTTTAGAAGATAACCGGGTTTTCGCGCAACAATTTACAAATCAATAGTTCATTTTAACTTCTCCGAAAACCAACAGAATTTACAAATCAATAGTTTATTTCAACTTCTCCGAAAACCAACAGAAACTGACTTTTCAGGAAAACCTTTAATCTTAATATAAACAGGAGGTATACCATTTTAAAGAGGAAATCAATTTCAAAATTCACAACAAATCTGAAGTCAATCGCATCATCCGTTTAGGAGATTACCGGGTTTTCGCGCAACAATTTACATATCAATAGTTAATTTCAACTTCTCCAAAAACCAACAGAAACTATCTTTTCCGGAAAACCTATAATCTTAATCTAATCTTAATCTACCAACAATTCACAACAAATTTGAAGTCAATCGGAGCAACCGTTTAGGAGATAAGGGAGTTTTCGCGCAACAATTTACAAATCAATAGTTCATTTTAACTTCCCCGAAAACCAACAGAAACTGACTTTTTAAAGAGGAGATCAATACCAACAATTCACAACAAATCTGAAGTCAATTGGATCACCCGTTTAGGAGATAACCGGGTTTTCACGCAACAATTTACAAATCAATAGTTCATTTCAGCTTCTCCGAAAACCTACAGAAAATGACTTTTCCGGAAAACCTATAAGAGTAACCTAAACAGGAGTTATACCACCTTAAATAGGAGATCAATACCAACATTTCACAACAAATTTGAAGTCAATCGGATCACCCGTTTAGGAGATAACCGGGTTTTCGCGCAACAATTTACAAATCAATAGTTCATTTCAGCTTCCCCGAAAACCAACAGAAACTGACTTTTCCGGAAAACCTATAATCTTAACCTAAACAGGAGGTATACCACTTTAAAGGGGGGATCCATACCAACATTTCGCAACAAATTTGAAGTCAATCAGATCAGCCGTTTAGTAGATAACCTGGTTTTCGCGCAACAATTTACAAATCAATAGTTCATTTCAGCTTCTCCGAAAACCTACAGAAACTGACTTTTCCGGAAAAACTATAATCTTAACCTAAACAGGAGGTATACCACTTTAAAGAGGGGATCAATACCAACATTTCACAATAAATTTGAAGTCACTCGGATCACCCGCTTAGGAGATAACCGGGTTTTCGCGCAACAATTTACAAATCAATAGCTCATTTCAGCTTCTCCGAAAACCTACAGAAAATGACTTTTCCGGAAAACCTATAATATTAACCTAAACAGGAGTTATACCACCTTAAAGAGGAGATCAATGCCAACATTTCACAACAAATATGAAGTCAATCGGATCACCCGTTTAGGAGATAACCGGGTTTTCGCGCAACAATTTACAAATCAATAGTTCATTTCAGCTTCCCCGAAAACCAACAGAAACTGACTTTTCCGGAAAACCTATAATCTTAACCTAAACAGGAGGTATACCACTTTAAAGAGGGGATCCATATCAATATTTCACAATAAATTTGAAGTCAATCGGATCAGCCGTTTAGGAGATAACCGGGTTTTCGCGCAACAATTTACAAATCAATAGTTTATTTCAGCTTCTCCGAAAACCTAGAGAAACTGACTTTTCCGAAAAAACTATAATCTTAACCTACACAGGAGGTATACCACTTTAAAGGGGGGATCAATACCAACATTTCACAATAAATTTGAAGTCACTCGGATCACCCGCTTAGGAGATAACCGGGTTTTCGCGCAAAAATTTACAAATCAATAGTTCATTTCAGCTTCTACGATGACCTACAGAAAATGACTTTTCCGGAAAACCTATAATATTAACCTAAACAGGAGTTATACCACCTTAAAGAGGAGATCAATACCAACATTTCACAACAAATTTGAAGTCAATCGGAGCACCCGTTTAGGAGATAACCGGGTTTTTGCGCAACAATTTAATAGTTCAATTCAGCTTCTCCGAAATTCAACTGAATCTGACTTTTCTGGAAAACCTATAACATTAACCTAAACAGAAGTTATACCACTTTAAAGAGGAGATCAATAGCAACATTTCACAACACCTATAATATTAACCTAAACAGGAGTTATACCACCTTAAAGAGGAGATCAATACCAACATTTCACAACAAATTTGATGTCAATCGGATCACCCGCTTAGGAGATAACCGGGTTTTCGCGCAAAAATTTACAAATCAATAGTTCATTTCAGCTTCTACGATGACCTACAGAAAATGACTTTTCCGGAAAACCTATAATATTAACCTAAACAGGAGTTATACCACCTTAAAGAGGAGATCAATACCAACATTTCACAACAAATTTGAAGTCAATCGGAGCACCCGTTTAGGAGATAACCGGGTTTTTGCGCAACAATTTAATAGTTCAATTCAGCTTCTCCGAAAATCAACTGAAACTGACTTTTTTGGAAAACCTATAACATTAACCTAAACAGGAATTATACCACTTTAAAGAGGAGATCAATAGCAACATTTCACAACACCTATAACATTAACCTAAACAGGAGTTATACCACTTTAAAGAGGAGATCAATACCAACATTTCACAACAAATTTGTGAAATTTGTCAATCGGATCACCCGTTTAGGAGATAACCGGGTTTTCGCGCAACAATTTCAAATCAATAGTTCATTTTAACTTCTCCGAAAACCAACAGAATTTACAAATCAATAGTTTATTTCAACTTCTCCGAAAACCAACAGAAACTGACTTTTCAGGAAAACCTATAATCTTAATATAAACAGGAGATATACCATTTTAAAGAGGAGATCAATTTCAAAATTCACAACAAATCTGAAGTCAATCGCATCATCCGTTTAGGAGATTACCGGGTTTTCGCGCAACAATTTACATATCAATAGTTAATTTCAACTTCTCCAAAAACCAACAGAAACTAACTTTTCCGGAAAACCTATAATCTTAATCTAATCTTAATCTACCAACAATTCACAACAAATTTGAAGTCAATCGGAGCAACCGTTTAGGAGATAAGGGAGTTTTCGCGCAACAATTTACAAATCAATAGTTCATTTTAACTTCCCCGAAAACCAACAGAAACTGACTTTTTAAAGAGGAGATCAATACCAACAATTCCCAATAAATTTGAAGTCAATTGGATCACCCGTTTAGGAGATAACCAGGTTTTTGCGTAACAATTTACAAATCAATAGTTCATTTCAACTTCCCCGAAAACCAACAGAAACTGACTTTTCAGGAAAACCTAAAATCTTAATCTAAACAGTAGGTATACCGTTTTAAAGAAGAGATATCAAAATATCAAAATTCACAACAAATCTGAAGTCAATTGGATCAGCCGTTTAGGAGATAACCGGGTTTTCGCGCAACAATTTACAAATCAATAGTTCATTTCAGCTTCTTCGAAAACCTACAAAGGAGTTATACCACCTTAAATAGGAGATCAATACCAACATTTCACAACAAATTTGAAGTCAATCGGATCACCCGTTTAGGAGATAACCGGGTTTTCGCGCAACAATTTACAAATCAATAGTTCATTTCAGCTTCCCCGAAAACCAACAGAAACTGACTTTTCCGGAAAACCTATAATCTTAACCTAAACAGGAGGTATACCACTTTAAAGAGGGGATCCTTACCAACATTTCACAACAAATTTGAAGTCAATCGGATCAGCCGTTTAGGAGATAACCGGGTTTTCGCACAACAATTTACAAATCAATAGTTTATTTCAGCTTCTCCGAAAACCTACAGAAACTGACTTTTCCGGAGAAACTATAATCTTAACCTACACAGGAGGTATACCACTTTAAAGAGGGGATCAATACCAACATTTTACAATAAATTTGAAGTCACTCGGATCACCCGCTTAGGAGATAACCGGGTTTTCGCGCAACAATTTACAAATCAATAGTTCATTTCAGCTTCTCCGATAACCTACAAAAAATGACTTTTCCGGAAAACCTATATAACCAGATATACCATTTTAAAGAAGAGATTAATACCAACAATTCACAATAAATTTGAAGTCAATCGGATCACCCGTTTAGGAGATAACCAGGTTTTCGCGTAACAATTTACAAATCAATAGTTTATTTCAACTTCCCCGAAAACCAACATATAATGACTTTTCAGGAAAACCTATAATCTAAATCTAAACAGGAGGTATACCATTTTAAAGAGGAGATCAATATCAAAATTCACAACAAATCTGAGGTCAATTGGATCACCCGTTTATTAGATAACCGGGTTTTCGCGCAACAATTTACAAATCAATAGTTCATTTCAGCTTCTCCGAAAACCTACAGAAAATGACTTTTCCGGAAAACCTATAATATTAACCTAAACAGGAGTTATACCACCTTAAATAGGAGATCAATACCAACATTTCACAACAAATTTGAAGTCAATCGGATCACCCGTTTAGGAGATAACCGGGTTTTCGCGCAACAATTTAATAGTTCATTTCAGCTTCTCCGAAAATCAACTGAAACTGACTTTTCTAGAAAACCTATAACATTAACCTAAACAGAAGTTATACCACTTTAAAGAGGAGATCAATTGCAACATTTCACAACACCTATAATATTAACCTAAACAGGAGTTATACCACCTTAAAGAGGAGATCAATACCAACATTTCACAACAAATTTGAAGTCAATCGGATCACCCGTTTAGAAGATAACCGGGTTTTCGCGCAATAATTTGCAAATCAATAGTTCATTTCAGCTTCTCCGAAAATCAACTGAAACTGACTTTTCTGGAAAACTTATAACATTAACCTAAACAGGAGTTATACCAGTTTAAAGAGGAGATCAATAGCAACATTTCACAACACCTATAACATTAACCTAAACAGGAGTTATACCACTTTAAAGAGGAGATCAATACCAATATTTCACAACAAATTTGTGAAATTTGTCAATCGGATCACCCGTTTAGAAGATAACCGGGTTTTCGCGCAACAATTTACAAATCAATAGTTCATTTTAACTTCTCCGAAAACCAACAGAATTTACAAATCAATAGTTTATTTCAACTTCTCCGAAAACCAACAGAAACTGACTTTTCAGGAAAACCTTTAATCTTAATATAAACAGGAGGTATACCATTTTAAAGAGGAGATCAATTTCAAAATTCACAACAAATCTGAAGTCAATCGCATCATCCGTTTAGGAGATTACCGGGTTTTCGCGCAACAATTTACATATCAATAGTTAATTTCAACCTCTCCAAAAACCAACAGAAACTAACTTTTCCGGAAAACCTATAATCTTAATCTAATCTTAATCTACCAACAATTCACAACAAATTTGAAGTCAATCGGAGCAACCGTTTAGGAGATAAGGGAGTTTTCGCGCAACAATTTACAAATCAATAGTTCATTTTAACTTCCCCGAAAACCAACAGAAACTGACTTTTTAAAGAGGAGATCAATACCAACAATTCACAACAAATCTGAAGTCAATTGGATCACCCGTTTAGGAGATAACCGGGTTTTCGCGCAACAATTTACAAATCAATAACATTTCACAACAAATTTGAAGTCAATCGGATCACCCGTTTAGGAGATAACCGGGTTTTCGCGCAACAATTTACAAATCAATAGTTCATTTCAGCTTCCCCGAAAACCAACAGAAACTGACTTTTCCGGAAAACCTATAATCTTAACCTAAACAGGAGGTATACCACTTTAAAGGGGGGATCCATACCAACATTTCGCAACAAATTTGAAGTCAATCAGATCAGCCGTTTAGGAGATAACCTGGTTTTCGCGCAACAATTTACAAATCAATATTTCATTTCAGCTTCTCCGAAAACCTACAGAAACTGACTTTTCCAGAAAAACTATAATCTTAACCTAAACAGGAGGTATACCACTTTAAAGAGGGGATCAATACCAACATTTCACAATAAATTTGAAGTCACTCGGATCACTCGCTTAGGAGATAACCGGGTTTTCGCGAAACAATTTACAAATCAATAGCTCATTTCAGCTTCTCCGAAAACCTACAGAAAATGACTTTTCCGGAAAACCTATAATCTTAATCTAAACAGGAGGTATACCATTTTAAAGAGGAGATCAATATCAAAATTCACAACAAATCTGAAGTCAATCGCATCATCCGTTTTGGAGATTACCGGGTTTTCGCGCAACAATTTACATATCAATAGTTAATTTCAACTTCTCCAAAAACCAACAGAAACTAACTTTTCGGGAAAACCTATAATCTTAATCTAAACAGAAGATATACCATTTTAAAGAAGAGATTAATACCAACAATTCACAACAAATTTGAAGTCAATTAGAGCAACCGTTTAGGAGATAAGGGAGTTTTCGCGCAACAATTTACAAATCAATAGTTCATTTTAACTTCCCCGAAAACCAACAGAAACTGACTTTTCCGGAAAACCTATAATCTTAACCTAAACAGGAGGTATACCACTTTAAAGGGGGGATCCATACCAACATTTCGCAACAAATTTGAAGTCAATCAGATCAGCCGTTTAGGAGATAACCTGGTTTTCGCGCAACAATTTACAAATCAATAGTTCATTTCAGCTTCTCCGAAAATCTACAGAAACTGACTTTTCCGGAAAAACTATAATCTTAACCTAAACAGGAGGTATACCACTTTAAAGAGGGGATCAATACCAACATTTCACAATAAATTTGAAGTCACTCGGATCACCCGCTTAGGAGATAACCGGGTTTTCGCGCAACAATTTACAAATCAATAGCTCATTTCAGCTTCTCCGAAAACCTACAGAAAATGACTTTTCCGGAAAACCTATAATATTAACCTAAACAGGAGTTATACCACCTTAAAGAGGAGATCAATGCCAACATTTCACAACAAATATGAAGTCAATCGGATCACCCGTTTAGGAGATAACCAGGTTTTCGCGCAAAAATTTACAAATCAATAGTTCATTTCAGCTTCCCCGAAAACCAACAGAAACTGACTTTTCCGGAAAACATATAATCTTAACCTAAACAGGAGGTATACCACTTTAAAGAGGGGATCCATATCAACATTTCACAATAAATTTGAAGTCAATCGGATCAGCCGTTTAGGAGATAACCGGGTTTTCGCGCAAAAATTTACAAATCAATAGTTCATTTCAGCTTCTACGATGACCTACAGAAAATGACTTTTCCGGAAAACCTATAATATTAACCTAAACAGGCGTTATACCACCTTAAAGAGGAGATCAATACCAACATTTCACAACAAATTTGAAGTCAATCGGAGCACCCGTTTAGGAGATAACCGGGTTTTTGCGCAACAATTTAATAGTTCATTTCAGCTTCTCCGAAATTCAACTGAAACTGACTTTTCTGGAAAACCTATAACATTAACCTAAACAGAAGTTATACCACTTTAAAGAGGAGATCAATAGCAACATTCCACAACACCTATAATATTAACCTAAAAGGAGTTATACCACCTTAAAGAGGAGATCAATACCAACATTTCACAACAAATTTGATGTCAATCGGATCACCCGTTTAGGAGATAACCGGGTTTTCGCGCAACAATTTACAAATCAATAGTTCATTTCAGCTTCTCCGAAAATCAACTGAAACTGACTTTTTTGGAAAACCTATAACATTAACCTAAACAGGAATTATACCACTTTAAAGAGGAGATCAATAGCAACATTTCACAACACCTATAACATTAACCTAAACAGGAGTTATACCACTTTAAAGAGGAGATCAATACCAACATTTCACAACAAATTTGTGAAATTTGTCAATCGGATCACCCGTTTAGGAGATAACCGGGTTTTCGCGCAACAATTTACAAATCAATAGTTCATTTTAACTTCTCCGAAAACCAACAGAACAAAATTCACAACAAATCTGAAGTCAATTGGATCACCCGTTTAGGAGATAACCGGGTTTTCGCGCAACAATTTACAAATCAATAGTTCATTTCAGCTTCTCCGAAAACCTACAGACAATGACTTTTCCGGAAAACCTATAATATTAACCTAAACAGGAGTTATACCACCTTAAATAGGAGATCAATACCAACATTTCACAACAAATTTGAAGTCAATCGGATCACCCGTTTAGGAGATAACCGTGTTTTCGCGCAACAATTTAATAGTTCATTTCAGCTTCTCCGAAAATCAACTGAAACTGACTTTTCTGGAAAACCTATAACATTAACCTAAACAGAAGTTATACCACTTTAAAGAGGAGATCAATTGCAACATTTCACAACACCTATAACATTAACCTAAACAGGAGTTATACCACCTTAAAGAGGAGATCAATACCAACATTTCACAACAAATATGAAGTCAATCGGATCACCCGTTTAGGAGATAACCGGGTTTTCGCGCAACAATTTACAAATCAATAGTTCATTTCAGCTTCTCCGAAAATCAACTGAAACTGACTTTTCTAGAAAACTTATAACATTAACCTAAACAGGAGTTATACCAGTTTAAAGAGGAGATCAATAGCAACATTTCACAACACCTATAACATTAACCTAAACAGGAGTTATACCACTTTAAAGAGGAGATCAATACCAATATTTCAGAACAAATTTGTGAAATTTGTCAATCGGATCACCCGTTTAGAAGATAACCGGGTTTTCGCGCAACAATTTACAAATCAATAGTTCATTTTAACTTCTCCTAAAACCAACAGAATTTACAAATCAATAGTTTATTTCAACTTCTCCGAAAACCAACAGAAACTGACTTTTCAGGAAAACCTTTAATCTTAATATAAACAGGAGGTATACCATTTTAAAGAGGAGATCAATTTCAAAATTCACAAAAAATCTGAAATCAATCGCATCATCCGTTTAGGAGATTACCGGGTTTTCGCGCAACAATTTACATATCAATAGTTAATTTCAACTTCTCCAAAAACCAACAGAAACTAACTTTTCCGGAAAACCTATAATCTTAATCTAATCTTAATCTACCAACAATTCACAACAAATTTGATTTCAATCGGAGCAACCGTTTAGGAGATAAGGGAGTTTTCGCGCAACAATTTACAAATCAATAGTTCATTTTAACTTCCCCGAAAACCAACAAAAACTGACTTTTTAAAGAGAAGATCAATACCAACAATTCACAACAAATCTGAAATCAATTGGATCACCCGTTTAGGAGATAACCTGGTTTTCGCGCAACAATTTACAAATCAATATTTCATTTCAGCTTCTCCGAAAACCTACAGAAACTGACTTTTCCGGAAAAACTATAATCTTAACCTAAACAGGAGGTATACCACCTTAAATAGGGGATCAATACCAACATTTCACAATAAATTTGAAGTCACTCGGATCACTCGCTTAGGAGATAACTGGGTTTTCGCGAAACAATTTACAAATCAATAGCTCATTTCAGCTTCTCCGAAAACCTACAGAAAATGACTTTTCCGGAAAACCTATAATCTTAATCTAAACAGGAGGTATACCATTTTAAAGAGGAGATCAATATCAAAATTCACAACAAATCTGAAGTCAATCGCATCATCCGTTTAGGAGATTACCGGGTTTTCGCGCAACAATTTACATATCAATAGTTAATTTCAACTTCTCCAAAAACCAACAGAAACTTTTCGGGAAAACCTATAATCTTAATCTAAACAGAAGATATACCATTTTAAAGAAGAGATTAATACCAACAATTCACAACAAATTTGAAGTCAATCAGAGCAACCGTTTAGGAGATAAGGGAGTTTTCGCGCAACAATTTACAAATCAATAGTTCATTTTAACTTCCCCGAAAACCAACAGAAACTGACTTTTCCGGAAAACCTATAATCTTAACCTAAACAGGAGGTATACCACTTTAAAGAGGGGATCCATACCAACATTTCGCAACAAATTTGAAGTCAATCAGATCAGCCGTTTAGTAGACAACCTGGTTTTCGCGCAACAATTTACAAATCAATAGTTCATTTCAGCTTCTCCGAAAACCTACAGAAACTGACTTTTCCGGAAAAACTATAATCTTAACCTAAACAGGAGGTATACCACTTTAAAGAGGGGATCAATACCAACATTTCACAATAAATTTGAAGTCACTCGGATCACCCGCTTAGGAGATAACCGGGTTTTCGCGCAACAATTTACAAATGACTTTTCCGGAAAACCTATAATATTAACCTAAACAGGAGTTATACCACCTTAAAGAGGAGATCAGTGCCAACATTTCACAACAAATATGAAGTCAATCGGATCACCCGTTTAGGAGATAACCGGGTTTTCGCGCAACAATTTACAAATCAATAGTTCATTTCAGCTTCCCCGAAAACCAACAGAAACTGACTTTTCCGGAAAACCTATAATCTTAACCTAAACAGGAGGTATACCACTTTAAAGAGGGGATCCATATCAACATTTAACAATAAATTTGAAGTCAATCGGATCAGCCGTTTAGGAGATAACCGGGTTTTCGCGCAACAATTTACAAATCAATAGTTTATTTCAGCTTCTCCGAAAACCTACAGAAACTGACTTTTCCGGAAAAACTATAATCTTAACCTATACAGGAGGTATACCACTTTAAAGGGAGGATCAATACCAACATTTCACAATAAATTTGAAGTCACTCGGATCACCCGCTTAGGAGATAACCGGGTTTTCGCGCAAAAATTTACAAATCAATAGTTCATTTCAGCTTCTACGATGACCTACAGAAAATGACTTTTCCGGAAAACCTATAATATTAACCTAAACAGGAGTTATACCACCTTAAAGAGGAGATCAATACCAACATTTCACAACAAATTTGAAGTCAATCAGATCAGCCGTTTAGGAGATAACCTGGTTTTCGCGCAACAATTTACAAATCAATATTTCATTTCAGCTTCTCCGAAAACCTACAGAAACTGACTTTTCCGGAAAAACTATAATCTTAACCTAAACAGGAGGTATACCACCTTAAATAGGGGATCAATACCAACATTTCACAATAAATTTGAAGTCACTCGGATCACTCGCTTAGGAGATAACTGGGTTTTCGCGAAACAATTTACAAATCAATAGCTCATTTCAGCTTCTCCGAAAACCTACAGAAAATGACTTTTCCGGAAAACCTATAATCTTAATCTAAACAGGAGGTATACCATTTTAAAGAGGAGATCAATATCAAAATTCACAACAAATCTGAAGTCAATCGCATCATCCGTTTAGGAGATTACCGGGTTTTCGCGCAACAATTTACATATCAATAGTTCATTTCAGCTTCTACGATGACCTACAGAAAATGACTTTTCCGGAAAACCTATAATATTAACCTAAACAGGAGTTATACCACCTTAAAGAGGAGATCAATACCAACATTTCACAACAAATTTGAAGTCAATCGGAGCACCCGTTTAGGAGATAACCGGGTTTTTGCGCAACAATTTAATAGTTCATTTCAGCTTCTCCGAAATTCAACTGAATCTGACTTTTCTGGAAAACCTATAACATTAACCTAAACAGAAGTTATACCACTTTAAAGAGGAGATCAATAGCAACATTTCACAACACCTATAATATTAACCTAAACAGGAGTTATACCACCTTAAAGAGGAGATCAATACCAACATTTCACAACAAATTTGATGTCAATCGGATCACCCGTTTAGGAGATAACCGGGTTTTCGCGCAACAATTTACAAATCAAAAGTTCATTTCAGCTTCTCCGAAAATCAACTGAAACTGACTTTTTTGGAAAACCTATAACATTAACCTAAACAGGAATTATACCACTTTAAAGAGGAGATCAATAGCAACATTTCACAACACCTATAACATTAACCTAAACAGGAGTTATACCACTTTAAAGAGGAGATCAATACCAACATTTCACAACAAATTTTTGAAATTTGTCAATCGGATCACCCGTTTAGGAGATAACCGGGTTTTCGCGCAACAATTTATAAATCAATAGTTCATTTTAACTTCTCCGAAAACCAACAGAATTTACAAATCAATAGTTTATTTCAACTTCTCCGAAAACCAACAGAAACTGTCTTTTCAGGAAAACCTATAATCTTAATATAAACAGGAGATATACCATTTTAAAGAGGAGATCAATTTCAAAATTCACAACAAATCTGAAGTCAATCGCATCATCCGTTTAGGAGATTACCGGGTTTTCGCGCAACAATTTACATATCAATAGTTAATTTCAACTTCTCCAAAAACCAACAGAAACTAACTTTTCCGGAAAACCTATAATCTTAATCTAATCTTAATCTACCAACAATTCACAACAAATTTGAAGTCAATCGGAGCAACCGTTTAGGAGATAAGGGAGTTTTCGCGCAATAATTTACAAATCAATAGTTCATTTTAACTTCCCCGAAAACCAACAGAAACTGACTTTTTAAAGAGGAGATCAATACCAACAATTCCCAATAAATTTGAAGTCAATTGGATCACCCGTTTAGGAGATAACCAGGTTTTCGCATAACAATTTACAAATCAATAGTTCATTTCAACTTCCCCGAAAACCAACAGAAACTGACTTTTCAGGAAAACCTAAATTCTTAATCTAAACAGTAGGTATACCGTTTTAAAGAAGAGATCAATATCAAAATTCACAACAAATCTGAAGTCAATTGGATCAGCCGTTTAGGAGATAACCGGGTTTTCGCGCAACAATTTACAAATCAATAGTTCATTTCAGCTTCTTCGAAAACCTACAAAAAATGACTTTTCCGGAAAACCTATAATATTACCCTAAACAGGAGTTATACCACCTTAAATAGGAGATCAATACCAACATTTCACAACAAATTTGAAGTCAATCGGATCACCCGTTTAGGAGATAACCGGGTTTTCGCGCAACAATTTACAAATCAATAGTTCATTTCAGCTTCCCCGAAAACCAACAGAAACTGACTTTTCCGGAAAACCTATAATCTTAACCTAAACACGAGGTATACCACTTTAAAGAGGGGATCCTTACCAACATTTCACAACAAATTTGAAGTCAATCGGATCAGCCGTTTAGGAGATAACCGGGTTTTCGCACAACAATTTACAAATCAATAGTTTATTTCAGCTTCTCCGAAAACCTACAGAAACTGACTTTTCCGGAGAAACTATGATCTTAACCTACACAGGAGGTATACCACTTTAAAGAGGGGATCAATACCAACATTTCACAATAAATTTGAAGTCACTCGGATCACCCGCTTAGGAGATAACCGGGTTTTCGCGCAACAATTTACAAATCAATAGTTCATTTCAGCTTCTCCGATAACCTACAAAAAATTACTTTTCCGAAGAGATTAATACCAACAATTCACAATAAATTTGAAGTCAATCGGATCACCCGTTTAGGAGATAACCAGGTTTTCGCGTAACAATTTACAAATCAATAGTTCATTTCAGCTTCCCCGAAAACCAACAGAAACTGACTTTTCCGGAAAACCTATAATCTTAACCTAAACACGAGGTATACCACTTTAAAGAGGGGATCCTTACCAACATTTCACAACAAATTTGAAGTCAATCGGATCAGCCGTTTAGGAGATAACCGGGTTTTCGCACAACAATTTACAAATCAATAGTTTATTTCAGCTTCTCCGAAAACCTACAGAAACTGACTTTTCCGGAGAAACTATGATCTTAACCTACACAGGAGGTATACCACTTTAAAGAGGGGATCAATACCAACATTTCACAATAAATTTGAAGTCACTCGGATCACCCGCTTAGGAGATAACCGGGTTTTCGCGCAACAATTTACAAATCAATAGTTCATTTCAGCTTCTCCGATAACCTACAAAAAATTACTTTTCCGAAGAGATTAATACCAACAATTCACAATAAATTTGAAGTCAATCGGATCACCCGTTTAGGAGATAACCAGGTTTTCGCGTAACAATTTACAAATCAATAGTTTATTTCAACTTCCCCGAAAACCAACATATAATGACTTTTCAGGAAAACCTATAATCTAAATCTAAACAGGAGGTATACTATTTTAAAGAGGAGATCAGTATCAAAATTCACAACAAATCTGAAGTCAATTGGATCACCCGTTTAGGAGATAACCGGGTTTTCGCGCAACAATTTACAAATCAATAGTTCATTTCAGCTTCTCCGAAAACCTACAGAAAATGACTTTTCCGGAAAACCTATAATATTAACCTAAACAGGAGTTATACCACCTTAAATAGGAGATCAATACCAACATTTCACAACAAATTTGAAGTCAATCGGATCACCCGTTTAGGAGATAACCGGGTTTTCGCGCAACAATTTAATAGTTCATTTCAGCTTCTCCGAAAATCAACTGAAACTGACTTTTCTAGAAAACCTATAACATTAACCTAAACAGAAGTTATACCACTTTAAAGAGGAGATCAATTGCAACATTTCACAACACCTATAATATTAACCTAAACAGGAGTTATACCACCTTAAAGAGGAGATCAATACCAACATTTCACAACAAATTTGAAGTCAATCGGATCACCCGTTTAGGAGATAACCGGGTTTTCGCGCAACAATTTGCAAATCAATAGTTCATTTCAGCTTCTCCGAAAATCAACTGAAACTGACTTTTCTGGAAAACTTATAACATTAACCTAAACAGGAGTTATACCAGTTTAAAGAGGAGATCAATAGCAACATTTCACAACACCTATAACATTAACCTAAACAGGAGTTATACCACTTTAAAGAGGAGATCAATACCAATATTTCACAACAAATTTGTGAAATTTGTCAATCGGATCACCCGTTTAGAAGATAACCGGGTTTTCGCGCAACAATTTACAAATCAATAGTTCATTTTAACTTCTCCGAAAACCAACAGAATTTACAAATCAATAGTTTATTTCAACATCTCCGAAAACCAACAGAAACTGACTTTTCAGGAAAATCTTTAATCTTAATATAAACAGGAGGTATTCCATTTTAAAAAGGAGATCAATTTCAAAATTCACAACAAATCTGAAGTCAATCGCATCATTCGTTTAGGAGATTACCGGGTTTTCGCGCAACAATTTACATATCAATAGTTAATTTCAACTTCTCCAAAAACCAACAGAAACTAACTTTTCCGGAAAACCTATAATCTTAATCTAATCTTAATCTACCAACAATTCACAACAAATTTGATTTCAATCGGAGCAACCGTTTAGGAGGTAAGGGAGTTTTCGCGCAACAATTTACAAATCAATAGTTCATTTTAACTTCCCCGAAAACCAACAAAAACTGACTTTTTAAAGAGGAGATCAATACCAACAATTCACAACAAATCTGAAGTCAATTGGATCACCCGTTTAGGAGATAACCGGGTTTTCACGCAACAATTTACAAATCAATAGTTCATTTCAGCTTCTCCGAAAACCTACAGAAAATGACTTTTCCGGAAAACCTATAAGAGTAACCTAAACAGGAGTTATACCACCTTAAATAGGAGATCAATACCAACATTTCACAACAAATTTGAAGTCAATCGGATCACCCGTTTAGGAGATAACCGGGTTTTCGCGCAACAATTTACAAATCAATAGTTCATTTCAGCTTCCCCGAAAACCAACAGAAACTGACTTTTCCGGAAAACCTATAATCTTAACCTAAACAGGAGGTATACCACTTTAAAGGGGGGATCCATACCAACATTTCGCAACAAATTTGAAGTCAATCAGATCAGCCGTTTAGGAGATAACCTGGTTTTCGCGCAACAATTTACAAATCAATATTTCATTTCAGCTTCTCCGAAAACCTACAGAAACTGACTTTTCCGGAAAAACTATAATCTTAACCTAAACAGGAGGTATACCACCTTAAATAGGGGATCAATACCAACATTTCACAATAAATTTGAAGTCACTCGGATCACTCGCTTAGGAGATAACTGGGTTTTCGCGAAACAATTTACAAATCAATAGCTCATTTCAGCTTCTCCGAAAACCTACAGAAAATGACTTTTCCGGAAAACCTATAATCTTAATCTAAACAGGAGGTATACCATTTTAAAGAGGAGATCAATATCAAAATTCAAAACAAATCTGAAGTCAATCGCATCATCCGTTTAGGAGATTACCGGGTTTTCGCGCAACAATTTACATATCAATAGTTAATTTCAACTTCTCCAAAAACCAACAGAAACTTTTCGGGAAAACCTATAATCTTAATCTAAACAGAAGATATACCATTTTAAAGAAGAGATTAATACCAACAATTCACAACAAATTTGAAGTCAATCAGAGCAACCGTTTAGGAGATAAGGGAGTTTTCGCGCAACAATTTACAAATCAATAGTTCATTTTAACTTCCCCGAAAACCAACAGACACTGACTTTTCCGGAAAACCTATAATCTTAACCTAAACAGGAGGTATACCACTTTAAAGAGGGGATCCATACCAACATTTCGCAACAAATTTGAAGTCAATCAGATCAGCCGTTTAGTAGATAACCTGGTTTTCGCGCAACAATTTACAAATCAATAGTTCATTTCAGCTTCTCCGAAAACCTACAGAAACTGACTTTTCGGAAAAACTATAATCTTAACCTAAACAGGAGGTATACCACTTTAAAGAGGGGATCAATACCAACATTTCACAATAAATTTGAAGTCACTCGGATCACCCGCTTAGGAGATAACCGGGTTTTCGCGCAACAATTTACAAATGACTTTTCCGGAAAACCTATAATATTAACCTAAACAGGAGTTATACCACCTTAAAGAGGAGATCAATGCCAACATTTCACAACAAATATGAAGTCAATCGGATCACCCGTTTAGGAGATAACCGGGTTTTCGCGCAACAATTTACAAATCAATAGTTCATTTCAGCTTCCCCGAAAACCAACAGAAACTGACTTTTCCGGAAAACCTATAATCTTAACCTAAACAGGAGGTATACCACTTTAAAGAGGGGATCCATATCAACATTTAACAATAAATTTGAAGTCAATCGGATCAGCCGTTTAGGAGATAACCGGGTTTTCGCGCAACAATTTACAAATCAATAGTTTATTTCAGCTTCTCCGAAAACCTACAGAAACTGACTTTTCCGGAAAAACTATAATCTTAACCTATACAGGAGGTATACCACTTTAAAGGGGGGATCAATACCAACATTTCACAATAAATTTGAAGTCACTCGGATCACCCGCTTAGGACATAACCGGGTTTTCGCGCAAAAATTTACAAATCAATAGTTCATTTCAGCTTCTACGATGACCTACAGAAAATGACTTTTCCGGAAAACCTATAATATTAACCTAAACAGGAGTTATACCACCTTAAAGAGGAGATCAATACCAACATTTCACAACAAATTTGAAGTCAATCGGAGCACCCGTTTAGGAGATAACCGGGTTTTTGCGCAACAATTTAATAGTTCATTTCAGCTTCTCCGAAATTCAACTGAATCTGACTTTTCTGGAAAACCTATAACATTAACCTAAACAGAAGTTATACCACTTTAAAGAGGAGATCAATAGCAACATTTCACAACACCTATAATATTAACCTAAACAGGAGTTATACCACCTTAAAGAGGAGATCAATACCAACATTTCACAACAAATTTGATGTCAATCGGATCACCCGTTTAGGAGATAACCGGGTTTTCGCGCAACAATTTACAAATCAATAGTTCATTTCAGCTTCTCCGAAAATCAACTGAAACTGACTTTTTTGGAAAACCTATAACATTAACCTAAACAGGAATTATACCACTTTAAAGAGGAGATCAATAGCAACATTTCACAACACCTATAACATTAACCTAAACAGGAGTTATACCACTTTAAAGAGGAGATCAATACCAACATTTCACAACAAATTTGTGAAATTTGTCAATCGGATCACCCGTTTAGGAGATAACCGGGTTTTCGCGCAACAATATACAAATCAATAGTTCATTTTAACTTCTCCGAAAACCAACAGAATTTACAAATCAATAGTTTATTTCAACTTCTCCGAAAACCAACAGAAACTGTCTTTTCAGGAAAACCTATAATCTTAATATAAACAGGAGATATACCATTTTTAAAGAGGAGATCAATTTCAAAATTCACAACAAATCTGAAGTCAATCGCATCATCCGTTTAGGAGATTACCGGGTTTTCGCGCAACAATTTACATATCAATAGTTAATTTCAACTTCTCCAAAAACCAACAGAAACTAACTTTTCCGGAAAACCTATAATCTTAATCTAATCTTAATCTACCAACAATTCACAACAAATTTGAAGTCAATCGGAGCAACCGTTTAGGAGATAAGGGAGTTTTCGCGCAACAATTTACAAATCAATAGTTCATTTTAACTTCCCCGAAAACCAACAGAAACTGACTTTTTAAAGAGGAGATCAATACCAACAATTCCCAATAAATTTTAAGTCAATTGGATCACCCGTTTAGGAGATAACCAGGTTTTCGCATAACAATTTACAAATTAATAGTTCATTTCAACTTCCCCGAAAACCAACAGAAACTGACTTTTCAGGAAAACCTAAAATCTTAATCTAAACAGTAGGTATACCGTTTTAAAGAAGAGATCAATATCAAAATTCACAACAAATCTGAAGTCAATTGGATCAGCCGTTTAGGAGATAACCGGGTTTTCGCGCAACAATTTACAAATCAATAGTTCATTTCAGCTTCTTCGAAAACCTACAAAAAATGACTTTTCCGGAAAACCTATAATATTACCCTAAACAGGAGTTATACCACCTTAAATAGGAGATCAATACCAACATTTCACAACAAATTTGAAGTCAATCGGATTACCCGTTTAGGAGATAACCGGGTTTTCGCGCAACAATTTACAAATCAATAGTTCATTTCAGCTTCCCCGAAAACCAACAGAAACTGACTTTTCCGGAAAACCTATAATCTTAACCTAAACAGGAGGTATACCACTTTAAAGAGGGGATCCTTACCAACATTTCACAACAAATTTGAAGTCAATCGGATCAGCCGTTTAGGAGATAACCGGGTTTTCGCACAACAATTTACAAATCAATAGTTTATTTCAGCTTCTCCGAAAACCTACAGAAACTGACTTTTCCGGAGAAACTATAATCTTAACCTACACAGGAGGTATACCACTTTAAAGGGGGGATCAATACCAACATTTCACAATAAATTTGAAGTCACTCGGATCACCCGCTTAGGAGATAACCGGGGTTTTCGCGCAACAATTTACAAATCAATAGTTCATTTCAGCTTCTCCGATAACCTACAAAAAATTACTTTTCCGGAAAACCTATATAACCAGATATACCATTTTAAAGAAGAGATTAATACCAACAATTCACAATAAATTTGAAGTCAATCGGATCACCCGTTTAGGAGATAACCAGGTTTTCGCGTAACAATTTACAAATCAATAGTTTATTTCAACTTCCCCGAAAACCAACATATAATGACTTTTCAGGAAAACCTATAATCTAAATCTAAACAGGAGGTATACTATTTTAAAGAGGAGATCAGTATCAAAATTCACAACAAATCTGAAGTCAATTGGATCACCTGTTTAGGAGATAACCGGGTTTTCGCGCAACAATTTACAAATCAATAGTTCATTTCAGCTTCTCCGAAAACCTACAGAAAATGACTTTTCCGGAAAACCTATAATATTAACCTAAACAGGAGTTATACCACCTTAAATAGGAGATCAATACCAACATTTCACAACAAATTTGAAGTCAATGGGATCACCCGTTTAGGAGATAACCGGGTTTTCGCGCAACAATTTTAATAGTTCATTTCAGTTTCTCCGAAAATCAACTGAAACTGACTTTTCTAGAAAACCTATAACATTAACCTAAACAGAAGTTATACCACTTTAAAGAGGAGATCAATTGCAACATTTCACAACACCTATAATATTAACCTAAACAGGAGTTATACCACCTTAAAGAGGAGATCAATACCAACATTTCACAACAAATTTGAAGTCAATCGGATCACCCGTTTAGGAGATAACCGGGTTTTCGCGCAACAATTTGCAAATCAATAGTTCATTTCAGCTTCTCCGAAAATCAACTGAAACTGACTTTTCTGGAAAACTTATAACATTAACCTAAACAGGAGTTATACCAGTTTAAAGAGGAGATCAATAGCAACATTTCACAACACCTATAACATTAACCTAAACAGGAGTTATACCACTTTAAAGAGGAGATCAATACCAATATTTCACAACAAATTTGTGAAATTTGTCAATCGGATCACCCGTTTAGAAGATAACCGGGCTTTCGCGCAACAATTTACAAATCAATAGTTCATTTTAACTTCTCCGAAAACCAACAGAATTTACAAATCAATAGTTTATTTCAACATCTCCGAAAACCAACAGAAACTGACTTTTCAGGAAAACCTTTAATCTTAATATAAACAGGAGGTATTCCATTTTAAAGAGGAGATCAATTTCAAAATTCACAACAAATCTGAAGTCAATCGCATCATCCGTTTAGGAGATTACCGGGTTTTCGCGCAACAATTTACATATCAATAGTTAATTTCAACTTCTCCAAAAACCAACAGAAACTAACTTTTCCGGAAAACCTATAATCTTAATCTAATCTTAATCTACCAACAATTCACAACAAATTTGAAGTCAATCGGAGCAACCGTTTAGGAGATAAGGGAGTTTTCGCGCAACAATTTACAAATCAATAGTTCATTTTAACTTCCCCGAAAACCAACAGAAACTGACTTTTTAAAGAGGAGATCAATACCAACAATTCACAACAAATCTGAAGTCAATTGGATCACCCGTTTAGGAGATAACCGGGTTTTCGCGCAACAATTTACAAATCAATAGTTCATTTCAGCTTCTCTGAAAACCTACAGAAAATGACTTTTCCGGAAAACCTATAATAGTAACCTAAACAGGAGTTATACCACCTTAAATAGGAGATCAATACCAACATTTCACAACAAATTTGAAGTCAATCGGATCACCCGTTTAGGAGATAACCGGGTTTTCGCGCAACAATTTACAAATCAATAGTTCATTTCAGCTTCCCCGAAAACCAACACAAACTGACTTTTCCGGAAAACCTATAATCTTAGCCTAAACAGGAGGTATACCACTTTAAAGGGGGGATCCACACCAACATTTCGCAACAAATTTGAAGTCAATCAGATCAGCCGTTTAGGAGATAACCTGGTTTTCGCGCAACAATTTACAAATCAATATTTCATTTCAGCTTCTCCGAAAACCTACAGAAACTGACTTTTCCGGAAAAACTATAATCTTAACCTAAACAGGAGGTATACCACTTTAAAGAGGGGATCAATACCAACATTTCACAATAAATTTGAAGTCACTCGGATCACTCGCTTAGGAGATAACCGGGTTTTCGCGAAACAATTTACAAATCAATAGCTCATTTCAGCTTCTCCGAAAACCTACAGAAAATGACTTTTCCGGAAAACCTATAATCTTAATCTAAAAAGGAGGTATACCATTTTAAAGAGGAGATCAATATCAAAATTCACAACAAATCTGAAGTCAATCGCATCATCCGTTTTGGAGATTACCGGGTTTTCGCGCAACAATTTACATATCAATAGTTAATTTCAACTTCTCCAAAAACCAACAGAAACTAACTTTTCGGGAAAACCTATAATCTTAATCTAAACAGAAGATATACCATTTTAAAGAAGAGATTAATACCAACAATTCACAACAAATTTGAAGTCAATCAGAGCAACCGTTTAGGAGATAAGGGAGTTTTCGCGCAACAATTTACAAATCAATAGTTCATTTTAACTTCCCCGAAAACCAACAGAAACTGACTTTTCCGGAAAACCTATAATCTTAACCTAAACAGGAGGTATACCACTTTAAAGGAGGGATCCATACCAACATTTCGCAACAAAATTTGAAGTCAATCAGATCAACCGTTTAGGAGATAACCTGGTTTTCGCGCAACAATTTACAAATCAATAGCTCATTTCAGCTTCTCCGAAAACCTACAGAAAATTACTTTTCCGGAAAACCTATAATATTAACCTAAACAGGAGTTATACCACCTTAAAGAGGAGATCAATGCCAACATTTCACAACAAATATGAAGTCAATCGGATCACCCGTTTAGGAGATAACCAGGTTTTCGAGCAAAAATTTACAAATCAATAGTTCATTTCAGCTTCCCCGAAAACCAACAGAAACTGACTTTTCCGGAAAACCTATAATCTTAACCTAAACAGGAGGTATACCACTTTAAAGAGGGGATCCATATCAACATTTCACAATAAATTTGAAGTCAATCGGATCAGCCGTTTAGGAGATAACCGGGTTTTCGCGCAAAAATTTACAAATCAATAGTTCATTTCAGCTTCTACGATGACCTACAGAAAATGACTTTTCCGGAAAACCTATAATATTAACCTAAACAGGAGTTATACCACCTTAAAGAGAAGATCAATACCAACATTTCACAACAAATTTGAAGTCAATCGGAGCACCCGTTTAGGAGATAACCGGGTTTTTGCGCAACAATTTAATAGTTCATTTCAGCTTCTCCGAAATTCAACTGAAACTGACTTTTCTGGAAAACCTATAACATTAACCTAAACAGAAGTTATACCACTTTAAAGAGGAGATCAATAGCAACATTTCACAACACCTATAATATTAACCTAAACAGGAGTTATACCACCTTAAAGAGGAGATCAATACCAACATTTCACAACAAATTTGATGTCAATCGGATCACCCGTTTAGGAGATAACCGGGTTTTCGCGCAACAATTTACAAATCAATAGTTCATTTCAGCTTCTCCGAAAATCAACTGAAACTGACTTTTTTGGAAAACCTATAACATTAACCTAAACAGGAATTATACCACCTTAAAGAGGAGATCAATAGCAACATTTCACAACACCTATAACATTAACCTAAACAGGAGTTATACCACTTTAAAGAGGAGATCAATACCAACATTTCACAACAAATTTGTGAAATTTGTCAATCGGATCACCCGTTTGGGAGATAACCGGGTTTTCACGCAACAATTTACAAATCAATAGTTCATTTTAACTTCTCCGAAAACCAACAGAATTTACAAATCAATAGTTTATTTCAACTTCTCCAAAAACCAACAGAAACTAACTTTTCCGGAGAACCTATAATCTTAATCTAAACAGAAGATATACCATTTTAAAGAAGAGATTAATACCAACAATTCACAACAAATTTGAAGTCAATCGGAGCAACCGATTAGGAGATAAGGGAGTTTTCGCGCAACAATTTACAAATCAATAGTTAATTTTAACTTCCCCGAAAACCAACAGAAACTGACTTTTCCGGAAAACTTACAATCTCAATCTAAACAGGAGGCATACCATTTTAAAGAGGAGATCAATACCAACAATTCCCAATAAATTTGAAGTCAATCGGATCTCCCGTTTAGGAGATAACCAGGTTTTCGCGTAACAATTTACAAATCAATAGTTCATTTCAACTTCCCCGAAAACCAACAGAAACTGACTTTTCAGGAAAACCTATATTCTTAATCTAAACAGGAGGTATACCATTTAAAGAGGAGATCAATATCAAAATTCACAACAAATCTGAAGTCAATTGGAACACCCGTTTAGGAGATAACCGGGTTTTCGCGCAACAATTTACAAATCAATAGTTCATTTCAGCTTCTCCGAAAACCTACAGAAAATGACTTTTCCGGAAAACCTATAATATTAACCTAAACAGGAGTTATACCACCTTAAATAGGAGATCAATACCAACATTTCACAACAAATTTGAAGTCAATCGGATCACCCGTTTAGGAGATAACCGGGTTTTCGCACAACAATTTACAAATCAATAGTTCATTTCAGCTTCCCCGAAAACCAACAGAAACTGACTTTTCCGGAAAACCTATAATCTTAACCTAAACAGGAGGTATACTACTTTAAAGAGGGGATCCATACCAACATTTCACAACACCTATAACATTAACCTAAACCGGAGTTATACCACTTTACAGAGGAGATCAATACCAACATTTCAAACAAAATTTTTGAAATTTGTCAATCGGATCACCCGTTTAGGAGATAACCGGGTTTTCGCGCAACAATTTACAAATCAATAGTTCATTTTAACTTCTCCGAAAATCAACAGAATTTACAAATCACTAGTTTATTTCAACTTCTCCGAAATCCAACAGAAACTGACTTTTCAGGAAAACCTCTAATCTTAATATAAACAGGAGGTATACCATTTTAAAGAGGAGATCAATTTAAAAATTCACAACAAATCTGAAGTCAATCGCATCATCCGTTTAGGAGATTACCGGGTTTTCGCGGAACAATTTACATATCAATAGTTAATTTCAACTTCTCCAAAAACCAACAGAAACTAACTTTTCCGGAAAACCTATAATCTTAATCTAAACAGAAGATATACCATTTTAAAGAAGAGATTAATACCAACAATTCGCAACAAATTTGAAGTCAATCGGAGCAACCGGAAAACTTACAATCTCAATCTAAACAGGAGGCATACCATTTTAAAGAGGAGATCAATACCAACAATTCCCAATAAATTTAAAGTCAAGCGGATCACCCGTTTAGGAGATAACCAGGTTTTCGCGTAACAATTTACAAATCAATAGTTCATTTCAACTTCCCCGAAAACCAAGAGAAACTGACTTTTCAGGAAAACCTATAATCTTTATCTAAACAGGAGGTATACCATTTTAAAGAGGAGATCAATATCAAAATTCACAACAAATATGAAGTCAATTGGAACACCCGTTTAGGAGATAACCGGGTTTTCGCGCAACAATTTACAAATCAATAGTTCATTTCAGCTTCTCCGAAAACCTACAGAAAATGACTTTTCCGGAAAACCTATAATATTAACCTAAACAGGAGTTATACCACCTTAAAGAGGAGATCAATGCCAACATTTCACAACAAATATGAAGTCAATCGGATCACCCGTTTAGGAGATAACCAGGTTTTCGCGCAAAAGTTTACAAATCAATAGTTCATTTCAGCTTCCCCGAAAACCAACAGAAACTGACTTTTCCGGAAAAACTATAATCTTAACCTAAACAGGAGGTATACCACTTTAAAGAGGGGATCAATACCAACATTTCACAATAAATTTGAAGTCACTCGGATCACTCGCTTAGGAGAAAACCGGGTTTTCGCGAAACAATTTACAAATCAATAGCTCATTTCAGCTTCTCCGAAAACCTACAGAAAATGACTTTTCCGGAAAACCTATAATCTTAATCTAAACAGGAGGTATACCATTTTAAAGAGGAGATCAATATCAAAATTCACAACAAATCTGAAGGCAATCGCATCAGCCGTTTAGGAGATTACCGGGTTTTCGCGCAACAATTTACATATCAATAGTTAATTTCAACTTCTCCAAAAACCAACAGAAACTAACTTTTCGGGAAAACCTATAATCTTAATCTAAACAGAAGATATACCATTTTAAAGAAGAGATTAATACCAACAATTCACAACAAATTTGAAGTCAATCAGAGCAACCGTTTAGGAGATAAGGGAGTTTTCGCGCAACAATTTACAAATCAATAGTTCATTTTAACTTCCCCGAAAACCAACAGAAACTGACTTTTCCTGAAAAACTATAATCTTAACCTAAACAGGAGGTATACCACTTTAAAGAGGGGATCAATACCAACATTTCACAATAAATTTGAAGTCACTCGGATCACCCGCTTAGGAGATAACCGGGTTTTCGCGCAACAATTTACAAATCAATAGCTCATTTCAGCTTCTCCGAAAACCTACAGAAAATGACTTTTCCGGAAAACCTATAATATTAACCTAAACAGGAGTTATACCACCTTAAAGAGGAGATCAATGCCAACATTTCACAACAAATATGAAGTCAATCGGATCACCCGTTTAGGAGATAACCAGGTTTTCGCGCAAAAATTTACAAATCAATAGTTCATTTCAGCTTCCCCGAAAACCAACAGAAACTGACTTTTCCGGAAAACCTATAATCTCAACCTAAACAGGAGGTATATCACTTTAAAGAGGGGATCCATATCAACATTTCACAATAAATTTGAAGTCAATCGGATCAGCCGTTTAGGAGATAACCGGGTTTTCGCGCAACAATTTACAAATCAATAGTTTATTTCAGCTTCTCCGAAAACCTACAGAAACTGACTTTTCCGGAAAAACTATAATCTTAACCTACACAGGAGGTATGCCACTTTAAAGGGGGGATCAATACCAACATTTCACAATAAATTTGAAGTCACTCGGATCACCCGCTTAGGAGATAACCGGGTTTTCGCGCAAAAATTTACAAATCAATAGTTTATTTCAACTTCTCCGAAAACCAACAGAAACTGACTTTTCAGGAAAACCTATAATCTTAATATAAACAGGAGGTATACCATTTTAAAGAGGAGATCAATATCAAAATTTACAACAAATCTGAAGTCAATCGCATCATCCGTTTAAGAGATTACCGGGTTTTCGAGCAACAATTTACATATCAATAGTTAATTTCAACTTCTCCAAAAACCAACAGAAACTAACTTTTCCGGAGAACCTATGATCTTAATCTAAACAGAAGATATACCATTTTAAAGAAGAGATTAATACCAACAATTCACAACAAATTTGAAGTCAATCGGAGCAACCGATTAGGAGATAAGGGAGTTTTCGCGCAACAAATTACAAATCAATAGTTAATTTTAACTTCCCCGAAAACCAACAGAAACTGACTTTTCCGGAAAACTTACAATCTCAATCTAAACAGGAGGCATACCATTTTAAAGAGGAGATCAATACCAACAATTCCCAATAAATTTGAAGTCAATCGGATCTCCCGTTTAGGAGATAACCAGGTTTTCGCGTAACAATTTACCAATCAATAGTTCATTTCAACTTCCCCGAAAACCAACAGAAACTGACTTTTCAGGAAAACCTATAATCTTAATCTAAACAGGAGGTATACCATTTAAAGAGGAGATCAATATCAAAATTCACAACAAATCTGAAGTCAATTGGAACACCCGTTTAGGAGATAACCGGGTTTTCGCGCAACAATTTACAAATCAATAGTTCATTTCAGCTTCTCCGAAAACCTACAGAAAATGACTTTTCCGGAAAACCTATAATATTAACCTAAACAGGAGTTATACCACCTTAAATAGGAGATCAATACCAACATTTCACAACAAATTTGAAGTCAATCGGATCACCCGTTTAGGAGATAACCGGGTTTTCGCACAACAATTTACAAATCAATAGTTCATTTCAGCTTCCCCGAAAACCAACAGAAACTGACTTTTCCGGAAAACCTATAATCTTAACCTAAACAGGAGGTATACTACTTTAAAGAGGGGATCCATACCAACATTTCACAACACCTATAACATTAACCTAAACCGGAGTTATACCACTTTACAGAGGAGATCAATACCAACATTTCACACAAAATTTGTGAAATTTGTCAATCTGATCACCCGTTTAGGAGATAACCGGGTTTTCGCGCAACAATTTACAAATCAATAATTCATTTTAACTTCTCCGAAAATCAACAGAATTTACAAATCAATAGTTTATTTCAACTTCTCCAAAAACCAACAGAAACTAACTTTTCCGGAAAACCTATAATCTTAAACTAAACAGAAGATATACCATTTTAAAGAAGAGATTAATACCAACAATTCGCAACAAATTTGAAGTCAATCGGAGCAACCGGAAAACTTACAATCTCAATCTAAACAAGAGGCATACCATTTTAAAGAGGAGATCAATACCAACAATTCCCAATAAATTTAAAGTCAATCGGATCACCCGTTTAGGAGATAACCAGCTTTTCGCGTAACAATTTACAAATCAATAGTTCATTTCAACTTCCCCGAAAACCAACAGAAACTGACTTTTCAGGAAAACCTATAATCTTTATCTAAACAGGAGGTATACCATTTTAAAGAGGAGATCAATATCAAAATTTACAACAAATATGAAGTCAATTGGAACACCCGTTTAGGAGATAACCGGGTTTTCGCGCAACAATTTACAAATCAATAGTTCATTTCAGCTTCTCCGAAAACCTACAGATAATGACTTTTCCGGAAAACCTATAATATTAACCTAAACAGGAGTTATACCACCTTAAATAGGAGATCAATACCAACATTTCACAACAAATTTGAAGTCAATTGGATCACCCGTTTAGGAGATAACCGGGTTTTCGCGCAACAATTTGCAAATCAATAGTTCATTTCAGCTTCTCCGAAAACCTACAGAAAATGACTTTTCCGCAAAACCTATAATATTAACCTAAACAGGAGTTATACCACCTTAAGGAGGAGATCAATACCAACATTTCACAACAAATGTGAACTCAATCGGACCACCCGTTTAGGAGATAACCAGGTTTTCCGCAAAAATTTAAAAATCAATAGTTCATTTCAGCTTCCCCGAAAACCAACAGAAACTGACTTTTCCGGAATACCTATAATCTTTATCTAAACGGAGGTATACCACTTTAAAGAGGGGATCCATACCAACATTTCACAACAAATTTGAAGTCTATCGGATCAGCCGTTTAGGAGATAACCGGGCTTTCGCGCAACAATTTACAAATCAATAGTTCATTTCAGCTTCTGCGATAACCTACAGAAAATGACTTTTCCGGAAAACCTATAATATTAACCTAAACAGGAGTTATACCGCCTTAAAGAGGAGATCAATACCAACAGTTTACAACAAATTTTAAGTCAATCGGAGCACCCGTTTAGGAGATAACCGGGTTTTTGCGCAACAATTTAATAGTTCATTTCAGCTTCTCCGAAAATCAACTGTAACTGACTTTTCTGGAAAACCTATAACATTAACCTAAACAGAAGTTATACCACTTTAAAGAGGAGATCAATAGCAACATTTCACAACACCTATAATATTAACCTAAACAGGAGTTATACAACCTTAAAGAGGAGATCAATACCAACATTTCACAACAAATTTGAAGTCAATCGGATCACCCGTTTAGGAGATAACCGGGTTTTCGCGCAACAATTTACAAATCAATAGTTCATTTCAGCTTCTCCGAAAATCAACTGAAACTGAATTTTGGTTTTCGGATTTATTTCAACTTCTCCGAAAACGAACAGAAACTGACTTTTCAGGAAAACCTATAATCTTAATATAAACAGGAGGTATACCATTTTAAAGAGGAGATCAATATCAAAATTCACAACAAATCTGAAGTCAATCGCATCATCCGTTTAGGAGATTACTGGGTTTTCGCGCAACAATTTACATATCAATAGTTAATTTCAACTTCTCCAAAAACCAACAGAAACTAACTTTTCCGGAAAACCTATAATCTTAATCTAAACAGAAGATATACAATTTTAAAGAGGAGATTAATACCAACAAATCATAACAAATTTGAAGTCAATCGGAGCAACCGTTTAGGAGATAAGGGAGTTTTCGCGCAACAATTTACAAATCAATAGTTGATTTTAACTTCCCCGAAAACCAACAGAAACTGACTTTTCCGGAAAACTTACAATCTCAATCTAAACAGGAGGCATACCATTTTAAAGAGGAGATCAATATCAAAATTTACAACAAATCTGAAGTCAATGGGATCACCCGTTTAGGAGATAACCGGGTTTTCGGGCAACAATTTACAAATCAATAGTTCATTTCAGCTTCCCCGAAAACCAACAGAAACTGACTTTTCCGGAAAAGCTATAATCTTAACCTAAACAGGAGGTATACCACTTTAAAGAGGGGATCCATACCAACATTTCACAACAAATTTGAAGTCAATCGAATCAGCCGTTTAGGAGATAACCGGGTTTTCGCGCAACAATTAACAAATCAATAGTTCATTTCAGCTTCTCCGAAAACCTACAGAAACTGACCTTTCCGGAAAAACTATAATCTTAACCTAAACGGGAGGTATACCTCTTTAAAGAGGGGATCAATACCAACATTTCACAATAAATTTAAAGTCACTCGGATCACCCGCTTAGGAGATAACCGGGTTTTCGCGCAACAATTTACAAATCAATAGTTCATTTCAGCTTCTCCGAAAACCTACAGCAAATGACTTTTCCGGAAAACCTATAATATTAACCTAAACAGAAGTTATACCACCTTAAAGAGGAGATCAACACCAACATTTCACAACAAATATGAAGTCAATCGGATCACCCGTTTAGGAGATAACCAGGTTTTCGCGTAAAAATTTACAAATCAATAGTTCATTTCAGCTTCCCCGAAAACCAACAGAAACTGATTTTTCCGGAAAACCTATAACCTTAACCTAAACAGGAGGTATACCACTTTAAAGAGGGGATCCATACCAACATTTCACAACAAATTCGAAGTCAATCGGATCAGCCGTTTAGGAGATAACCGGGTTTTCGCGCAACAATTTACAAATCAATAGTTTATTTCAGCTTCTCCGAAAACCTACAGAAACTGACTTTTCCGGAAAAACTATAATCTTAACCTACACAGGAGGTATACCACTTTAAAGAGGGGATCAGTACCAACATTTCACAATAAATTTGAAGTCACTCGGATCACCCGCTTAGGAGATAACCGGGTTTTCGCGCAACAATTTACAAATCAATAGTTCATTTCAGCTTCTCCGATAACCTACAGGAAATGACTTTTCCGGAAACCTATAATATTAACCTAAACAGGAGGTATACCACCTTAAAGAGGAGATCAATACCAACATTTCACAACAAATTTGAAATCAATCGGAGCACCCGTTTAGGAAATAACCGGGTTTTTGCGCAATAATTTAATAGTTCATTTCAGCTTCTCCGAAAATCAACTGAAACTGACTTTTCTGGAAAACCTATAACATTAACCTAAACAGACGTTATACCACTTTAAAGAGGAGATCAATAGCAACATTTCACAACACCTATAATATTAACCTAAACAGGAGTTATACCACCTTAAAGAGGAGATCAATACCAACATTTCACAACAAATTTGAAGTCAATCGGATCACCCGTTTAGGAGATAACCGGGTTTTCGCGCAACAATTTACAAATCAATAGTTCATTTCAGCTTCCCCGAAAACCAACAGAAACTGACTTTTCCGGAAAACCTATAATCTTAACCTAAACAGGAGGTATACCACTTTAAAGAGGGGATCCATACCAACATTTCACAACAAATTTGAAGTCAATCGAATCAGCCGTTTAGGAGATAACCGGGTTTTTGCGCAACAATTTACAAATCAATAGTTCATTTCAGCTTCTCCGAAAACCTACAGCAAATGACTTTTCCGGAAAACCTATAATATTAACCTAAACAGAAGTTATACCACCTTAAAGAGGAGATCAACACCAACATTTCACACCAAATATGAAGTCAATCGGATCACCCGTTTAGGAGATAACCAGGTTTTCGCGTAAAAATTTACAAATCAATAGTTCATATCAGCTTCCCCGAAAACCAACAGAAACTGATTTTTCCGGAAAACCTATAACCTTAACCTAAACAGGAGGTATACCACTTTAAAGAGGGGATCCATACCAACATTTCACAACAAATTTGAAGTCAATCGGATCAGCCGTTTAGGAGATAACCGGGTTTTCGCAAAACAATTTACAAATCAATAGTTTATTTCAGCTTCTCCGAAAACCTACAGAAACTGACTTTTCCGGAAAAACTATAATCTTAACCTACACAGGAGGTATACCACTTTAAAGAGGGGATCAGTACCAACATTTCACAATAAATTTGAAGTCAATCGGAGCACCCGTTTAGGAAATAACCGGGTTTTTGCGCAATAATTTAATAGTTCATTTCAGCTTCTCCGAAAATCAACTGAAACTGACTTTTCTGGAAAACCTATAACATTAACCTAAACAGAAGTTATACCACTTTAAAGAGGAGATCAATAGCAACATTTCACAACACCTATAATATTAACCTAAACAGGAGTTATACCACCTTAAAGAGGAGATCAATACCAACATTTCACAACAAATTTGAAGTCAATCGGATCACCCGTTTAGGAGATAACCGGGTTTTCGCGCAACAATTTACAAATCAATAGTTCATTTCAGCTTCTCCGAAAATCAACTGAAGCTGACTTTTCTGGAAAACCTATAACATTAACAAAAACAGGAGTTATACCACTCTAAAGAGGAGATTAATACCAACATTTCACAAAAAATTTGTGAAATTTGTCAATCGGATCACCCGTTTACGAGATAACCGGGCTTTCGCGCAACAATTTACAAATCAATAGTTCATTTTAACTTCTCCGAAAACCAACAGAATTTACAAATCAATAGTTTATTTCAACTTCTCCGAAAACCATCAGAAACTGACTTTTCAGGAAAAAATATAATCTTAATATAAACAGGAGGTATACCATTTTAAAGAGGAAATCAATATCAAAATTCACAACAAATCTGAAGTCAATCGGATCACCCGTTTAGGAGATAACCGGGTTTTCGCGCAACAATTTACAAATCAATAGTTCATTTCAGCTTCCCCGAAAACCAACAGAAACTGACTTTTCCGGAAAACCTATAATCTTAACCTAAACAGGAGGTATACCACTTTAAAGAGGGGATCCATACCAACATTTTACAACAAATTTGAAGTCAATCGAATCAGCCGTTTAGGAGATAACCGGGTTTTCGCGCAACAATTTACAAATCAATAGTTCATTTCAGCTTCTCCGAAAACCTACAGAAACTGACTTTTCCGGAAAAACTATAATCTTAACCTAAACGGGAGGTATACCTCTTTAAAGAGGGGATCAATACCAACATTTCACAATAAATTTAAAGTCACTCGGATCATCCGCTTAGGAGATAACCGGGTTTTCGCGCAACAATTTACAAATCAATAGTTCATTTCAGCTTCTCCGAAAACCTACAGCAAATGACTTTTCCGGAAAACCTATAATATTAACCTAAACAGAAGTTATACCACCTTAAAGAGGAGATCAACACAAACATTTCACAACAAATATGAAGTCAATCGGATCACCCGTTTAGGAGATAACTAGGTTTTCGCGTAAAAATTTACAAATCAATAGTTCATTTCAGCTTCCCCGAAAACCAACAGAAACTGATTTTTCCGGAAAACCTATAACCTTAACCTAAACAGGAGGTATACCACTTTAAAGAGGGGATCCATACCAACATTTCACAACAAATTTGAAGTCAATCGGATCAGCCGTTTAGGAGATAACCGGGTTTTCGCGCAACAATTTACAAATCAATAGTTTATTTCAGCTTCTCCGAAAACCTACAGTAACTGACTTTTCCGGAAAAACTATAATCTTAACCTACACAGGAGGTATACCACTTTAAAGAGGGGATCAGTACCAACATTTCACAATAAATTTGAAGTCACTCGGATCACCCGCTTAGGAGATAACCGGGTTTTCGCGCAACAATTTACAAATCAATAGTTCATTTCAGCTTCTCCGATAACCTACAGGAAATGACTTTTCCGGAAACCTATAATATTAATTTAAACAAGAGTTATACCACCTTAAAGAGGAGATCAATACCAACATTTCACAACAAATTTGAAGTCAATCGGAGCACCCGTTTAGGAAATAACCGGGTTTTTGCGCAACAATTTAATAGTTCATTTCAGCTTCTCCGAAAATCAACTGAAACTGACTTTTCTGGAAAACCTATAACATTAACCTAAACAGAAGTTATACCACTTTAAAGAGGAGATCAATAGCAACATTTCACAACACCTATAATATTAACCTAAACAGGAGTTATACCACCTTAAAGAGGAGATCAATACCAACATTTCACAACAAATTTGAAGTCAATCGGATCACCCGTTTAGGAGATAACCGGGTTTTCGCGCAACAATTTACAAATCAATAGTTCATTTCAGCTTCTCCGAAAATCAACTGAAGCTGACTTTTCTGGAAAACCTATAACATTAACAAAAACAGGAGTTATACCACTTTAAAGAGGAGATTAATACCAGCATTTCACAACAAATTTGTGAAATTTGTCAATCGGATCACCCGTTTACGAGATAACCGGGTTTTCGCGCAACAATTTACAAATCAATAGTTCATTTTAACTTCTCCGAAAACCAACAGAATTTACAAATCAATAGTTTATTTCAACTTCCCTGAAAACCAACAGAAACTGACTTTTCAGGAAAACCTTTTTTTTCGCAATTTTTATTTATTGTATCTTCAATTTAATTGAACTATCAATAATTACTCATATCTTAAGTCTAAAAATATACTTGTTAAGTCCAATCAGTGCTGGACAAAAAAATGTATGTTTCACGGTTACTGTAATTTGTGGGTTATCCCTCTGATGTACGGATGAGAGAAGCAGTGTCCCTCCTTCTTAGTCGAATGTAACCAGGTTCAGTTAGTATGTTACGGGCCAGTGGATTCGGATGAGTTTCAAGCTTCTTTAAATACCATATGGCAAGTTTCGCTATTTCTGCTTTAACTGATGGCACGTTTAGATCTTTATGGATGTTCGAATTTTTAATATACCAGGGAGCAGATGTAATAATACGTAGAATCTTATTTTGGCGCCTTTGAATTTTTTCTACGTTGGTAGCTGAGGCAGTGCCCCATAATTGAATGCCATAACACCATATTGGTTTTAGAATTGACTTGTATAACAAAAGTTTGCAGTCTAAAGCTAGAGTAGAATTTCTGCCAATTAGCCAGTTAAGTTGGACTGCTTTCAACTTCATTTGTGTTAACTTTGTTTCTATGTGCCGTTTCCATGTAAGGCGCCGGTCAAGATGTATGCCGAGATATTTGACGTCTGAAAGCTGAGGTATCGTTTGGTTATTTATCCGAATAGGGGGGCAAGATGCTGTACGCAGTGTGAAGGTTATGTGAGTACATTTTTGTTCATTCACTTTTATTCTCCATTTCTTCAACCATTTTTCTAAATTGGATATGTGGTCTTGTAAATATCGTGATGCTACTTCGGGTCTTTCGTGAATGCTTAAAAAAGCTGTGTCGTCAGCAAATGTTGATGTGTGAACTCGGTTACTAGTTGGCATGTCTGAAGTATACAATAAGTATAAAAAGGGCCCCAATATACTACCTTGGGGAACTCCGGCTTCGATTGGCTGGGGTGAGCTCAAAAAATCTCCTTCTTTCACAATAAATTTTCGTTCGGTTAAATAACTATCTAGCAGCTTATATAGGTTTACGGGCAAATTCAGTTTTAGCTTATATATTAGGCCTTCATGCCATACCTTACCGAATGCTTGAGAAACGTCGATAAAAAGCGCAGAGCAGTATTTTCTCTCTTCAAATGTCTTCTTAACAACATTGACTAACCTGTGAGTTTGTTCGATCGTACTATGTTTTTTCCTGAAGCCGAATTGATGGTTTGGAATACATCCTTTGTCGCTTAGAATAGGGTTAAGCTTAGTTATTAACATCCTCTCAAACAGCTTTGATATATTTGACAAAAGGCTTATAGGTCTGTATGATTCAATTTTTGTGTGGTCTTTTCCTGGTTTAGGAATCATGGTAACCAAGGACACCTTCCAATCTGTGGGAAAGTACTCAAAACGTAAAATAGCATTAAAAATAAAAAGAACGATTCTGCGAGCTACAGGGGGCAACTCAATTAACATCTTGTTACTGGTTTTATCAACGCCAGGGGCTTTTTTGGTGTTCAAATCCGTAATTGCCTTTTCAAGATCACCAAATTCAAATCTTATCGGTACTGCAGCACTAGCCTCGAGAACTGGCAACTCAACTATATCAGTCGATATATTTGGGGTAAAAACCTTTTTCAAATGTTCAGCAAATAAATTTCCTTTTTCGGTATCACTGCTTGCCCAGCCTCCAGTTGAAGTTCGCAAGGGAGGCTTACGTAAGACTGGCCTTTTAAGGTTTCTACAAGCACGCCATAACGAATAATCTGATTGAGGAGTTGCGTCTAGGTCTCCCAAATAGTTTTTCAGGGATGCTACTCTTCGCGATTCCAGCATGTCTCTTAGCCGGTTCGTGCATTCTTTAAGTCTGCTTTTGAGTTGAAGAGATCTCTGTGATTGCCATTCTCTACGAATTTTTCTTTTTTCAGCCAAGAGCCGTTCGATATCTGCAGAATAAATTTGATTGTATCTAGCTAATTGTCGGGTTATTGTTGAATGTTGGGCAGCTGATTTGAGGTTTTGGTCAAAATCAATAAGACTCCGCTCTACGTCTTCAGGTGTTCTTAGCGGGATGTTTTCCGAACAATGAGTACTAAGATACTTTCTATATTTCAACCAATTAATGCTTGAGGTAGTCATTGGTGATATGATGTTTTGTTTGTCCAATATATAGACGATAGTAGGTGAATGATCTGAGGATAATTCAAGTGACGCTTCAGCTTTAATCGTTTCTCTTGGAATACCCTTAATCACGCCAAAATCAATAACATCCGGTATTTTTTGTCGATCAGTAGGCCAATAGGTGGGTTGTCCACTCGATATCACATTCAGACGCATTTTTGAAATTGTGTCAAACAAAACTCGACCTTTTGGAGTTATTAGGCGTGATCCCCAAAACGTATGTTTAGCGTTGTAGTCGCCTGATGCTATGAAACAGGGACCTAGTGATTTGAAGAAATCGCTGTATTGACTCTCTGATATTTGAAACCTAGGAGGTGAATAAATTGAAATGAAATTCTTCAATACAGACGTTTGTTGCCTTTAGGTAATCTTCACAAAAATCACACAGTAAATAATGTTTGATTCGAGCCTTTATTAGTATTGCTGAACCACCACATGCTCTGCCACGGGGGTCTTTGGTGTCATATAAGATATAGCCATTTATTTTGAAAAAGCTATTTGTTGTTAAGTGAGTCTCTGAAATCAGCATGACATCAATTTGTTCCTTCTTAAGGAAGTACTCGAGTTCATTTTTGTGTTGGCGCAAGCCGTTTGCGTTCCAGAAACATATTTTTAAACAGTTCATGGTTTGTTAAGTAACGCCTGCAACATAGTAGATTGCATGCGTACCATTTCTTGCATCATGCTGCTCATAGAGCTCATAAAACTGTTTATCGAATGCACTAATGTCTCGATGCTTGCTTCGAGACGATTAAAATTACCAGATGGTGTTTGTTCTTTAGGATGCGATTGCAAATTAGGAGTAGAATTAGTTGTCGGTGTCGCTTTATGTACTGCAGTATGATTGGTTTTTACTATATCCGCGTATGAAACATGTTGGGTTGTTGGTTGGACTAACTGAGGGTAATGAGCATTTGCTCGATATTGTGGGTGCTTAGCAGGAGTATTTGATTTTTGAGTGGTTTTCCTTACCATGGAAAAAACTGGACAGCCTCTGTAGTTAGCAGTGTGGTTTCCACCGCAATTGCTACATTTTTTAACTTGCTTTGTCGCATTGGGCGGAACAATGTAGCTCTCCACACACAACGCAAACCGGAGGCAATTTGCAGTAAGCCCTAGTATGACCATATTCTTGGCAATTTAGACACTGTACGGGTCCTGATCGCTTATGCGGTTCCTCTACGCTTATTTTGCGGTGCAACAGATATCTTAAATTATAGATAGGGTGCGTTTCGTTCTTTTTCAATCGCATATCTCCAGGTTCCAGTTCAACCCGAAATAGAGGTTGAGGGAGACGTTCTCGATTTCTGAGGTTGTCTACACTTTTTACCTTAAATCCCGCTTTTTGGAGGCCATCTCTAATTTCGACTGGATCAACGTATGAGTCTACACCTTTTATAACTACCTGTAGACCTTTACTACTCTTCAGCTGATATGTATAAAAGTTCTTTTTGCAGCTTTCAAACTCGTTTACTACTTTACGATAACTGTTTTCATCAATAAATTGTATTTTTGTTTCATCAATGTTGCCACGCTTGATTGGAATTACATAAAATGTGTTCTCACCAATAGTTGAAATTAACTTCTTTGTTAAGTCGCTGGAGTTTTTCTCTCTTAAATAAATTGGAGGTGGTTTGAACGACCTGGGTGCAGTTTTTTTTTTCACTTGTTTCGCTATCTAAAATAGCAAAACGATTATGGGAATTTATTTCGTTAGAGTCCTTGTCTTTTTGTACTTTAGCCATTGGTGCAATCTGGGAAGATTTAGGGCTTCGACCTCTTTTCAGTACAGTTATGTATCTGTCCATTCCTACTTGAGTCTTAGGTTTTTCTACACAATCCATATTAGTTTTGGTAACACTATGTTCAGAAGGGGATTTGTTTGTAGTTATTTTATTGTCATGGCTTAGCAAAAGCGATGCGCAAGATTGGGCACGTATAACTTGCTTAGCATTTATACACAAATTGTCACTAGTTTTTTTGTTTTTATTTATTTCAACATTGTCAACATTTTTGTTGCTTAAATTAAAGAGGCTCATTAGCCTTTATTGTTTTTGTTTTATTTTTAAAGTAGCAATTCAATATGCCGTTGTATAAAAAAAGACGAAAGAAAAAGAAAAAAATATTTTACAAACAACTTTGTTGTTGTATTAAAACAGGTTTGTTTTTTTTTTTTTTTTGTTTTTGTTTTATATTATTCACACAATTTATGTTTTGTTTTTTGTTAATGCGAGCTTGAAAAAAAATCGCGACCGCACTTATCAACGCATAAACTAAGAGGAAAACCTATAATCTTAATATAAACAGGAGGTATACCATTTTTTTTTTTTTTATTGTTTATTTATTTACAATATTTATACTTATAAACTATTATAAACACTAGTTAACAATAACAAATTTCTATATACAATGGCCCATAATCGAGCACTCAAGTATTTTTTATATAATAATAATTTGGTTTTTACAAATTTGTTTATAATTTTTTTATTTTATTTTCAATAAATAAATATATATATATCACCAGCTTTTTGCAATGAAAATTAGTTTAAAAACATCGCTTATATATTAATGAGTGGGTAAAGAAAGGCTAGTGTCAAGGGTTAAAAAAAGGAAATTATGAGGTTATTCAGAAAACCACCAAAATTTTTTGGTATTAGATTTTTGTGTAAATCTTAAATCTTTGATTGATATGCTAGTGCTATACCTCATATTTACATTATCTGAATTACAGTTTACTGCTTTTATATTGGCACGTCTGTAGTCATGGTAAAAGACCGGTATGCCATTTTCGTTTTGAATTATTTTTTTGTTATCAAGGTAGACAAAAGCCTCAGGTGGAACAAATCCCTTTTTTAAGGAATCCATTATATATTCGTTATTTGTGTAATAAGCGGCCATTATAGAATTATTTTCTATACATTGGCTACACCTTAGTATATTATTCCTGATAAGGTTTATTATAAAATTATCAATTCTAATTATATTAGCATTATTATACAATGTCTTATTAGATATGTATTTTAAATATTCGTGTCGCCAAATGGCTCATAAAACTGGAAACATTTATTATTTTGTTTGAATTTATTTATTTTGATTTGTCAGTCTGTGAGTTGCCTAAATGTCTTGTTATTTTGTCTCTTGATCATTTATGTATATTCATATTATGTATTTTTATTCCCGTTTTTCCTATTTGTTTATACATATGTATGTATGATTGTAAATGATCAGTTAGTTTTATATGTAACAATATTATTCTGCAGTGCTTTTGTTTCGTTAAGTTGGCCCGTTATTTTTGATGTATTTAATACATAAAGAATTTTTGGCTCAACTTTAAATTATTTAACAAGTAAAATTAGTTCGTTAAAGGAAAGCACTGCGGTAAGTACATTTGTTCTTATATGTATATTTCTATTTGTTAATTATAATATTTTTTAAATAGAAATAAACACCTAAACCAATTAATTAGAAACTTGGCTCTTTTTATTTGGTTGTTAAATTCGCCCTTTTTCGAACGACCGTCGCCGCCAGCGACAAATTTTATTTCGCAGCTTTTGTGCGGAAATTCTTGTGGTTCCTTGCCTGCCGGAACAATTAATAAAAATTAAATTCGCAATACTTTGGCGAAAGATTTGGTTCCTTGCCTGCCGGAACAATTAAAAATAAATTCGTTTGTAGTTCCTTGACTGCCGGAACATTTTTTGAAGAATAAATTTATTTGTTTGTGGTTCCTTGACTGCCGGAACATTTTTGTGAGGAATTAATTTATTTCTGTGTGGTTCCCTGACTGCCGGAACATTTATTGGAGAATATATTATCTGTTTGTGGTTCCTTAACTGCCGGAACATTTTATTTTGGTTCCTTGCCTGCCGGAACAATTGGTTCTCTGTCTAAGAGAAAATAAATTTTTGCTGAAGTGGTTCCTTGTCAGCCGGAATAAATAATTTTTATTGAACATTGCCTGCCGTTAAATAAAAATTTTATTTCTCAGCTTTTGTGCGGAAATTCTTGTGGTTCCTAGCTGACCATTGTGATCTTTGGAAAAATTTATTGTGGTTCCTTGCCTGCCGGAACAATTGGTTCTCTGTCTAAGAGAAAATAAATTTTTGCTAAAGTGGTTCCTTGTCAGCCGAAATAAATAATTTTTATTGGATATTGCCTGCGTTAAAAAAAAATATATTTTAAAATTTTTAAAGTGGTTCTCGTCTGCCGGGACAACAATTGTTTAAAGAATATTTGTGGTTCATAATGCAACGATCGCCAGTGAGAAAAAGCGCTCGATTGCAGACAACATCAAGCCAAAATAATAGTGGTTCTCCATCTGCCGGAACATATCTGCCGTCACAGCAATTGGCTCCCACTGCCGCTGGAGCTCCTTTGCTGTCTACCAGTTCCTCTGCCGCCGGAACAGCAATGCCTATAGTAGTTCCTTCTACCTCAGGAGTAACCAAGACAATCGTAAGTACTGCTCAAATAAGTGATAAAATATTATCTGCCCCTGCCGCAATGTCTACGAGTTCCACCTGCGCTGGAATCTCGGGTAGCGTAGCCACCACTTCCACCTGCGCGTCCAACATGCCCTCAGCCACGGTTCAACCTAGCCAACAGCTTCCGATGCCCCAGCCCAATTCCGGTATCAATTTGGAAGACTTGCAAAGCCAAATTAATACACTCCAGGTCCAGTTGCTGACTGCTCAGAAAGTTTTGTCCATTGCCCTTAATGCCAATTCAACGCCATCCTCAGCCGCGCCCCAACCATCCAATATGGCGCCAGCTGTGACGGGTACTAGTGAAGCCAACGTCGAAAATTCTGTCTCAGCCAACGTTGACTGCACTGATCGCCGTACGCCATTTTCGTGTGTTAGCTGCAATGCAAATAGTACCGGTTTTTGTGCAAGCCAATCGCCTTTAACACAAATGTTACCGCCAAATAATTTTGTGTCTCAAAATGGCGGTTCGATGGCAGTGCACAGAAAAATATATGACCTGCCGGAATTTAGTGGTACACCTGAGGATTGGCCCATTTTTTCAACAGCCTTTAGTAATTCGACTGCTGTTTATAATTACAATAATTTTGAAAATTGTGTTCGGCTCCAAAAGGCATTAAAGGGTGATGCAAGGGAGAGTGTTAAATCGTTGCTCATACATCCGGATAACGTCAATGTGGTGATGGAGCAGTTGCGTTTTCGATATGGTCGTCCAGAAATGCTTATCCGATGTCAGCTCCAACAAGTGAAAGAAATTCAGCCCATTAGTGAGAGTGCTATTGATCGACTTGTGCCATTTGCTGTTAAGGTGCAGAATCTTGCCGCCTTTTTGGAATCTGCCAATGGACAACAGCATTTATCGAATCCTACATTAATGGATGAATTGGTTGGTAAGCTTCCCTTGAGCAAACGAATGGAATGGGCCCGCTATTCCTCAACAATTAAGCCATATCCAACGGTTTTGGATTTTAACAGGTGGCTCAAAGATGTTGCTGATTTGGTGCAAACTATTCAAGGGGTGAGTAGTAATCGAAATTATAGTGAACCTAAAAGAAAAGTTGTCCTCCACGCCGTTGATGGTCAACATAAACAAGAATGCCCTATGTGCCAGGGTAATCATAAATTATTTGAATGTAAAAAATTTAGTTCATTGAGTGTGCCTGACAGATGGTCTAATGTGAAGAAATTGAGGTTATGTTTTTCGTGTCTTGGGTCGGGGCATCCTAGTAGGAGTTGCCGTAAACGAAAAGAGTGTCCCATCGATGGTTGCCTGCGAAAACATAACAAATTACTACATGATGTAAAAATTAGTAATAGTCGCGAAAAATATTCTGGGCCAAGTGAGTCAGAAGCCCCAAGTGGTTCATCAAATGGAAGTGCGTCTGCCTTGAGCTGTGTATCCCGTCCTGCAGATAAGAGCGTACTGCTGTTTAGAGTTGTGCCTATTGTGCTTTATGGTCCTAGTAACAAGGTTGAAACTTACGCGTTGTTGGATGAAGGTTCTTCGGTTACTATGGTGGACAGCTCCTTGGTGAGGCAACTGGGCCTCCGGGGGCATCAAAGTAAATTGAACTTGCACTGGTACGCTGGAAAGGAATCTGAAGAAATGGCATCTGTGGTTGATCTGCAAGTAAGTGGGATTGGTAAGCAAAGAAAATATGCCTTAAAAAATGTTTATGGTGTCTCGAATTTGAAATTGCCGGCTCAGAGTTTCAATATGGATTTAAGCGCTCATCCTGGTTTACCAATTAAATTATACAATGGTGTGGCTCCTAAAGTCCTGATAGGATTAGATCACTGCCATCTTGGTCTTCCTGATGAAATTGTGCCTTTGGAAGAAAGTGGTCCATATGCTGCCAACACACCATTGGGTTGGGTCGTTTTTGGTCCGATGAAGGGTAAGCCATCAAACTCTAATTTATGTTTGTTGACAGTTCAGCCTGAGCAGACACTTTACGACTTGGTGGCAAATTATTTTGAAATCGAAAATTTTGGAGTCAAGGTCTTACCGGTCATAGAATCGAAGGAGGTTGCTCGAGCTCGTCAAATAATGATGAATACTACTGTGAAAGTTGAAGGAAGATTTCAAACACGGCTCTTGTGGCGCTCTGATGATGTAGTCCTGCCAGACAGTTATTCCATGGCTCTAAATAGACTCAGTGGTATTGAGAGGAAATTGAAGAGAATTCCGGAATTTGGTGAGACCTACAAGTCCATCATGAACGATTACGTGTCAAAGGGGTATGTAAGGAAATTGTTGCCTAATGAAGCTTCTGGTGTTTGCCCTAGAACTTGGTATCTTCCTCACTTTGGAGTGGTCAACCCGAACAAGCCTGGAAAGCTTCGGCTAGTTTTTGATGCTGCTGCAACTGTTGAAGGCGTTTCGTTGAATTCCATGCTCTTAAAGGGTCCTCAGCAATATAAGCCTCTGCCGTCTATTTTATTCAACTTTCGAGTTGGAGCTGTTGCAGTTTGCGGCGACATTAAAGAGATGTTTCACCAGGTCCTTGTGGCTCCTGAAGACAGATGTTCCCAACGCTTCCTTTGGCGCGATGATGACAGAAAGCCTCCAGATACTTATGAGATGGTCGTGATGACATTTGGTGCTGCTTGTTCGCCCTGCGTAGCCCATTATGTCAAAGAAACCAACGCCCTAAGTTATCGGGAAAAATACCCTCGTGCGGTGAAGTCTATCATGGATCATCATTATGTGGATGATTTCGTCGACAGTTTTCCAACACCTGAAAGAGCTATTGAAGTTGCCCAACAAGTTCGTGACATCCATAAGTCAGCTGGATTCGAGCTAAGAAATTTTTCATCCAATTCGTCTGAGGTAATTGTGGCTCTTAAAGGTGCTATGGAGAAGCCGGTGAACTTTTCCAGCGATATCAACGAGCTACAGTCAGAAAAAGTCCTAGGTATGTACTGGCAACCTAAAGATGATACTTTCAGGTTTGAGTTGAGGTTCCACAACGTGAATGCTGATGTCATAAATGGGTTGAAGGCTCCTACAAAACGAGAGTTGCTTAGTGTGGTAATGTCTATTTTCGATCCACTTGGTCTATTGAGCAACTTTATGATTACGGCTAAACTGTTGATGCGTGAGGTATGGAGGTACGATGTCCGATGGGATGACCCTTTGCCCAATGACTTATATGACATGTGGAATATTTGGCGCCAAGAGCTAAAAAATGTTGTTAATGTGAAAGTGCCTCGATGTTATTTTGGAAATGGCATTCCTATCCGTCTGGAGCTACATGTTTTTGTCGACGCTAGTGAGGATGCATTTGGTGCCGCGTCATACTGGAGGTCCATATATACTGATGGAAAAGTTGAAGTATCCTGTGTAGCTGCAAAAACGAGATGTGCCCCTCTAAAAACGATGAGTATTCCAAGGCTCGAACTTCAGGCTGCTGTTTTGGGTACTCGATTATTGGATACGATTTTGAAGGAGCATTCCATGAAGGTTTCTCGGTTTATTTGTTGGAGCGATTCCTCTACTGTGATTAATTGGATAGGCTCAGAAAGTCGTAGATACAAGCCTTTTGTTGCCCATCGAATCACAGAAATTCTAGATTCCACTAGCCCATCAGATTGGAGATGGCTGCCCACCAATATTAATGTTGCTGATGAAACCACTAGGATGAAGTCTCAGGTCTACTTTTCGAATGAATCCAGCTGGTTCAGTGGCCCTAATTTTCTTTATGATGGTGAAGATGAATGGCCCAAAGCTGTGAATATAAGCCCTGCTAGCCTTGATACTGAGGAGCTACGTCCAAAATTTGCTCTATTAATTAATATTCCTCCTATTATTGATTTTAGTAGATTTTCTTCTTATTTGAAGCTAAAACGAACGGTTGCCTGGATGTTACGTTTCATAAGTCGATGCCAAAGGAAAGTAAGCCAAGATGAAAGAAATAGTTTGACTGCTGCTGAACTAAAAACTGCGGAAATTTATCTTTGTCGCCAAGCCCAGAAAGAAAAATTTAATGCCGAAATTGAAATTATAAAATCTGAAGAAAATTTGCCGAAAAGTAGTGAATTATATGCGTTGGTTCCATACTTGGATGAAAATTTACTACTGCGAGTTAATGGCCGTGTAGACGCAGCTAGTTGGTTGCCATTGGAAATAAGACGTCCGATTATATTGCCGTCACACCATCCCGTCACTGAGTTGTTTGTGGCCCATGTACACGAGAAGATGAAACATCAGAATTTCGAAGCCACAATATGTGAAATAAGAAGATCGTTCTGGATTCCACGCTTAAGAAAAACTTTACATAAGTGTGTTTCTAAATGTTTTATTTGCAGATTTCATCGTACATTGCCGGTGCCACCACTTATGGGTTCTTTGCCAGAAGACAGACTTACGCCTTATATTAGGCCCTTTACCTATACTGGGTTGGATTACTTCGGGCCGCTAACTGTAACCATTGGTCGACGCCATGAAAAGAGATGGGTAGCTCTATTTACCTGCCTAACCGTAAGAGCCATCCACTTAGAAGTTGCTTTCGACCTGTCGACAGATGCGTGCACCCTCGCCATACGTAATTTTATAAATCGACGTGGCGTACCTACAAGGCTCAGAAGCGACAATGGTAAAAATTTTGTTGGTGGTGACCAAGTCGCTAAGATGTTCAGTGAGGTATTTGATGTGGCCCGTATTGAAGATGAACTATCATCGAAAAGTATCGACTGGCAGTTCAATTGTCCACATAATCCTGCAGAAGGCGGTGTATGGGAACGAATGGTACAGTGCGTCAAACGTGTGCTACAGTCAACATTGAAAGAGTCTGCCCCTCGTGAACACACGCTTCAAAGCTTCCTAATTGAAGCAGAAAATATTGTGAACTCTCGTCCCTTAACACACTTGCCGTTGAGCCACGAAGATGAGGAACCACTAACGCCTAATCATTTCCTACTTGGTTGCCCAAATACAACCCAAACTCCTGCCGGAGCGCCAGCGGAAGAGCATATTTTATTGAGAAAGCAGTGGTGCGTCTCTCGCCAACTACGCGATCATTTTTGGAATCGCTGGATCCGAGAATATTTGCCCACGTTGACCAGACGCTCCAAATGGTGTCAACGCACAAAGCCCATTGCCGTTGGTGACTTGGTTATCATTTGTGATCCTGCGGTGTCCCGAAAAGATTGGAGACGAGGTCGAGTGGAAGAGGTATACAAGGGTAAAGATGATATTATACGTCGTGCTGATGTCCGTACTAGCACTGGTGTCCTGATGCGTCCTGTTTCCAAACTTGCAGTCCTTGATTTGGAGAAGTGAATCGTGGTCGATCCACGGGGGTGGGGATGTCGCCAAATGGCTCATAAAACTGGAAACATTTATTATTTTGTTTGAATTTATTTATTTTGATTTGTCAGTCTGTGAGTTGCCTAAATGTCTTGTTATTTTGTCTCTTGATCATTTATGTATATTCATATTATGTATTTTTATTCCCGTTTTTCCTATTTGTTTATACATATGTATGTATGATTGTAAATGATCAGTTAGTTTTATATGTAACAATATTATTCTGCAGTGCTTTTGTTTCGTTAAGTTGGCCCGTTATTTTTGATGTATTTAATACATAAAGAATTTTTGGCTCAACTTTAAATTATTTAACAAGTAAAATTAGTTCGTTAAAGGAAAGCACTGCGGTAAGTACATTTGTTCTTATATGTATATTTCTATTTGTTAATTATAATATTTTTTAAATAGAAATAAACACCTAAACCAATTAATTAGAAACTTGGCTCTTTTTATTTGGTTGTTAAATTCGCCCTTTTTCGAACGACCGTCGCCGCCAGCGACAATTCGCTTTGTGGATTTCTATATAATGATGTACATGCTCTTAAACATTTTCTTTCAAAAACTCTTATCTTTTCCATGTATGAAGGCGATATGTTGAACCAAATTGGGCAACCATATGTTATTATAGGTCTAATAAGGGATTGATACATTATAATTTTAATATTAGCTTTAATGTATTTCGAATGAAATAATGGTCTATATAAAAAGAAAGCTTTTCTTGCTTTTATGAGTATTTCCTTGACATGATGGTTAAAATATAAAAATCTGTCCAAGTATATACCTAAATATTTTACTACATCCTTATTTGGGATGCTACAATTTGATAAATTTGATTTAATTCCAAACTGTTTCCAGTTTTTTCTTTTGTTTGAGTTACATTTATCAACTGGTGGTCTAAAAAGAATGGTTTCGCATTTTTGTGCGTTGATTTTCATGTTCCAATTAATTGTATATTGTTCAACAAAGTTGTAGATGTTTTGAAGATTGCGATTTATTGCTTCTATTTTGTCATCAGAATGATATATAATAATATCATCCGCAAATGATATGATATTATCGACTTTGTTTAACAGATCTAGAATGTATATATTAAAAAGAATAGGAGAATTAACGGTTCCTTGTTGTAATCCATTAACAATCTTGAAAGATTTTGTGCTTTTTGAATTTTGATAACAAACCATGAAGTCTTTATTGCTTATCATATTGTATATTAAAATAATTTGATGTATTGGGAATTTGTATTGAAACAATTTAAATATTAAGCCTGGAATCCATACACTGTCAAAGGCTTTTTCCATGTCGATAAGGCATGTGCCTGTACAACTTTTTTTATGCCAGTTCCAAATAATATCGGAAGTAAGTTTATGTATAGCATTCACTGTCGAATGTTTGAATTTAAAACCGAATTGTTTTTCACTTTTTAAGTTTTCATCATTACAGAATTTGTTAATATTATTATTGATGCATACTTCAAAAATTTTGCTGATATTAGGTAACAAACTTATAGGTCGAAGATTTTTAGGATTATTCGGTTCTTTGTCTTTTTTTGGTAATATTACAACCTTAGCTGTTTTCCAATCATTTGGAAAATATGAATTATTGAGCATATTATTGAATAATTTGCAATAATCGTCGATCATTATTTGTGGAATTTTTTTAAGTAATATATTTGGTATATTGTCAACTCCTGACGATAGCTTATTTTTCAAACTAGCAAAAATGTATGATATATTTTTTTTAGTTATGAAAAAATTTCCGGATTGTGTTTCCTCTAAATTGTCTGATAATTTTGTATCACTAAAATTAGTCAGAGTGGTTTTATTACTCTCGAAAATCAATTTGGTTTCTAAAAACCTATTGAAAGTTTCGCTAACTTGGGTGTGCACAATGTTCTGTTGATCAATCTGTTTATGAGCATGAATGGACTCCAAAAACGCACCTATTGTATCTAACATGTAAACTTTATCATCTATTATATAGTTATCAAAACCATCCATTTCTAAACTTAACGGGTTAATTCCAGCATTGGTTAAAAGAAATTCAGAGCTTTTTGGAATTTTTATTTCCTGAAGATTTAGTGGCGTGAATTTTTTAAAATTATTTTTTATCTGTCCAAACATATTTTTGGAATCTTTAGGATCCATATCTGTAAGTTTTTCGCGAATGCGATTGTTAATGATTATGGTAAAGTTTTCAGTTATGAGTTTTTTTATCATTTTTAATTTAGCTTTTGCTATATTCAAACTTGCCTCAGAAAGGGTATATTCTAGCCTGTTGTGTCTTTTTATGATAGTAAGGGTTTTGCTTTTTTCTTTATATAACATTTTTATAGTTGAGTTGGTTATTTTTGTGAAGTTATCTTTTGTAATTTTGTATTTTGGAACTGTTTCCTCTATTGATTTTGTTATTATTTTGCTGAGTCTGTCCAAATGATGGTCGATTTCAGCGTTCGTAAGGTTCCGATTGTTAGGAATATGTTCGTCTTGAATGATTTTTCGTGTTAGATTCTTTTGAAAATTGTTCCAGTTGGTAATTTTATAATTGTATTTAGATTCAGCATTATCTTTTAAAAACGTAAAATTTTGTTGTTCATTGTTCACAGAGGTGATTATTTGCACCGCATTATGGTCGCTGTCATAGTCTAAGGTTTTAAGACAATTTAAGGAGTTATTTTCAGTAACAATGTGTAATCTACAGTCCGCTATACAAATATCTAAAAATGATCCTGTACGAGGATATGATGGAACACTTGAAGCATAAAACTTACATCTGTAACGTATTTCATTGTCTGTTAACCATTCTTTTAATAGACTACCTTTTTGATTGTTAGCTGGATTACCCCATTCTGTATGTTTACAGTTAAGGTCTCCAGCTAAAATGTAATAATTGTTTTCATTTTCTAAGTCCATAGATTCAAAAAGCTTATTTATTTCGCTTTTTAAGTGAGCATTATCATTACCAGATGGATAATATGCTGAAATAATGAACAATATTTTATTTGTGGCTAAAGGAACTTTAATTATACATGTTTCTAGTGTATTAAATGATTTTATTACGCTGTTTGTGTAAGAACTATATTTAAAGCTATTTTTGATTAATATTGCTGTGCCTCCGGCTTGGGTTGCACCTTTTCTATCTTTTCGTATCAAATTAAAGTTTTCGAATTGAATTTTATGTTTTGGATTAAGTTTAGTCTCGCCTAGGAGAACTATATCAGGATTGTGTTTACTAATAAATTGGTGAAGGTCGTATCTTCTACTTATTAGTATAAGTGAATTGACGTTTATTTGGACCATTTTGAGTTTTTTTGAAATTGTTTGGTTGTTTGATGCCATTTTTATACCTCAAGCATGGAAAAGATTGTATCTATTCTAGATACTTGTAAGGTTAATTGTTTTTGAAAGTTTATCAATTGGTTATTTACATTTATCATAAAATTTTTCATTTCTTGTACAAAGGAGTTAGTAATTACATTATCTGCATTATTTAAATCTACATTTGACATATTATTCCCTCTTACTACATTTGCAAAGGAATATTCTTGATTAGTAAATAAATTTGTATTATAAGTTTTTTTTTCTGATAAGTTTTTTTTCTTAATATTAATTTTTTGTTTGAGTTGTTTGTACTTTTCACAACCCTTATAAGATGCAGGATGTCCATACTTGTTGCAAAGAACACAGTACAACTTGTTTTTCTCCTCTGCTGGTACATGTTGAATAGGGCACTTTCCTCTTTCGTGGCTCGTGCTACATTTTACACATCTTCTGGGAAGATAGCAATTGGCAGCACTATGAAAAAATCCCTGGCAATTGCGACATTGGGGTATTTCGGGTCGTCTAATTTGTTCCCATTTAATACAACGGTATAAAAGTGTTTTAATATTTTTTAGATTATTTATGTTGCTTTCTGGAGATACTTGCACCAGAAAAATTGGTAAATTTATTTTCTTTTCAACAGATAACTTGGTTGAAAAAGGACTAACTTTTATAAATTTTAAGTTTTCGCTTTCAAATTTCAAAAGTTCAAATAAAATTTCATCTGTATCTACGCTTGCATCGAGACCTTTAAGCAAATATGTTTTGATTTTCGTATCTTTTGGTGTAAAGGTAAAGAAATTTGTTTTTGCTTTTTCTAAATATGCTTTCACTCTATGAAAATCTTGAATTGTGTTTACAAATAATGATTTTTTGTTTCTAAAGTCTTTTATTTTGAAATTATTTATTTTAAGTCCATTTTTAATATATTGAATTAACTGTTTTGTATCAATATCGATAATATTTATTGGGGGTATTTTTTTGTTTGTACATTTTTCTAAATTAACCACTGTGTTTTCAGTAATTACTTTTGATGATTTATTGCTAGTAGTTGCAATAGCTGAATGAGAACTTAAAGGCTTCTCTTTATTTTTATTTTCTTTTACATATTTCTCAAATTTTTCTATTACATCTTTATCACATTCATCATCTTTTTCACAGTCTAACACTGCATAATAATTGTTTTTAAATTGTTTTGCTGGAGCATTATTATCCATATTTTTTAGTTTTCGTTTTTTATCATTATCAACATTAATATTGTTGTAATTTGTATTTACATAGTTTTTGTTATTATTTGGATTAGCATTGTTTATATTATTTGAGTTTTGAGCATTTCGCTCACTCATTTCAATTTTGTTTTATAGTTTTTAGATTTTGCTTTACTTAATCGACAACAAAAGAATGTCAATTATATGCAAAAAAATGTTGTTTTTAGTATAACACCAAGTATATGCTCTGATCTCCGTAACACGTTTAGGAGATAAGGGAGTTTTCGCGCAACAATTTACAAATCAATAGTTAATTTTAACTTCCCCGAAAACCAACAGAAACTGACTTTTCCGGAAAACTTACAATCTCAATCTAAACAGGAGGCATACCATTTTAAAGAGGAGATCAATGTCAAAATTTACAACAAATCTGAAGTCAATGGGATCACCCGTTTAGGAGATAACCGGGTTTTCGCGCAACAATTTACAAATCAATAGTTCATTTCAGCTTCTCCGAAAACCTACAGATAATGACTTTTCCGGAAAACCTATAATATTAACCTAAACAGGAGTTATACCACCTTAAATAGGAGATCAATACCAACATTTCACAACAAATTTGAAGTCAATCGGATCACCCGTTTAGGAGATAACCGGGTTTTCGCGCAACAATTTACAAATCAGTAGTTCATTTCAGCTTCCCCGAAAACCAACAGAAACTGACTTTTCCGGAAAACCTATAATCTTAACCTAAACAGGAGGTATACCACTTTAAAGAGGGGATCCATACCAACATTTCACAACAAATTTGAAATCAAGTGGATCTGCCGTTTAGGAGATAACCGGGTTTTCGCGCAACAATTTACAAATCAATAGTTCATTTCAGCTTCTCCGAAAACCTACAGCAAATGACTTTTCCGGAAAACCTATAATATTAACCTAAACAGGAGTTATACCACCTTAAAGAAGTAGTATGAATAAGGGGTTTCTAGATAGAAATGTGCAAAGGAAAAATGTGCATACCTTAACCCTTTAACGGTCTATGGGGTTAAATTCGACCCCATGATATTTTGTGTTATGAGGCGGCAGCGTGTTCGGTTTTGCTTAAAGTGAAGTTGTGGTGGATGTTATTTTTGTTGAAGTGAAGTCGTAACATTTAATGTGTTCGTTAGAGGGTTAATACAATATGAATTAAACTACATTAGGGCGGCTTACGAAAGTCTGTGATTTTTTTGCTAGTATTTAATAAATAAAATTCATTTACTGCGGTATATATTAATATCCCTAATACTACTCGTATTTGTTATCAGTATAAAATGTTAACCACATTATTTAAAAACAAAACATTTATTTATTTTTAGTGTTAATCATATACCAACATACTTATAAAACCTATGTATATTAGCAACAATTCTATATTTTTGTAGACTAAATAATTTACAATTACACATAACACTCGAATCAGCCGTAATTTGTTTCAATTTAAAACAATTTTCAAAATGAACACCATGAACTGATGAATCTACTAACTCCAAATCTTTATATAAAGGTATGATTTCTAGCAAATTTTCCATATATCTGATGAGATCTCCCGGAATATATCCTCTATAATAGTTTAGAAAATTTTCCACTTCAACTCTCATGGTCTGATGATTATACAAAGAATCAACCAAAGTTTCATTTTCAGTTCCTATTCGATTCATTGTACATAATATTGCTATTCAACTCAAGTATTTATAATAAACTAATACATTACAATCAGGTGTAGGAGTAATTATAATGTTTTTACTATCTAACAAAAAAAAAATAATAACAAATATTTTTTATTAATTTTTGTTTTTTTACTTAAATTTTTTATTAATTTGTTTTTAAATTTGATGTATTAGAAGGAAATATTAATAATAGTTAATTTTTTAATTTTAATAATATTCGATTAAAAAATTCAACAAATAATTTCGGCTTCCGTTTTATCAGTGTCATCGATGACATTTAAGATTCACATTGTTTATTTAGTGTATCTTGAGCTAGAACGATAACAAAAAAAATAATATTTAGATTTAATAATAATAAAATAAATAAAAAAACTATTTACCAAAAATTACCTGTTGCAGCTGCATGTATATTCAGCTCGTAATATTCATTGCTGCTGCTACCTTTGCTACCTTTTCTATCTTTAGTAAGATAGTAGGTATTGCGCTGGAATTCTTCTATACTATCATCGTCTATTGTTTCGTTGAATATACCAGGTAGGTATATGTATTTGGTGTTTTCCACCAAACAACGTACTTTTTTCCCATAAGGCGTCTGGACACGCTCCATTTTTGTAATTTTATATTTATATTCAAAAAGCATCTCCTTTATGGGGAGAATGCTTTTTGTTTGGTTTTTTTTGAAAATTGATTTTAGGTGTGCTTCCATTTCTGTACTTAACTTGAATAGTAATTAAAGAAAAACTAGATGGGGTTTTATATAAAATTATGAGAAGTAATTTTATAGCTTATCATTCTTTTCAATAAAATTTTAAAACAATGTTTCTGAAGCGGTTTGTCCGTTGTTTATAAAGTTTCTATTTAATTAAAGGGTGTGAGAAAATTTTAAAAAGTTTCTGTTGCGGTTTTTCCGTTTTTTTTATAAAGTTTCTATTTAATCAAATGTGAAAGAAATTTTAATGTATGCAGAGTTTTGTTGATATATATATATATATATATATATATATGATTTTAATTTTAAAAGGTTTCTGTTTAAAATGTTTCTTCTATTTCATCATCATCATCGTCATCTTCTTCTTCTTCAGTACTGTCATACAAGTTGTTGTAGAATACATATTGCTTCTTCTTTTTAATGATTAGAGTATATAATCCATTCACTTCTTTAACTTTCTTTAAAATGTGTGGATTTGCGTTTAGATAATCCATCTGATTTTTAGTAATAATAAGAAATCGTTTAGGTAAATAAATATGATATTCTTTATTTACAAGACATCTTATACTTTCACCATATTTTGTATCTACTCGTTCTATCTTGTTGATTTCATATGCAGTATTTTCTTCCATATCCTTTAAAGGTAAGTATATAATATTAGGATTTTGAAACAATTTTCTTAAACTTGCTCTCATTATTTTGCTTTTAACTTTTCACCGTAAAACGAATTTCGAACTGATTCTTTATATTCAATAATTGATACTATAAGGTGTTTTTAGATATTTTAATAACTTCTTATCAATTGCGGTTAAGCATAAATATTAAAAAAGTATACGTATGTATGTATGTAATAATATATATATATATATAAACAGCTGGTGTTTTAATCTTATTGTATCCAAGTTTGTGTTATATATACGTTATTTATAATGAGAGATTTAGTTGAATTAAAAAACTTTGTTAAATATGTATTGGAGTCAATTTTTAAAAACTGGTGATAAATATTGTACTTGTCATGCACAGTGGAAAACTTTTCAAATAATAAATGCAGTAGTTTTGGATATTATAATGCAGGTGTTCCTAACCGCAGAAGGAGGGACAAGAACTCAAATTTTTTCTCTTAATAGAGGACAAGAAATGTCAACAAATATTCCAATATTTCATTTTAGTCACAATCAACATATAAAAATTGAGGTTATCGGTGGTATGATATCACTAGTTGGAACAGTCTATGAGGGTGGTTTTAAAGATATAAATGTACACTCATACAAACCATCGTGCGTTTATAGTGAAATAGAGGCTATTGTTTTCAGAGATACAAATAAACTATATAATAGTAAGACTGATATCCACTCATTGAATAAAAATCAACAAAAACCTCTTCTCCTTCAAAAAATAGTTAATGATAGTAAAGTTAAGAAAGGTGGTAGTAACGTTGGTGGCGACTCAGTTGATAAATCATTTGAATACGACGATTATTAAATTAGTATATAAATATGAGAAACAATTCTTATCATCTCATTTAAAAATATATCACTAACTTAAGAACACGTCTATTAAAAAGAAAAACTAAAATGAAAAATATTTTTATCATATTTTTTTCATATATCTATATCATACAAGTGTTTTCAGCTTCATTACCTATTGATTTGAGTGAAAATGAACTTAAAAATACAGAATTTGCTATAAAATTACCGAATAATGATACTGTGAGCATACAACTAAATTTCAAACTTTTAAAGTATAGTAATGATTTAAATAAAAACATCGAGTTAACAACAAAAGCAGAAAATAAATCAAACGAAGAACAAGAAGACTCCCCACCGCCTATAAGTCAACCTTTTACTGTTGAACAAGCTATTGAAACATTTAGGCAAGATTTAGTAAAAAAAGAAAAAAATATTGCAGGAATAATTGAAAGTTCGGCTCCATTTTATAGACATTTTCAACTTCAATACAAAGATAATATAAAATTGAGAATCCGTTGTACATATGACAGCAATTACTTGAAACGTCGATTAAATATTTCATGCTTCGAATACCGTCAAATTGAATACGAGAGAATTTTAAGTAATGGTGAAATTGAGGTGGCTTCTGAGGATGATACAACGTACCGATCCGATGTTACATTAATCAACATTCAAGATTACACACATGATTTGGATATGGAAATAATATAAATTAGCTGATATGATGAAATACGTTTACTATTAGTTAGTTAGTATAAACTTTGATGTTAATGTGATAGGAGGTTTTATTAAAAAAAAAAGTTAAAATAAGAAAATAATGAATAACGAGTTATATTCGAAAATTTTACATAAATTCATGAAGGAAGAAAAGCTTTTGTGTTATGATCATGAGATTATTTTGAAAAAATTAAAAGCTCAATTCGATGAATATGCATTTTATAAGAAAAGTAAATCAAAATTTGGATATCATTATAACAATTGTGTGTGGTCCAACGATGAAACAACTTGTGGACCTGATACCTGTAAATGTTCCCTTATCGATAACAGTTGGGATCAAGCATTATATATAATGAATTTTTATTATAATTTAAAAGCATAGACTTTATCAACAGTTCTACAGTCATCGTTATCACTTAATTAGTACTAAACAATGTCGGAGGAGAGAATTTTAGTTGTAGACGTACAAGGTTTTTATCTCAACAATAAATTCATTGTAAAAGAACTGAGTATTTCAATTGACGACTCACAAGTTCAAACATATATTATTAAACCACCTTTTCCATTTTCATCGTTGACAACAAAAGAAAAAGCTTTAATTGACTGGCTTTATAATCATCATCATGGATTAAAATGGAAAGATGGTGATTCAACCTTATCAAATATTATGAACTATTATATTACACATGTTAAAGACAACAATTTTATTTATTATGTTAAAGGATTAGAAAAAATTAAGTGGATTCAAAATATTTTTAAAGATGAAATTAATTTTTATAACCTAGATGATCTAAATTGTCCAAATTTGAAAACATTATATAAAAATGATAAATCTATAAATGTTTGTTCTTATCATAGGAAATATTGTATATGTGCTGAAAAAAATGTAATACTCTTAAGAAAGTTTATTAAATCAAATATTAATAAAGAAAACATAAAATTATAAAAAAAGAAATTTTTGATTATTATTATTATTATTTAACACTTAAATCGACTAAAATAAACATCAATCATCAGTTCATTCTGAATACTTGTAATGTCAATAACGATCTCTTTAACCGGAAACACTTCAACTTTGGTTGGAGAATATTTTCCTCCAATTGAACTGTCTACAAATTATGTTTGTGGACTTATTGATTTTGTAGCATTCAATTCCATACCCAATGTAGATGTTTACAACAATTTGTTTCATATAGGAAATCATGTTATTACTATTCCAGTTGGTTCATACGAACTTGAAGATATTAATTTTTTCCTAAACTCAAGCTTAAGAGATATCGATGAATCAATTTACCTAATAATTGAAGCTAATAATAACACACTTAAAACTGAAATAACCTCATCTATGGATATAGATTTTTCACAACCAAACAGTATAGGAAAGTTACTTGGATTTAGTAAAAGAAAACTAGAAGTAAATTCAACTAACTATTATAATACTAATCAAAATCTTAAAAATGATAAATCTTTGGAAGTGATGATTGTAGATGTTAATTCATTGAATACTACAAAGTTATTTGAATCTGATTTACCTACACATATTACGAATGTTAATACAATACGCATTGAAAGCAACTTAACAACCGGTTCATTTATTAATAATACTTCGAATCATACTATTCATGAATTTCCTCTTGATGTTCCTCCATGATATAAAATAAACGAAAAACCTCGAAATGTTATTTATTTACCCGTCAACTGTCAACAAATAAACAACATAACGATTAGAATCTTAAATCAAGACGGTGAACTTATAAATTTTAGAGGAGAAAAAATCACTCTTAGACTCCACTTCAAACCAGAATAATGATCATTTACAATAAAAACATAGTGCAAAGAGGATTTCCATTCAATACCGCACCAACTCACATTCGAGAAAGTATAAAAAATAAAAAACTGTTGTCCTCATCTAATACAGAATACTTAAAATCGTTGGGATTTAATCTTCAACAATGAATGAAATACTAAATGTTCTTCAAAAACCTATGAATGATGAGAGTATTGTAAAAAGGGAATATCATAGTTACTCTCCATATCTAAAATCATTTAACAACAACGATGAGATTCGTATACCAATTCAAAATCAGGATCTCTTCGTCTTACCAAGTGAGAGTATGATTTACATTCATGGTTTTATAGTAAAGAAGGAAGCAACCAAAGAGGTTCCAGCTATAGATGTGAAATTAAAAAACAACTTTGCTTCATATTTGTTTGATGAAATTCGTTACGAAATTAATGGTTTTGAAGTTGATCGTACACGTAAACTTGGAATTTCATCCACCATGAAAAATTTTGTATCGTTGAATAAGGCTGAAAGTGATGTATTAAAAAACGCTTTTACTGAAACTTGCGCTTTAGTAAAAAGTCATTTTAGTTGTTGTATACCTCTGAAAATGTTGCTGGGTTTTGCTGAAGATTATAACAAAATACTATTAAATTCGAAACATGAGCTTATCCTTCAACGTTCTACATCCGATGAGAGATCATATTATTCTACAAATGCAACTGATCAGTTGAAATTAACAATTCTGGATATAACATGGAAAATGCCACACATTCAACTATCGGACTTTGCAAAATTGGAAATGTTTAAGATAATCAACAGAAAACATTCTATACCAATTGCGTTTAGAAGTTGGGACTGTCATGTAAATCCTGTTTTACAAAAGAGTACAAAGGTTTTATGGAATGTAAAGCTTTCTCCACAAAACGAAAGACCACGATTTCTTATAATTGGTTTACAAAAAGAGAAAATTAAAGAAGAAGGAAATATATTTGATCATTGCAATATCTCTAATTTAAAAGTTTATCTAAGCTCAGAGTCATATCCATATGATGATTTAAATAATCGTTTCGAAATGGGTCAGTATTCTGTTCTATATAATATGTATGCAAAATTTCAACAAAGCTTTTACATGCGAGAACCTGAACCATTATTAAATGTTGATGAATATAAGACTTATGCACCGCTTATTGTTGTTGATGTTTCACATCAAAATGAGGCTGTTAAAATAGGACCTATTGATGTACGAATTGAATTTGATACTGAAGCAAACAAACTAATTCCAGATAATACATCAGCATACTGTTTAGTTATTCATGATCGTTTAATCGAATACTCACCTCTAACAAGCGAAATTAGAAAAATTATTTAATTATATTTATTTTGAAATTTTTTTAATAAATGAAATAATATGTTTATTTATAAATAAAACAAATTCTTAATCAATGTATTTTATTAAAACAATTATAGTTTCTTTTTAGTTTAGTTTCGAAAACAAAAACTTTAAACATAAATGGCCACAATTTATTGTATTAAAATTTTGATATCTATCATAATTATAACTTATATTTTTTCCTAAATATTTTATTAATTGTTTCGGTGGTTGCAAGTTACCAAAGCTATCAAAATATTCAATTTGATTGTTGTTTTTCCAGTACGCTACCCAATGTATGCCAGATCCCTTTGAAGTATCCAGTTTAATTATTCCACATTCTTTTTTAAATGATGTACTTGGAAGAGTGTTGCACATAAACACACCTCTAAAATTTGGAATATATTTTGCATATTTTCTCAAGTCTACATCAGAAAGGGCTCTTTTAGGTAGCTTCATTAAAAATTTTGTTGATAAGGCTTTAAATATAATCCAAAACCTTTTTTATATGGTTTTAAGAACATGCCTTTTCCCATCGCAATGGCTTCCATTGTATTATTGTGTCGTTTTGCTTCAGTCAGCTGTTCCTTTCCATTTTTAACTGCATTGATTGCTTTTGTAATACCAGATACACCACCAGCTAAACTACCAAGTGCACCCAGTGCAGCAAATATAGGGGCAAGTGGAAGAAAACCTCCAGATTTTGGTAGCGGTATTATTCGAGGTGTTTTTATTAACGATTTGTTCTTCCCCTTGAAAATATTGTTTACAACTTTTCGTGAAATCTTTATAGCATCTTTCAAGTTTTCACTTTTCTTTATATTCTTTCTTGCACTTTTCAATGCATGTGTAAATAGTTTGTGGGTATTTTCTGGAGACGACTTTTTAGTTTTACTAATAACGTTACCCATACCGAATTTTGTTTTTGCTTTCATTGCAGTAGCAACAAACCAAGCGTTTGATTTTTCACCCAAACTACTATCGCTTGCTTTGACCCTTTGGCAAGCCTTTTCAGTTAAAATTCTATCAGCAATATGTCTTTTCTCTAAATCTTTATTGTTTGAGTATGCTATATCGTGCTCTCTGCAAGCAGTATCCAATGGATTGATTCCTTGATCACCTCTAGCTAAACGTTTCTTTAATTTTGTACCAGGTCCGCAAAATTGATAACCGGGTAGATGAAGTTCAATGGGAAGTTTATTAATTATTTTATTTAGAAAACCTTTACCAATGAAGGATGGATGGCGACTGAATAACTTTTTATAAATGATAGTCATACCTATTGATACTTTATCGATTAAAGATTGAAATTAAATTGATTGAAAACAAATAAAAGAGACTGGTTTATATATTATGTTATCATTAGATTTCAGAATGCGTTTTTTTAAACAACATAAAAGGATTGATGTAAAGAATATCGAATCAAAGTTCGTTTCATCATCAAATAAAATTCGTCATAGTTCATTACTACCGAATTCTATTCGAGCTCTTATTGTGGGTCCATCAAATTGCGGAAAAACAAATGTTATGATCAGTATTATTGAAAGTCCTCATGGATTGAAATTTAAAAATATTTACTTATATTCAAAGTCAACACAACAACCGAATATAAGTACTTAGAAAGTCTAATTAAACCCATTAAGGAGATAAATTTTTCATCATTTTCTAATAATGTTGATGTTCTATCCCCAGACGAAGTTAAACCGAATTCAATATTTATATTCGATGATATAGCTTGTGAGAAACAAAATCATGTACGTTCTTACTTCTGTATGGGTCGCCATAAAGACATTGATAGTTTTTATTTATGTCAAACTTATACACGTATACCAAAACACTTGATTCGCGATAATGCAAATGATATAATTTTTAAACAGGATGTAATGAATATTAAGCATATTTACAATGATCATGTTGGTTCTGATATGACTTTAAAAACATTTTATAAGTTATGTACCGAGTGTTGGAAAGAAAAATATGGTTTTCTAGTTATTAACAAAGATGATTCTATGAATAATGGTCGATATAGAAAAGGTTTCGATATATTTATAAATCTATAAAAGAAATATTACAGATATTTTAAAATCAGTACAAGATTAATTATTAAACTAATAACTTCTCAACTATAATCTGATACTAGCTATTAAATTGCTAACTGTTAAACTGATCTGTTTGATTTGTTTCTATTTTAATATATCAATATGAATACACATCTAGTTAATAATCTTATTAAAACTCGAAATATTTTGAAAAAGAAATATAAAAATATTTTGCTTGGAGAAATCGCAAATGATGAGATGTTAGAAAAAACATTTAAACCAATATCAAAACCATTAAAAGGAATAGTTCAATCAACTAATAATAATAATAATAATACTATAAAACATGAAAAGTATCCGGATAACTCTTTTAAACATGATCTTGAGAATAATAAAGTTGCCTTCAGTACCCCATATAAAAAGAGTAAGCTTGATTATAATACGTTTTCTCCAAGCTTTGATAACAAGAAAATCGAAAAAAGTTCAAACACGTTTAAATCATTTGATGATGATGAAAATAATGTTGATGACTATGATGATGATAATGTTGATAATAATGATAATAATAGTGTTGATAATGTTGATGATGATGATGATGAAAACACCATTGCAATACAACCCGATCAAAGTATTCAATATGATTTATCGAAAGTTCATTTAAATATATATGACAAAACCTATGGACCTCGTAAAGATAAAAAAAAAATCAAATATGGAGACTGGGTAATGAACCCATTACTTTCAATTCAACCAATATTACTGTAGGTAATTCAAAATGGCCCTTCACATCAGGTTTATATGAATTGTTAGTCTATAAAAAACCAATCAGTTATAATAAAACAGATTTAAATAATTATAAACAAATATTGGAGATGACTAATGTTTATAAGCGAAATAACAGCATAAATGGTCAAATTAAAGGAAATCGTTCAACTAAATATACAACGATTATTAAAAACCTATTTAAACAACAGAAAATTCATAAGGGAAAAGGTTTAATGAAGTTGAATAGAAAAAAGACCAATTATGTTTATAGGGATGATCCTAACGAATTGGTTGATAGATTGCGTCTATTGATTTCATCCACAACAGCTGATCACTCAAATCATAATAATGAAATTGTATCAATTATTGAGGAATTGAGGGAAGCAAAGATTATTATATAAATAGACTTAAAAATATTTAACAATTAATATTCATAAAATGCCTATCGATAAGTTTGGACATTATATTGAACAATCTGCAAGATATCAAAATCCGCATTTCAAGATTCATTTAGATAGTGATCGTAATTTCAACTTTAACTTGCGGAGAATAAAAAATATTGCTAATCCTGTATTGGAAAATGATGCTGTGAACAAAATTTATATGAAAAGTTATTTTAATGAAATAAAGAAACAACTGGATGCAATGTGTATGGAGAGAATTAAGGAAACGGAGAATCGTTTTAACGAAATATGACAACAACAAAACGTGTTGTGTACAGAAAAATTTGTAAATTTAGAAACAAGTTTAAGTAAACTAATACATGATCAAAGTATCTTACAAAATAATCTCGATCAATCACTAAAAGAAATGAGATCATTATTTAATTATAAAATTGATTCAGTTGAAGAACGTCTTAAGCTCATTACAAAAAATTTAAACATTGAAATATAAATCGTTTTGATTTAAATCCTACGTCAACAGCATTTAAATTGATGTAATCTAAGATAGATGTTAGAAATGGAACGACAAGGAGTGGTTCAGGAGCTTCATAAACAAGCACGCAGAAATTTCATTCGACGTCGAGTGGTACACAAGGGAATTGATGATCTTTGGCAAGCAGATCTTGTTGAAATGGGTGTTTACTCAAAATATAACAAAGGCTATAGATTTATTTTAACAGTTATAGATACATTTTCAAAGTTTGCTTGGGCTGTACCCGTAAAATCGAAAGATAGTGAAGATATTACCAATGCTATGAAATCTATTTTTTCACTAAAGAGATTTCCAAAAAACTTACAAACTGATAATGGTAAAGAGTTCTATAATAAAATATTTCAAAACCTGATGAAAAAACATAATATCAATCACTATTCTACATATAGTATCATGAAAGCGTCTATTGTAGAACGATTAATTAGAACTCTAAAAGGAATGATGTGGAAAAAGTTTAGTCTACAAGGAAATTATCAATGGATACATATATGTAAGGATTTAATTAATGAATATAATAATAAAAAACATAGAACAATTGGAATGAAGCCAAATGCTGTTAACATAGAAAATCAAAGTTCTATATTAAAACAAGCCTATAATCATCCCAAAATATATAAATTTGGTAAACTAAAAGTTGGAGATCACGTTCGAATCAGCAAATATAAACATATTTTTGCAAAAGGATATACTCCAAACTGGACAACTGAAATTTTTAAAATTCGTACTTTACAGAACACAAATCCCATTACTTATTTATTAGAAGACTATCAAAGGAATCCGATTGTTGGTGGATTCTATGAACATGAACTATTAAAGACACATTTTCCAAATACATACTTGATTGAAAATGTTATTAAAACTAAGGGGCACCAGGCGTACGTAAAATGGTTGGGATTTTCCAATCAACATAATTCTTGGATCAATAAAGATGAACTTCAATAATATTATATATACTTCAATATGAGATTTATTTTTATTATATTATAAAATTCTCAATAAAATAAAATAATATATAAAAAAGTTTTGTTTTGATTTTTTTTATTTCTAAACGATTAAATTTTATATCAACTTAGAAGAATACATTCGAAATCTGCTTAAACTACAAACGGATCATCTAGTTGGTTTTTATGATTCTTAAATCTAAGTATAGAATTTTTATCGGTTGGCATTATAGTTACAATTTTGTTGCATTCCTCCTTATGTTTCTTTAAAGATGATTCTTTGTAAAAGTGTATGAGGCATGTATTCCAAATATACACCTTATTTTTATGTTTTGTAAATTGACTTCTTAATAATCTATAATTAAAGAAATATAAAAGGAAACATTTTTTTAATTAGTTTAATTTCACTTTGAGTATAAATTTAAATAACGATAAACATACCTTGATATATTTTTTATCCAGACATAATGGAATCGTTCTTCATCTTCCATCAATTTATATGTTTACTTTTTTCTTCTTGAGAGAAATAATATGGTCCCACAACATTATAAACTTCTAAACACGTATCTTTTTCAAGTATAGATGTTTTCTTCTTCTTTTCAAAAGATCTTTCCAGACCAAAGACATTTATGCTTATTCCCGGGTTGTTGTCTTCAAACTGCTGTATTTTGTTGACAGATAGTGGGAAATTTAAATTTTTAAAATTTAATAATATATTATTTTTCAGGACTATAATATCATCTTGAATGTTGGTTATGTTATACGAAGAACAAATTACACTATTATTTTCTATTGGATATAGCGCTGATATTATAGCCCACTTAAAACAGTATACGTCATTGTTTTGTATATTAACACAAGCTTTTTTTTTTTGATATGTATGTTGGTAAAGAAATATACTGTGAACCTTTTATACATGCATATTTATTAATATTAACATCAAGGTGATTAATTTTTGTTAACGCAAAACCACTATCACGTTCTTGGAACTCATCCATTTTTTGCATAATTATTTTACATTTATTTGCATAAAATCTTTCAATATCATTCATATGGTTAGTTAAAGACAAAATATACATTTTTGTTTGATGTAGTATTATAGTAATTATGGGTTCTTCATCGTCTTTCATCTTCATATATTCACAGAGTAATTCGAAATTAAATTTTAAACTTGTATGTTTTTGTAGATGATCTTTCAAAACACATGCTACATTATCCTTTATGTTATTGAAAAACAATTCGGGATTTAGATTATCCATATTGTTGTTTTTAAACCGAAATGTAGTAATACGGTTTTTGAAACAAGTATCTAAACACTTTATATTATTGATTTCATTAACAATTTTTAAACAATTATCTTTATGTTTGTTTGTGCGTTGATGATATATCCACAGTTTCCTTACTACATCTTCTTTACACTCCTTACAGTGTATAATTTCTTTCTTTTGATTATTTTGATGCTCTATTAAGTGGATATGTTTAAGATAATCTTGCTTACTTGAAAAATTAATGTTGCAAGTCGTACACCTTAATGAATAACATTGATGATGATGCATCCTGATATGTCTATTTAATGAAAAGTTGCGGCTGTAAGCTTTTCCACAGATATCACAAATAAAGTTGCCACCCATTTTAATTTGATTTATATTATTAATTTTTTTTGTGAATAAATAACTAAAAGTATAATCACAGCTTAGAGTTTAGTACAACAATGAATATATTTTATTAATTTGATTTTATTTTATTACCACTACACTTAATTAAATAATGTGGTTAACATTTTATACTGATAACAAATACGAGTAGTATTAGGGAAATTAATATATATACAAAAATATAGAATTGTTGCTAATATACATATGTTTTATAAGTATGTTGGTATATGATTAACACTAAAAATAAATAAATGTTTTGTTTTTAAATAATGTGGTTAACATTTTATACTGATAACAAATACGAGTAGTATTAGGGATATTAATATATACCGCAGTAAATGAATTTTATTTATTAAATACTAGCAAAAAAATCACAGACTTTCGTAAGCCGCCCTAATGTAGTTTAATTCATATTGTATTAACCCTCTAACGAACACATTAAATGTTACGACTTCACTTCAACAAAAATAACATCCACCACGACTTCACTTTAAGCAAAACCGAACACGCTGCCGCCTCATAACACAAAATATCATGGGGTCGAATTTAACCCCATCGACCGTTAAAGGGTTAAGGTACGCACATTTTTCCTTTGCACATTTCTATCTAGAAACCCCTTATTCATACTACTTAAAGAGGAGATCAATACCACCATTTCACAACAAATATGAAGTCAATCGGATCACCCGTTTAGGAGATAACCGGGTTTTCGCGCAACAATTTACAAATCAATAGTTCATTTCAGCTTCTCCGAAAATCAACTGAAACTGACTTTTCAGGAAAACCTATAACATTAACCTAAACAGGAGTTATACCACTTTAAAGAGGAGATCAATACCAACATTTCACAACAAATTTGTGAAATTTGTCAATCGGATCACCCGTTTACGAGATAACCGGGTTTTCGCGCAACAATTTACAAATCAATAGTTCATTTTAACTTCTCCGAAAACCAACAGAATTTACAAATCAATAGTTTATTTCAACTTCTCCGATAACTAACAGAAACTGACTTTTCAGGAAAACCTATAATCTTAATATAAACAGGAGGTATACCATTTTAAAGAGATCAATATAAAAATTCACAACAAATCTGAAGTCAATCGCATCATCCGTTTAGGAGATTACCGGGTTTTCGCGCAACAATTTACATATCAATAGTTAATTTCAACTTCTCCAAAAACCAACAGAAACTAACTTTTCCGGAAAACCTATAATCTTAATCTAAACAGAAGATATACCATTTTAAAGAAGAGATTAATACCACCAATTCCCAACAAATTTGAAGTCAATCGGAGCAACCGTTTAGGAGATAAGGGAGTTATCGCGCAACAATTTACAAATCAATAGTTAATTTTAACTTCCCCGAAAACCAACAGAAACTGACTTTTCCGGAAAACTTACAATCTAAACAGGAGGCATACCATTTTAAAGAGGAGATCAATACCAACATTTCACAACAAATTTGAAGTCAATCGGATCACCCGTTTAGGAGATAACCGGGTTTTCGCGCAACAATTTACAAATCAATAGTTCATTTCAGCTTCCCCGAAAACCAACAGAAACTGACTTTTCCGGAAAACCTATAATCTTAACCTAAACAGGAGTTATACCACTTTAAAGAGGAGATCAGAAGCAACATTTCACAACACCTATAATATTAACCTAAACAGGAGTTATACCACCTTAAAGAGGAGATCAATACCAACATTTCACAACAAATTTGAAGTCAATCGGATCACCCGTTTAGGAGATAACCGGGTTTTCGCGCAACAATTTACAAATCAGTAGTTCATTTCAGCTTCTCCGAAAATCAACTGAAACTGACTTTTCTGGAAAACCTATAACATTAACCTAAACAGGAGTTATACCACTTTAAAGAGGAGATCAATCCCAACATTTCACAACAAATTTGTGAAATTTGTCAATCGGATCACCCGTTTACGAGATAACCGGGTTTTCGCGCAACAATTTACAAATCAATAGTTCATTTTAACTTCTCCGAAAACCAACAGAAACTGACTTTTCAGGAAAACCTATAATCTTAATATAAACAGGAGGTATACCATTTTAAATATGAGATCAATATCAAAATTCACAACAAATCTGAAGTCAATCGCATCATCCCTTTAGGAGATTACCGGGTTTTCGCGCAACAATTTACATATCAATAGTTAATTTCAACTTCTCCAAAAACCAACAGAAACTAACTTTTCCGGAAAACCTATAATCTTAATCTAAACAGAAGATACATTTTAAAGAAGAGATTAATACCACCAATTCCCAACAAATTTGAAGTTAATCGGAGCAATCGTTTAGGAGATAAGGGAGTTATCGCGCAACAATTTACAAATCAATAGTTAATTTTAACTTCCCCGAAAACCAACAGAAACTGACTTTTCCGGAAAACTTACAATCTAAACAGGAGGCATACCATTTTAAAGAGGAGATCAATACCAACATTTCACAACAAATTTGAAGTCAATCGGATCACCCGTTTAGGAGATAACCGGGTTTTCGCGCAACAATTTACAAATCAATAGTTCATTTCAGCTTCCCCGAAAACCAACAGAAACTGCCTTTTCCGGAAAACCTATAATCTTAACCTAAACAGGAGATATACCACTTTAAAGAGGGGATCCATACCAACATTTCACAACAAATTTGAAGTCAATCGGATCAGCCGTTTAGGAGATAACCGGGTTTTCGCGCAACAATTTACAAATCAATAGTTTATTTCAGCTTCCCCGAAAACCAACAGAAACTGATTTTTCCGGAAAACCTATAACCTTAACCTAAACAGGAGGTATACCACTTTAAAGAGGGGATCCATACCAACATTTCACAACAAATTTGAAGTCAATCGGATCAGCCGTTTAGGAGATAACCGGGTTTTCGCGCAACAATTTACAAATTAATAGTTTATTTCAGCTTCTCCGAAAACCTACAGAAACTGACTTTTGCGGAAAAACTATAATCTTAACCTACACAGGAGGTATACCACTTTAAAGAGGGGATCAGTACCAACATTTCACAATAAATTTGAAGTCACTCGGATCACCCGCTTAGGAGATAACCGGGTTTTCGCGCAACAATTTACAAATCAATAGTTCATTTCAGCTTCTCCGATAACCTACAGGAAATGACTTTTTCGGAAAACCTATAATATTAACCTACACAGGAGTTATACCACCTTAAAGAGGAGATCAATACCAACATTTCACAACAAATTTGAAGTCAATCGGAGCACCCGTTTAGGAAATAACCGGGTTTTTGCGCAACAATTTACAAATCAATAGTTCATTTCAGCTTCTCCGAAAATCAACTGAAACTGACTTTTCTGGAAAACCTATAACATTAACCTAAACAGAAGTTATACCACTTTAAAGAGGAGATCAGAAGCAACATTTCACAACACCTATATTATTAACCTAAACAGGAGTTATACCACCTTAAAGAGGAGATCAATACCAACATTTCACAACAAATTTGAAGTCAATCGGATCACCCGTTTAGGAGATAACCGGGTTTTCGCGCAACAATTTACAAATCAATAGTTCATTTCAGCTTCTCCGAAAATCAACTGAAACTGACTTTTCTGGAAAACCTATAACATTAACCTAAACAGGAGTTATACCACTTTAAAGAGGAGATAAATTCCAACATTTCACAACAAATTTGTGAAATTTGTCAATCGGATCACCCGTTTACGAGATAACCGGGTTTTCGCGCAACAATTTACAAATCAATAGTTCATTTTAACTTCTCCGAAAACCAACAGAATTTACAAATCAATAGTTTATTTCAACTTCTCCGAAAACCAACAGAAACTGACTTTTCAGGAAAACCTATAATCTTAATATAAACAGGAGGTATACCATTTTAAATATGAGATCAATATCAAAATTCACAACAAATCTGAAGTCAATCGCATCATCCCTTTAGGAGATTACCGGGTTTTCGCGCAACAATTTACATATCAATAGTTAATTTCAACTTCTCCAAAAACCAACAGAAACTAACTTTTCCGGAAAACCTATAATCTTAATCTAAACAGAAGAAATACCATTTTAAAGAAGAGATTAATACCACCAATTCCCAACAAATTTGAAGTTAATCGGAGCAATCGTTTAGGAGATAAGGGAGTTATCGCGCAACAATTTACAAATCAATAGTTAATTTTAACTTCCCCGAAAACCAACAGAAACTGACTTTTCCGGAAAACTTACAATCTAAACAGGAGGCATACCATTTTAAAGAGGAGATCAATACCAACATTTCACAACAAATTTGAAGTCAATCGGATTACCCGTTTAGGAGATAACCGGGTTTTCGCGCAACAATTTACAAATCAATAGTTCATTTCAGCTTCCCCGAAAACCAACAGAAACTGACTTTTCCGGAAAACCTATAATCTTAACCTAAACAGGAGGTATACTACTTTAAAGAGGGGATCCATACCAACATTTCACAATAAATTTGAAGTCAATCGGATCAGCCGTTTAGGAGATAACCGGATTTTCACGCAACAATTTACAAATCAATAGTTCATTTCAGCTTCTCCGAAAACCTACAGAAACTGACTTTTCCGGAAAAACTATAATCTTAACTTAAACAGGAGGTATACCACTTTAAATAGGGGATCAATACCAACATTCCACAACAAATATGAAGTCAATCGGATCACCCGTTTAGGAGATAACCAGGTTTTCGCGCAAAAATTTACAAATCAATAGTTCATTTCAGCTTCCCCGAAAACCAACAGAAACTGATTTTTCCGGAAAACCTATAACCTTAACCTAAACAGGAGGTATACCACTGTAAAGAGGGGATCCATACCAACATTTCACGACAAATTTGAAGTCAATCGGATCAGCCGTTTAGGAGATAACCGGGTTTTCGCGTAACAATTTACAAATCAATAGTTTATTTCAGCTTCTCCCAAAACCTACAGAAAATAACTTTTCCGGAAAACCTATAATATTAACCTAAACAGGCGTTATACCACCTTAAAGAGGAGATCAATACCAACATTTCACGACAAATTTGAAGTCAATCGGATCACCAGTTTAGGAGATAACCGGGTTTTCGCGCAACAATTTACAAATCAATAGTTTATTTCAGCTTCTCCGAAAACCTACAGAAACTGACTTTTCCGGAAAAACTATAATCTTAACCTACACAGGAGGTATACCACTTTAAAGAGGGGATCAGTACCAACATTTCACAATAAATTTGAAGTCACTCGGATCACCCGCTTAGGAGATAACCGTGTTTTCGCGCAACAATTTACAAATCAATAGATCATTTCAACTTCTCCGATAACCAACAGAAAATGACTTTTCCGGAAAACCTATAATATTAACCTAAACAGGAGTTATACCACCTTAAAGAGGAGATCAATACCAACATTTCACAACAAATTTGAAGTCAATCGGATCACCAGTTTAGGAGATAACCAGGTTTTCGCGCAAAAATTTACAAATCAATAGTTCATTTCAGCTTCCCCGAAAACCAACAGAAACTGACTTTTCCGGAAAACCTATAATCTTAACCTAAACAGGAGGTATACCACTTTAAAGAGATTATCCATACCAACATTTCACAACAAATTTGAAGTCAATCGGATCAGCCGTTTAGGAGATAACCGGGTTTTCGCGCAACAATTTACAAATCAATTGTTTATTTCAGCTTCTCCGAAAACCTACAGAAACTGACTTTTCCGGAAAATCTATAATCTTAACCTAAACAGGAGGTATTCGACTTTAAAGAAGGGATCAATACCAACATTTTACAATAAATTTTAAGTCACTCGGATCACCCGCTTAGGAGATAACCGGGTTTTCGCGCAACAATTTACAAATCAATAGCTCATTTCAACTTCTCCGAAAACCAACAGAAACTAACTTTTCCGGAAAACCTATAATATTAACCTAAACAGGAATTATACCACCTTAAAGAGGAGATCAATACCAACATTTCACAACAAATTTGAAGTCAATCGGATAACCCGTTTAGGAGATAACCGGGTTTTCGCGCAACAATTTACAAATCAATAGTTCATTTCAGCTTCCCCGAAAACCAACAGAAACTGACTTTTCCGGAAAACCTATAATCTTAACCTAAACAGGAGGTATACCATTTTAAAGAGGGGATCCATACCAACATTTCACAACAAATTTGAAGTCAATCGGATCAGCCGTTTAGGAGATAACCGGGTTTTCGCGCAACAATTTACAAATCAATAGTTCATTTCAGCTTCTCCGAAAACCTACAGAAACTGACTTTTCCGGAAAAACTATAATCTTAACCTAAACAGGAGGTATACCACTTTAAATAGGGGATCAATACCAGTCAATCGAATCACCCGCTTAGGAGATAACCGGGTTTTCGCGCAACAATTTACAAATCAATAGTTCATTTCAGCTTCTCCGAAAACCTACAGAAAATGACTTTTCCGGAAAACCTATAATATTAACCTAAACAGGAGTTATACCACCTTAAAGAGGAGACCAATATCAACATTTCACAACAAATTTGAAGTCAATCGGATAACCAGTTTAGAAGATAACCAGGTTTTCGCGCAAAAATTTACAAATCAATAGTTCTTTTCAGCTTCCCCGAAAACCAACAGAAACTGACTTTTCCGGAAAACCTATAATCTTAACCTAAACAGAAGGTATACCACTTTAAAGAGGGGATCCATACCAACATTTCACAAAAAATTTGAAGTCACTCGGATCACCCGCTTAGGAGATAACCGGGTTTTCGCGCAACAATTTACAAATCAATAGTTCATATCAGCTTCTCCGATGACCTACAGAAAATGACTTTTCCGGAAAACCTATAATATTAACCTAAACAGGAGTTATACCACCTTAAAGAGGAGATCAATACCAACATTTCACAACAAATTTGAAGTCAATCGGAGCACCCGTTTAGAAGATAACCGGGTTTTTGCACAACAATTTAATAGTTCATTTCAGCTTCTCCGAAAATCAACTGAAACTGACTTTTCTGGAAAACCTATAACATTAACCTAAACAGAAGTTATACCACTTTAAAGAGGAGATCAATAGCAACATTTCGCAACACCTATAATATTAACCTAAACAGGACTTATACCACCTTAAAGAGGAGATCAATACCAACATTTCACAACAAATTTAAAGTCAATCGGATCACCCGTTTAGGAGATAACCGGGTTTTCGCGCAACCATTTACAAATCAATAGTTAATTTCAGCTTCTCCGAAAACCTAAAGAAAATGACTTTTCCGGAAAACCTATAATATTAACCTAAACAGGAGTTATACCACCTTAAAGAGGAGATCAATACCAACATTTCACAACAAATTTGAAGTCAATCGGATAACCCGTTTAGGAGATAACCGGGTTTTCGCGCAACAATTTACAAATCAATAGTACATTTCAGCTTCCCCGAAAACCAACAGAAACTGACTTTTCCGGAAAACCTATAATCTTAACCTAAACAGGAGGTATACCACTTTAAAGAGGGGATCCATGCCAACATTTCACAACAAATTTGAAGTCAATCGGATCAGCCGCTTAGGAGATAACCGGGTTTTCGCGCAACAATTTACAAATCAATAGTTCATTTTAACTTCTCCGAAAACCAACAGAATTTACAAATCAATAGTTTATTTCAACTTCTCCGAAAACACACAGAAACTGACTTTTCAGGAAAACCTATAATCTTAATATAAACAGGAGGTATACCATATTAAAGAGGAGATCAATATCAAAATTCACAACAAATCTGAAGTCAATCGCATCATCCGTTTAGGAGATTACCGGGTTTTCGCGCAACAATTTACATATCAATAGTTAATTTCAACTTCTCCAAAAACCAACAGAAACTAACTTTTCCGGAAAACCTATAATCTTAATCTAAACAGAAGATATACCATTTTAAAGAAGAGATTAATACCAACAATTTACAACAAATCTGAAGTCAATTGGATCACCCGTTTAGGAGATAACCGGGTTTTCGCGCAACCATTTACAAATCAATAGTTAATTTCAGCTTCTCCGAAAACCTAAAGAAAATGACTTTTCCGGAAAACCTATAATATTAATCTAAACAGGAGTTAACCCACCTTAAATAGGAGATCAATACCAACAAATTTGAAGTCAATCGGATAACCCATTTAGGAGATAACCGGGTTTTCGCGCAACAATTTACAAATCAATAGTTCATTTCAGCTTCCCCGAAAACCAACAGAAACTGACTTTTCCGGAAAACCTATAATCTTAACCTAAACAGGAGGTATACCACTTTAAAGAGGGGATCCATACCAACATTTCACAACAAATTTGAAGTCAATCGGATCAGCCGTTTAGGAGATAACCGGGTTTTCGCGCAACAATTTACAAATCAATAGTTCATTTCAGCTTCTCCAAAAACCTACAGAAAATGACTTTTCCGGAAAACCTATAATATTAACCTAAACAGGAGTTCTACCACCTTAAAGAGGAGATCAATGCCAACATTTCACGACAAATTTGAAGTCAATCGGATCACCAGTTTAGGAGATAACCAGGTTTTCTCGCAAAAATTTACAAATCAATAGTTCATTTCAGCTTCCCCGAAAACCAACAGAAACTGACTTTTCCGGAAAACCTATAATCTTAACCTAAACAGGAGGTATACCACTTTAAAGAGATTATCCATACCAACATTTCACAACAAATTTGAAGTCAATCGGATCAGCCGTTTAGGAGATAGCCGGGTTTTCGCGCAACAATTTACAAATCAATTGTTTATTTCAGCTTCTCCGAAAACCTACAGAAACTGACTTTTCCGGAAAATCTATAATCTTAACCTAAACGGGAGGTGTTCCACTTTAAAGAAGGGATCAATACCAACATTTCACAATAAATTTTAAGTCACTCGGATCACCCGCTTAGGAGATAACCGGGTTTTCGCGCAACAATTTACAAATCAATAGTTCATTTCAACTTCTCCGATAACCAACAGAAAATGACTTTTCCGGAAAACCTATAATATTAACCTAAACAGGAATTATACCACCTTAAAGAGGAGATCAATACCAACATTTCACAACAAATTTGTCAATCGGATCACCCGTTTAGGAGATAACCGGGTTTTCGCGCAACCATTTACAAATCAATAGTTAATTTCAGCTTCTCCGAAAACCTAAAGAAAATGACTTTTCCGGAAAACCTATAATATTAACCTAAACAGGAGTTAACCCACCTTAAATAGGAGATCAATACCAACAAATTTGAAGTCAATCGGATAACCCGTTTAGGTGATAACCGGGTTTTCGCGCAACAATTTACAAATCAATAGTTCATTTCAGCTTCCCCGAAAACCAACAGAAACTGACTTTTCCGGAAAACCTATAATCTTAACCTAAACAGGAGGTATACCACTTTAAAGAGGGGATCCATACCAACATTTCACAACAAATTTGAAGTCAATCGGATCAGCCGTTTAGGAGATAACCGGGTTTTCGCGCAACAATTTACAAATCAATAGTTCATTTCAGCTTCTCCAAAAACCTACAGAAAATTACTTTTCCGGAAAACCTATAATATTAACCTAAACAGGAATTATACCACCTTAAAGAGGAGATCAATACCAACATTTCACAACAAATTTGAAGTCACTCGGATCACCCGCTAAGGAGATAACCGGGTTTTCGCACAACAATTTACAAATCAATAGTTCATTTCAGCTTCTCCAAAAACCTACAGAAAATGACTTTTCCGGAAAAACTATAATATTAACCTAAACAGGAGTTATACCACCTTAAAGAGGAGATCAATACCAACATTTCACAACAAATTTGAAGTCAATCGGATCACCAGTTTAGGAGATAACCAGGTTTACAAATCAATAGTTCATTTCAGCTTCCCCGAAAACCAACAGAAACTGACTTTTCCGGAAAACCTATAATCTTAATCTAAACAAGAGGTATACCCCTTTAAAGAGATTATCCATACCAACATTTCACAATAAATTTGAAGTCAATCGGATCAGCCGTTTAGGAGATAACCGGGTTTTCGCGCAACAATTTACAAATCAATTGTTTATTTCAGCTTCTCCGAAAACCTACAGAAACTGACTTTTCCGGAAAATCTATAATCTTAACCTAAACAGGAGGTATTCCACTTTAAAGAAGGGATCAATACCAACATTTCACAATAAATTTTAAGTCACTCGGATCACCCGCTCAGGAGATAACCGGGTTTTCGCGCAACAATTTACAAATCAATAGTTCATTTCAACTTCTCCGATAACCTACAGAAAATGACTTTTCCGGAAAACATATAATATTAACCTAAACAGGAATTATACCACCTTAAGGAGGAGATCAATACCAACATTTCACAACAAATTTGAAGTCAATCGGAGCACCCGTTTAGGAGATAACCGGCTTTTCGCGCAACAATTTACAAATCAATAGTTCATTTCAGCTTCCCCGAAAATCAACAGAAACTGACTTTTCCGGAAAACCTATAATCTTAACCTAAACAGGAGGTATACGACTTTAAAGAGGGGATCCATACCAACATTTCACAACAAATTTGAAGTCAATCGGATCAGCCGTTTAGGAGATAACCGGGTTTTCGCGCAACAATTTACAAATCAATAGTTCATTTCAGCTTCTCCGAAAACCTACAGAAACTGACTTTTCCGGAAAAACTATAATCTTAACCTAAACAGGAGGTATACCACTTTAAATAGGGGATCAATACCAGTCAATCGAATCACCCGCTTAGGAGATAACCGGGTTTTCGCGCAACAATTTACAAATCAATAGTTCATTTCAGCTCCTCCGAAAACCTACAGAAAAGGACTTTTCCGGAAAACCTATAATATTAACCTAAACAGGAGTTATACCACCTTAAAGAGGAGACCAATACCAACATTTCACAACAAATTTGAAGTGAATCGCATAACCAGTTTTGAAGATAACCAGGTTTTCGCGCAAAAATTTACAAATCAATAGTTCATTTCAGCTTCCCCGAAAACCAACAGAAACTGACTTTTCCGGAAAACCTATAATCTTAACCTAAACAGAAGGTATACATACCACTTTAAAGAGGGGATCCATACCAACATTTCGCAAAAAATTTGAAGTCACTCGGATCACCCGCTTAGGAGATAACCGGGTTTTCGCGCAACAATTGAGAAATCAATAGTTCATATCAGCTTCTCCGATGACCTACAGAAAATGACTTTTCCGGAAAACCTATAATATTAACCTAAACAGGAGTTATACCACCTTAAAGAGGAGATCAATACCAACATTTCACAACAAATTTGAAGTCAATCGGAGCACCCGTTTAGAAGATAACCGGGTTTTTGCACAACAATTTAATAGTTCATTTCAGTTTCTCCGAAAATCAACTGAAACTGACTTTTCTGGAAAACCTATAACATTAACCTAAACAGAAGTTATACCACTTTAAAGAGGAGATCAATAGCAACATTTCACAACACCTATAATATTAACCTAAACAGGACTAATACCACCTTAAAGAGGAGATCAATACCAACATTTCACAACAAATTTAAAGTCAATCGGATCACCCGTTTAGGAGATAACCGGGTTTTCGCGCAACAATTTACAAATCAATAGTTCATTTCAGCTTCTCCGAAAATCAACTGAAACTGACTTTTCTGGAAAACCTATAACATTAACCTAAACAGGAGTTATACCACTTTAAAGAGGAGATCAATAGCAACATTTCACAACACCTATAACAATAACCTAAACAGGATTTATACCACTTTAAAGAGGAGATCAATACCAACATTTCACAACAAATTTGTGAAATTTGTCAATCGGATCACCCGTTTTGGAAATAACCGGGTTTTCGCGCAACAATTTACTAATCAATAGTTCATTTTAACTTCTCCGAAAACCAACAGAATTTACAAATCAATAGTTTATTTCAACTTCTCCGAAAACCAACAGAAACTTACTTTTCAGGAAAACCTATAATCTTAATCTAAACAGGAGGTATACCATTTTAAAGAGGAGATCAATATCAAAATTCACAACAAATCTGAAGTCAATCGCATCATCCGTTTAGGAGATTACCGGGTTTTCGCGCAACAATTTACATATCAATAATTAATTTCAACTTCTCCAAAAACCAACAGAAACTAACTTTTCCGGAAAACCTATAATCTTAATCTAAACAGAAGATATACCATTTTAAAGAAGAGATTAATACCAACAATTCACAACAAATTTGAAGTCAATCGAAGCAACCGTATAGGAGATAAGGGATTTTTCGCGCAACAATTTACAAATTAATAGTTAATTTTAACTTCCCCGAAAACCAACAGAAACTGACTTTTCCGGAAAACTTACAATCTCAATCTAAACAGGAGGCATACCATTTTAAAGAGGAGATCAATACCAACAATTCCCAATAAATTTGAAGTCAATCGGATCACCCGTTTAGGAGATAACCAGGTTTTCGCGCAACAATTTACAAATCAATAGTTCATTTCAACTTCCCCGAAAACCAACAGAAACTGACTTTTCCGGAAAACCTATAATCTTAACTGAAACAGGAGGTATACCACTTTAAAGAGGGGATCCATACCAACATTTCACAACACCTATAACATTAACCTAAACAGGAGTTATACCACTTTAAAGAGGAGATCTATACCAACATTTCACAACAAATTTGTGAAATTTGTCAATCGGATCACCCGTTTAGGCGATAACCGGGTTTTCGCGCAACAATTTACAAATCAACAGTTCATTTTAACTTCTCCGAAAACCAACAGAATTTACAAATCAATAGTTTATTTCAACTTCTCCGAAAACCAACAGAAACTGACTTTTCAGGAAAACCTATAATCTTAATATAAACAGGAGGTATACCATATTAAAGAGGAGATCAATATCAAAATTCACAACAAATCTGAAGTCAATCGCATCATCCGTTTAGGAGATTACCGGGTTTTCGCGCAACAATTTACATATCAATAGTTAATTTCAACTTCTCCAAAACCCAACAGAAACTAACTTTTCCGGAAAACCTATAATCTTAATCTAAACAGAAGATATACCATTTTAAAGAAGAGATTAATACCAACAATTCACAACAAATCTGAAGTCAATTGGATCACCCGTTTAGGAGATAACCGGGTTTTCGCGCAACCATTTACAAATCAATAGTTAATTTCAGCTTCTCCGAAAACCTAAAGAAAATGACTTTTCCGGAAAACCTATAATATTAACCTAAACAGGAGTTAACCCACCTTAAATAGGAGATCAATACCAACATTTCACAACAAATTTGAAGTCAATCGGATAACCCGTTTAGGAGATAACCGGGTTTTCGCGCAACAATTTACAAATCAATAGTTCATTTCAGCTTCCCCGAAAACCAAGAGAAACTGACTTTTCCGGAAAACCTATAATCTTAACCTAAACAGGAGGTATACCACTGTAAAGAGGGGATCCATACCAACATTTCACAATAAATTTGAAGTCAATCGGATCAGCCGTTTAGGAGATAACCGGGTTTTCGCGCAACAATTTACAAATCAATAGTTCATTTCAGCTTTTCCGAAAACCTACAGAAACTGACTTTTCCGGAAAAACTATAATCTTAACTTAAACAGGAGGTATACCACTTTAAATAGGGGATCAATACCAACATTTCACAATAAATTTGAAGTCACTCGGATCACCCGCTAAGGAGATAACCGGGTTTTCGCACAACAATTTACAAATCAATAGTTCATTTCAGCTTCTCCAAAAACCTACAGAAAATGACTTTTCCGGAAAACCTATAATATTAACCTAAACAGGAGTTATACCACCTTAAAGAGGAGATCAATACCAACATTTCACAACAAATTTGAAGTCAATCGGATCACCAGTTTAGGAGATAACCAGGTTTTCGCGCAAAAATTTACAAATCAATAGTTCATTTCAGCTTCCCCGAAAACCAACAGAAACTGACTTTTCCGGAAAACCTATAATCTTAACCTAAACAGGAGGTATACCACTTTAAAGAGATTATCCATACCAACATTTCACAACAAATTTGAAGTCAATCGGATCAGCCGTTTAGGAGATAACCGGGTTTTCGCGCAACAATTTACAAATCAATTGTTTATTTCAGCTTCTCCGAAAACCTACAGAAACTGACTTTTCCGGAAAATCTATAATCTTAACCTAAACAGGAGGTATTCCACTTTAAAGAAGGGATCAATACCAACATTTCACAATAAATTTTAAGTCACTCGGATCACCCGCTCAGGAGATAACCGGGTTTTCGCGCAACAATTTACAAATCAATAGTTCATTTCAACTTCTCCGATAACCTACAGAAAATGACTTTTCCGGAAAACCTATAATATTAACCTAAACAGGAATTATACCACCTTAAGGAGGAGATCAATACCAACATTTCACAACAAATTTGAAGTCAATCGGAGCACCCGTTTAGGAGATAACCGGGTTTTCGCGCAACAATTTACAAATCAATAGTTCATTTCAGCTTCCCCGAAAACCAACAGAAACTGACTTTTCCGGAAAACCTATAATCTTAACCTAAACAGGAGGTATACGACTTTAAAGAGGGGATCCATACCAACATTTCACAACAAATTTGAAGTCAATCGGATCAGCCGTTTAGGAGATAACCGGGTTTTCGCGCAACAATTGAGAAATCAATAGTTCATATCAGCTTCTCCGATGACCTACAGAAAATTACTTTTCCGGAAAACCTATAATATTTACCTAAACAGGAGTTATACCACCTTAAAGAGGAGATCAATACCAACATTTCACAACAAATTTGAAGTCAATCGGAGCACCCGTTTAGGAGATAACCGGGTTTTTGCACAACAATTTAATAGTTCATTTCAGCTTCTCCGAAAATCAACTGAAACTGACTTTTCTGGAAAACCTATAACATTAACCTAAACAGAAGTTATACCACTTTAAAGAGGAGATCAATAGCAACATTTCACAACACCTATAATATTAACCTAAACAGGACTAATACCACCTTAAAGAGGAGATCAATACCAACATTTCACAACAAATTTAAAGTCAATCGGATAACCCGTTTAGGAGATAACCGGGTTTTCGCGCAACAATTTACAAATCAATAGTTCATTTCAGCTTCCCCGAAAACCAACAGAAACTGACTTTTCCGGAAAACCTATAATCTTAACCTAAACAGGAGGTATACCACTGTAAAGAGGGGATCCATACCAACATTTCACAATAAATTTGAAGTCAATCGGATCAGCCGTTTAGGAGATAACCGGGTTTTTGCACAACAATTTAATAGTTCATTTCAGCTTCTCCGAAAATCAACTGAAACTGACTTTTCTGGAAAACCTATAACATTAACCTAAACAGAAGTTATACCACTTTAAAGAGGAGATCAATAGCAACATTTCACAACACCTATAATATTAACCTAAACAGGACTAATACCACCTTAAAGAGGAGATCAATACCAACATTTCACAACAAATTGAAAGTCAATCGGATCACCCGTTTAGGAGATAACCGGGTTTTCGCGCAACAATTTACAAATCAATAGTTCATTTCAGCTTCTCCGAAAATCAACTGAAACTGACTTTTCTGGAAAACCTATAACATTAACCTAAACAGGAGTTATACCACTTTAAAGAGGAGATCAATAGCAACATTTCACAACACCTATAACAATAACCTAAACAGGATTTATACCACTTTAAAGAGGAGATCAATACCAACATTTCACAACAAATTTGTGAAATTTGTCAATCGGATCACCCGTTTTGGAAATAACCGGGTTTTCACGCAACAATTTACTAATCAATAGTTCATTTTAACTTCTCCGAAAACCAACAGAATTTACAAATCAATAGTTTATTTCAACTTCTCCGAAAACCAACAGAAACTTACTTTTCAGGAAAACCTATAATCTTAATCTAAACAGGAGGTATACCATTTTAAAGAGGAGATCAATATAAAAATTCACAACAAATCTGAAGTCAATCGCATCATCCGTTTAGGAGATTACCGGGTTTTCGCGCAACAATTTACATATCAATAATTAATTTCAACTTCTCCAAAAACCAACAGAAACTAACTTTTCCGGAAAACCTATAATCTTAATCTAAACAGAAGATATACCATTTTAAAGAAGAGATTAATACCAACAATTCACAACAAATTTGAAGTCAATCGAAACAACCGTATAGGAGATAAGGGAGTTTTCGCGCAACAATTTACAAATTAATAGTTCATTTTAACTTCCCCGAAAACCAACAGAAACTGACTTTTCCGGAAAACTTACAATCTCAATCTAAACAGGAGGCATACCATTTTAAAGAGGAGATCAATACCAACAATTCCCAATAAATTTGAAGTCAATCGGATCACCCGTTTAGGAGATAACCAGGTTTTCGCGCAACAATTTACAAATCAATAGTTCATTTCAACTTCACCGAAAACCAACAGAAACTGACTTTTCGGGAAAACCTATACTATTAATCTAAACAGGAGGTATGCCATTTTAAAAAGGAGATCAATATCAACAATTCACAGCAAATTTTAAATCAATCGGATCACCTGTTTAGGAGACAACAGAGTTTTTGCGCAACAATTTACATATGAACTTCTCCGAAAACCATCAGAAACTGAGTTTTCCGGAAAACCTATAATCTTTATCTAAACAGGAGGTATACCATTTTAAAGAGGAGATCAATATCAAAATTCACAACAAATCTGAAGTCAATTGGATCACCCGTTTAGGAGATAACCGGGTTTTCGCGCAACAATTTACAAATCAATAGTTCATTTCAGCTTCTCCGAAAACCTACAGAAAATGACTTTTCCGGAAAACCTATAATATTAACCTAAACAGGAGTTATACCACCTTAAATAGGAGATCAATACCAACATTTCACAACAAATTTGAAGTCAATCGGATCACCCGTTTAGGAGATAACCGGGTTTTCGCGCAACAATTTACAAATCAATAGTTCATTTCAGCTTCCCCGAAAACCAACAGAAACTGACTTTTCCGGAAAACCTATAATCTTAACCTAAACAGGAGGTATACCACTTTAAAGAGGGGATCCATACCAACATTTCACAACACCTATAACATTAACCTAAACAGGAGTTATACCACTTTAAAGAGGAGATCAATACCAACATTTCACAACAAATTTGTGAAATTTGTCAATCGGATCACCCGTTTAGGCGATAACCGGGTTTTCGCGCAACAATTTACAAATCAATAGTTTATTTTAACTTCTCCGAAAACCAACCGAATTTACAAATCAATAGTTTATTTCAACTTCTCCGAAAACCAACAGAAACTGACTTTTCAGGAAAACCTATAATCTTAATATAAACAGGAGGTATACCATATTAAAGAGGAGATCAATATCAAAATTCACAACAAATCTGAAGTCAATCGCATCATCCGTTTAGGAGATTACCGGGTTTTCGCGCAACAATTTACATATCAATAGTTAATTTCAACTTCTCCAAAAACCAACAGAAACTAACTTTTCCGGAAAACCTATAATCTTAATCTAAACAGAAGATATACCATTTCAAAGAAGAGATTAATACCAACAATTCACAACAAATCTGAAGTCAATTGGATCACCCGTTTAGGAGATAACCGGGTTTTCGCGCAACCATTTACAAATCAATAGTTAATTTCAGCTTCTCCGAAAACCTAAAGAAAATGACTTTTCCGGAAAACCTATAATATTAACCTAAACAGGAGTTAACCCACCTTAAATAGGAGATCAATACCAACATTTCACAAAAAATTTGAAGTCAATCGGATAACCCGTTTAGGAGATAACCGGGTTTTCGCGCAACAATTTACAAATCAATAGTTCATTTCAGATTCCCCGAAAACCAACAGAAACTGACTTTTCCGGAAAACCTATAATCTTAACCTAAACAAGAGGTATACCACTTTAAAGAGGGGATCCATACCAACATTTCACAACAAATTTGAAGTCAATCGGATCAGCCGTTTAGGAGATAACCGGGTTTTCGCGCAACAATTTACAAATCAATAGTTCATTTCAGCTTCTCCGAAAACCTACAGAAACTGACTTTTCCGGAAAAACTATAATCTTAACTTAAACAGGAGGTATACCACTTTAAATAGGGGATCAATACCAACATTTCACAATAAATTTGAAGTTACTCGGATCACCCGCTAAGGTGATAACCCGGTTTTCGCGCAACAATTTACAAATCAATAGTTCATTTCAGCTTCTCCAAACACCTACAGAAAATGACTTTTCCGGAAAACCTATAATATTAACCTAAACAGGAGTTATACCACCTTAAAGAGGAGATCAATACCAACATTTCACAACAAATTTGAAGTCAATCGGATCACCAGTTTAGGAGATAACCAGGTTTTCGCGCAAAAATTTACAAATCAATAGTTCATTTCAGCTTCCCCGAAAACCAACAGAAACTGACTTTTCCGGAAAACCTATAATCTTAACCTAAACAGGAGGTATACCACTTTAAAGAGATTATCCATACCAACATTTCACAACAAATTAGAAGTCAATCGGATCAGCCGTTTAGGAGATAACCGGGTTTTCGCGCAACAATTTACAAATCAATTGTTTATTTCAGCTTCTCCGAAAACCTACAGAAACTGACTTTTCCGGAAAATCTATAATCTTAACCTAAACAGGAGGTATTCCACTTTAAAGAAGGGATCAATACCAACATTTCACAATAAATTTTAAGTCACTCGGATCACCCGCTTAGGAGATAACCGGGTTTTCGCGCAACAATTTACAAATCAATAGTTCATTTCAACTTCTCCGATAACCTACAGAAAATGACTTTTCCGGAAAACCTATAATATTAACCTAAACAGGAATTATACCACCTTAAAGACGAGATCAACACCAACATTTCACAACAAAGTTGAAGTCAATCGGAGCACCCGTTTAGGAGATAACCGGGTTTTCGCGCAACAATTTACAAATCAATAGTTCATTTCAGCTTCCCCGAAAACCAACAGAAACTGACTTTTCCGGAAAACCTATAATCTTAACCTAAACAGGAGGTATACCACTTTAAAGAGGGGATCCATACCAACATTTCACAACAAATTTGAAGTCAATCGGATCAGCCGTTTAGGAGATAACCGGGTTTTCGCGCAACAATTTACAAATCAATAGTTCATTTCAGCTTCTCCGAAAACCTACAGAAACTGACTTTTCCGGAAAAACTATAATCTTAACTTAAACAGGAGGTATACCACTTTAAGTAGGGGATCAAAACCAGTCAATCGAAACACCCGCTTAGGAGATAACCGGGTTTTCGCGCAACAATTTACAAATCAATAGTTCATTTCAGCTTCTCCGAAAACCTACAGAAAATGACTTTTCCGGAAAACCTATAATATTAACCTAAACAGGAGTTATACCACCTTAAAGAGGAGACCAATACCAACATTTCACAACAAATTTGAAGTCAATCGGATAACCAGTTTAGAAGATAACCAGGTTTTCGCGCAAAAATTTACAAATCAATAGTTCATTTCAGCTTCCCCGAAAACCAACAGAAACTGACTTTTCCGGAAAACCTATAATCTTAACCTAAACAGAATGTATACCACTTTAAAGAGGGGATCCATACCAACATTTCACAAAAAATTTGAAGTCACTCGGATCACCCGCTTAGGAGATAACCGGGTTTTCGCGCAACAATTGACAAATCAATAGTTCATATCAGCTTCTCCGATGACCTACAGAAAATGACTTTTCCGGAAAACCTATAATATTAACCTAAACAGGAGTTATACCACCTTAAAGAGGAGATCAATACCAACATTTCACAACAAATTTGAAGTCAATCGGAGCACCCGTTTAGAAGATAACCGGGTTTTTGCACAACAATTTACAAATCAATAGTTCATTTCAGCTTCTCCGAAAACCTACAGAAACTGACTTTTCCGGAAAACCTATAACATCAACCTAAACAGAAGTTATACCACTTTAAAGAGGAGATCAATAGCAACATTTCACAACACCTATAATATTAACCTAAACAGGACTAATACCACCTTAAAGAGGAGATCAATACCATCATTTCACAACAAATTTAAAGTCAATCGGATCACCCGTTTAGGAGATAACCGGGTTTTCGCGCAACAATTTACAAACCAATAGTTCATTTCAGCTTCTCCGAAAATCAACTGAAACTGACTTTTCTGGAAAACCTATAACATTAACCTAAACAGGAGTTATACCACTTTAAAGAGGAGATCAATAGCAACATTTCACAACACCTATAACATTAACCTAAACAGGATTTATACCACTTTAAAGAGGAGATCAATACCAACATTTCACAACAAATTTGTGAAATTTGTCAATCGGATCACCCGTTTTGGAAATAACCGGGTTTTCGCGCAACAATTTACTAATCAATAGTTCATTTTAACTTCTCCGAAAACCAACAGAATTTAGAAATCAATAGTTTATTTCAACTTCTCCGAAAACCAACAGAAACTTACTTTTCAGGAAAACCTATAATCTTAATCTAAACAGGAGGTATACCATTTTAAAGAGGAGATCAATATCAAAATTCACAACAAATCTGAAGTCAATCGCATTATCCGTTTAGGAGATTACCGGGTTTTCGCGCAACAATTTACATATCAATAATTAATTTCAACTTCTCCAAAAACCAACAGAAACTAACTTTTCCGGAAAACCTATAATCTTAATCTAAACAGAAGATATACCATTTTAAAGAAGAGATTAATACCAACAATTCACAACAAATTTGAAGTCAATCGAAGCAACCGTATAGGAGATTACCGGGTTTTCACGCAACAATTTACATATCAATAGTTAATTTCAACTTCTCCAAAAACCAACAGAAACTAACTTTTCCGGAAAACCTATAATCTTAATCTAAACAGAAGATATACCATTTCAAAGAAGAGATTAATACCAACAATTCACAACAAATCTGAAGTCAATTGGATCACCCGTTTAGGAGATAACCGGGTTTTCGCGCAACCATTTACAAATCAATAGTTAATTTCAGCTTCTCCGAAAACCTAAAGAAAATGACTTTTCCGGAAAACCTATAATATTAACCTAAACAGGAGTTAACCCACCTTAAATAGGAGATCAATACCAACATTTCACAACAAATTTGAAGTCAATCGGATAACCCGTTTAGGAGATAACCGGGTTTTCGCGCAACAATTTACAAATCAATAGTTCATTTCAGATTCCCCGAAAACCAAGAGAAACTGACTTTTCCGGAAAACCTATAATCTTAACCTAAACAGGAGGTATACCACTTTAAAGAGGGGATCCATACCAACATTTCACAACAAATTTGAAGTCAATCGGATCAGCCGTTTAGGAGATAACCGGGTTTTCGCGCAACAATTTACAAATCAATAGTTCATTTCAGCTTCTCCGAAAACCTACAGAAACTGACTTTTACGGAAAAACTATAATCTTAACTTAAACAGGAGGTATACCACTTTAAATAGGGGATCAATACCAACATTTCACAATAAATTTGAAGTCACTCGGATCACCCGCTAAGGAGATAACCCGGTTTTCGCGCAACAATTTACAAATCAATAGTTCATTTCAGCTTCTCCAAACACCTACAGAAAATGACTTTTCCGGAAAACCTATAATATTAACCTAAACAGGAGTTATACCACCTTAAAGAGGAGATCAATACCAACATTTCACAACAAATTTGAAGTCAATCGGATCACCAGTTTAGGAGATAACCAGGTTTTCGCGCAAAAATTTACAAATCAATAGTTCATTTCAGCTTCCCCGAAAACCAACAGAAACTGACTTTTCCGGAAAACCTATAATCTTAACCTAAACAGGAGGTACACCACTTTAAAGAGATTATCCATACCAACATTTCACAACAAATTTGAAGTCAATCGGATCAGCCGTTTAGGAGATAACCGGGTTTTCGCGCAACAATTTACAAATCAATTGTTTATTTCAGCTTCTCCGAAAACCTACAGAAACTGACTTTTCCGGAAAATCTATAATCTTAACCTAAACAGGAGGTATTCCACTTTAAAGAAGGGATCAATACCAACATTTCACAATAAATTTTAAGTCACTCGGATCACCCGCTTAGGAGATAACCGGGTTTTCGCGCAACAATTTACAAATCAATAGTTCATTTCAACTTCTCCGATAACCTACAGAAAATGACTTTTCCGGAAAACCTATAATATTAACCTAAACAGGAATTATACCACCTTAAAGAGGAGATCAACACCAACATTTCACAACAAAGTTGAAGTCAATCGGAGCACCCGTTTAGGAGATAACCGGGTTTTCGCGCAACAATTTACAAATCAATAGTTCATTTCAGCTTCCCCGAAAACCAACAGAAACTGACTTTTCCGGAAAACCTATAATCTTAACCTAAACAGGAGGTATACCACTTTAAAGAGGGGATCCATACCAACATTTCACAACAAATTTGAAGTCAATCGGATCAGCCGTTTAGGAGATAACCGGGTTTTCGCGCAACAATTTACAAATCAATAGTTCATTTCAGCTTCTCCGAAAACCTACAGAAACTGACTTTTCCGGAAAAACTATAATCTTAACCTAAACAGGAGGTATACCACTTTAAATAGGGGATCAAAACCAGTCAATCGAAACACCCGCTTAGGAGATAACCGGGTTTTCGCGCAACAATTTACAAATCAATAGTTCATTTCAGCTTCTCCGAAAACCTACAGAAAATGACTTTTCCGGAAAACCTATAATATTAACCTAAACAGGAGTTATACCACCTTAAAGAGGAGACCAATACCAACATTTCACAACAAATTTGAAGTCAATCGGATAACCAGTTTAGAAGATAACCAGGTTTTCGCGCAAAAATTTACAAATCAATAGTTCATTTCAGCTTCCCCGAAAACCAACAGAAACTGACTTTTCTAATCTAAATTTCTAATCTTAATCTAAACAGAAGATATACCATTTCAAAGAAGAGATTAATACCAACAATTCACAACAAATCTGAAGTCAATTGGATCACCCGTTTAGGAGATAACCGGGTTTTCGCGCAACCATTTACAAATCAATAGTTAATTTCAGCTTCTCCGAAAACCTAAAGAAAATGACTTTTCCGGAAAACCTATAATATTAACCTAAACAGGAGTTAACCCACCTTAAATAGGAGATCAATACCAACATTTCACAACAAATTTGAAGTCAATCGGATAACCCGTTTAGGAGATAACCGGGTTTTCGCGCAACAATTTACAAATCAATAGTTCATTTCAGATTCCCCGAAAACCAAGAGAAACTGACTTTTCCGGAAAACCTATAATCTTAACCTAAACAGGAGGTATACCACTTTAAAGAGGGGATCCATACCAACATTTCACAACAAATTTGAAGTCAATCGGATCAGCCGTTTAGGAGATAACCGGGTTTTCGCGCAACAATTTACAAATCAATAGTTCATTTCAGCTTCTCCGAAAACCTACAGAAACTGACTTTTACGGAAAAACTATAATCTTAACTTAAACAGGAGGTATACCACTTTAAATAGGGGATCAATACCAACATTTCACAATAAATTTGAAGTCACTCGGATCACCCGCTAAGGAGATAACCCGGTTTTCGCGCAACAATTTACAAATCAATAGTTCATTTCAGCTTCTCCAAACACCTACAGAAAATGACTTTTCCGGAAAACCTATAATATTAACCTAAACAGGAGTTATACCACCTTAAAGAGGAGATCAATACCAACATTTCACAACAAATTTGAAGTCAATCGGATCACCAGTTTAGGAGATAACCAGGTTTTCGCGCAAAAATTTACAAATCAATAGTTCATTTCAGCTTCCCCGAAAACCAACAGAAACTGACTTTTCCGGAAAACCTATAATCTTAACCTAAACAGGAGGTATACCACTTTAAAGAGATTATCCATACCAACATTTCACAACAAATTTGAAGTCAATCGGATCAGCCGTTTAGGAGATAACCGGGTTTTCGCGCAACAATTTACAAATCAATTGTTTATTTCAGCTTCTCCGAAAACCTACAGAAACTGACTTTTCCGGAAAATCTATAATCTTAACCTAAACAGGAGGTATTCCACTTTAAAGAAGGGATCAATACCAACATTTCACAATAAATTTTAAGTCACTCGGATCAGCCGTTTAGGAGATAACCGGGTTTTCGCGCAACAATTTACAAATCAATAGTTCATTTCAGCTTCTCCGAAAACCTACAGAAACTGACTTTTACGGAAAACCTATAATATTAACCTAAACAGGAGTTACACCACCTTAAAGAGGAGATCAATACCAACATTTCACAACAAATTTGAAGTCAATCGGATCACCAGTTTAGGAGATAACCAGGTTTTCGCGCAAAAATTTACAAATCAATAGTTCATTTCAGCTTCCCCGAAAACCAACAGAAACTGACTTTTCCGGAAAACCTATAATCTTAACCTAAACAGGAGGTATACCACTTTAAAGAGATTATCCATACCAACATTTCACAACAAATTTGAAGTCAATCGGATCAGCCGTTTAGGAGATAACCGGGTTTTCGCGCAACAATTTACAAATCAATTGTTTATTTCAACTTCTCCGAAAACCAACAGAAACTGACTTTTCAGGAAAACCTATAATCTTAATATAAACAGGAGGTATACCATATTAAAGAGGAGATCAATATCAAAATTCACAACAAATCTGAAGTCAATCGCATCATCCGTTTAGGAGATTACCGGGTTTTCGCGCAACAATTTACATATCAATAGTTAATTTCAACTTCTCCAAAAACCAACAGAAACTAACTTTTCCGGAAAACCTATAATCATAATCTAAACAGAAGATATACCATTTCAAAGAAGAGATTAATACCAACAATTCACAACAAATCTGAAGTCAATTGGATCACCCGTTTAGGAGATAACCGGGTTTTCGCGCAACCATTTACAAATCAATAGTTAATTTCAGCTTCTCCGAAAACCTAAAGAAAATGACTTTTCCGGAAAACCTATAATATTAACCTAAACAGGAGTTAACCCACCTTAAATAGGAGATCAATACCAACATTTCACAAAAAATTTGAAGTCAATCGGATAACCCGTTTAGGAGATAACCGGATTTTCGCGCAACAATTTACAAATCAATAGTTCATTTCAGATTCCCCGAAAACCAACAGAAACTGACTTTTCCGGAAAACCTATAATCTTAACCTAAACAAGAGGTATACCACTTTAAAGAGGGGATCCATACCAACATTTCACAACAAATTTGAAGTCAATCGGATCAGCCGTTTAGGAGATAACCGGGTTTTCGCGCAACAATTTACAAATCAATAGTTCATTTCAGCTTCTCCGAAAACCTACAGAAACTGACTTTTCCGGAAAAACTATAATCTTAACTTAAACAGGAGGTATACCACTTTAAATAGGGGATCAATACCAACATTTCACAATAAATTTGAAGTTACTCGGATCACCCGCTAAGGAGATAACCCGGTTTTCGCGCAACAATTTACAAATCAATAGTTCATTTCAGCTTCTCCAAACACCTACAGAAAATGACTTTTCCGGAAAACCTATAATATTAACCTAAACAGGAGTTATACCACCTTAAAGAGGAGATCAATACCAACATTTCACAACAAATTTGAAGTCAATCGGATCACCAGTTTAGGAGATAACCAGGTTTTCGCGCAAAAATTTACAAATCAATAGTTCATTTCAGCTTCCCCGAAAACCAACAGAAACTGACTTTTCCGGAAAACCTATAATCTTAACCTAAACAGGAGGTATACCACTTTAAAGAGATTATCCATACCAACATTTCACAACAAATTAGAAGTCAATCGGATCAGCCGTTTAGGAGATAACCGGGTTTTCGCGCAACAATTTACAAATCAATTGTTTATTTCAGCTTCTCCGAAAACCTACAGAAACTGACTTTTCCGGAAAATCTATAATCTTAACCTAAACAGGAGGTATTCCACTTTAAAGAAGGGATCAATACCAACATTTCACAATAAATTTTAAGTCACTCGGATCACCCGCTTAGGAGATAACCGGGTTTTCGCGCAACAATTTACAAATCAATAGTTCATTTCAACTTCTCCGATAACCTACAGAAAATGACTTTTCCGGAAAACCTATAATATTAACCTAAACAGGAATTATACCACCTTAAAGAGGAGATCAACACCAACATTTCACAACAAAGTTGAAGTCAATCGGAGCACCCGTTTAGGAGATAACCGGGTTTTCGCGCAACAATTTACAAATCAATAGTTCATTTCAGCTTCCCCGAAAACCAACAGAAACTGACTTTTCCGGAAAACCTATAATCTTAACCTAAACAGGAGGTATACCACTTTAAAGAGGGGATCCATACCAACATTTCACAACAAATTTGAAGTCAATCGGATCAGCCGTTTAGGAGATAACCGGGTTTTCGCGCAACAATTTACAAATCAATAGTTCATTTCAGCTTCTCCGAAAACCTACAGAAACTGACTTTTCCGGAAAAACTATAATCTTAACCTAAACAGGAGGTATACCACTTTAAATAGGGGATCAAAACCAGTCAATCGAAACACCCGCTTAGGGTGTTTCGCGCAACAATTTACAAATCAATAGTTCATTTCAGCTTCTCCGAAAACCTACAGAAAATGACTTTTCCGGAAAACCTATAATATTAACCTAAACAGGAGTTATACCACCTTAAAGAGGAGACCAATACCAACATTTCACAACAAATTTGAAGTCAATCGGATAACCAGTTTAGAAGATAACCAGGTTTTCGCGCAAAAATTTACAAATCAATAGTTCATTTCAGCTTCCCCGAAAACCAACAGAAACTGACTTTTCCGGAAAACCTATAATCTTAACCTAAACAGAATGTATACCACTTTAAAGAGGGGATCCATACCAACATTTCACAAAAAATTTGAAGTCACTCGGATCACCCGCTTAGGAGATAACCGGGTTTTCGCGCAACAATTGACAAATCAATAGTTCATATCAGCTTCTCCGATGACCTACAGAAAATGACTTTTCCGGAAAACCTATAATATTAACCTAAACAGGAGTTATACCACCTTAAAGAGGAGATCAATACCAACATTTCACAACAAATTTGAAGTCAATCGGAGCACCCGTTTAGAAGATAACCGGGTTTTTGCACAACAATTTACAAATCAATAGTTCATTTCAGCTTCTCCGAAAACCTACAGAAACTGACTTTTCCGGAAAACCTATAACATCAACCTAAACAGAAGTTATACCACTTTAAAGAGGAGATCAATAGCAACATTTCACAACACCTATAATATTAACCTAAACAGGACTAATACCACCTTAAAGAGGAGATCAATACCATCATTTCACAACAAATTTAAAGTCAATCGGATCACCCGTTTAGGAGATAACCGGGTTTTCGCGCAACAATTTACAAACCAATAGTTCATTTCAGCTTCTCCGAAAATCAACTGAAACTGACTTTTCTGGAAAACCTATAACATTAACCTAAACAGGAGTTATACCACTTTAAAGAGGAGATCAATAGCAACATTTCACAACACCTATAACATTAACCTAAACAGGATTTATACCACTTTAAAGAGGAGATCAATACCAACATTTCACAACAAATTTGTGAAATTTGTCAATCGGATCACCCGTTTTGGAAATAACCGGGTTTTCGCGCAACAATTTACTAATCAATAGTTCATTTTAACTTCTCCGAAAACCAACAGAATTTAGAAATCAATAGTTTATTTCAACTTCTCCGAAAACCAACAGAAACTTACTTTTCAGGAAAACCTATAATCTTAATCTAAACAGGAGGTATACCATTTTAAAGAGGAGATCAATATCAAAATTCACAACAAATCTGAAGTCAATCGCATCATCCGTTTAGGAGATTACCGGGTTTTCGCGCAACAATTTACATATCAATAATTAATTTCAACTTCTCCAAAAACCAACAGAAACTAACTTTTCCGGAAAACCTATAATCTTAATCTAAACAGAAGATATACCATTTTAAAGAAGAGATTAATACCAACAATTCACAACAAATTTGAAGTCAATCGAAGCAACCGTATAGGAGATTACCGGGTTTTCACGCAACAATTTACATATCAATAGTTAATTTCAACTTCTCCAAAAACCAACAGAAACTAACTTTTCCGGAAAACCTATAATCTTAATCTAAACAGAAGATATACCATTTCAAAGAAGAGATTAATACCAACAATTCACAACAAATCTGAAGTCAATTGGATCACCCGTTTAGGAGATAACCGGGTTTTCGCGCAACCATTTACAAATCAATAGTTAATTTCAGCTTCTCCGAAAACCTAAAGAAAATGACTTTTCCGGAAAACCTATAATATTAACCTAAACAGGAGTTAACCCACCTTAAATAGGAGATCAATACCAACATTTCACAACAAATTTGAAGTCAATCGGATAACCCGTTTAGGAGATAACCGGGTTTTCGCGCAACAATTTACAAATCAATAGTTCATTTCAGATTCCCCGAAAACCAAGAGAAACTGACTTTTCCGGAAAACCTATAATCTTAACCTAAACAGGAGGTATACCACTTTAAAGAGGGGATCCATACCAACATTTCACAACAAATTTGAAGTCAATCGGATCAGCCGTTTAGGAGATAACCGGGTTTTCGCGCAACAATTTACAAATCAATAGTTCATTTCAGCTTCTCCGAAAACCTACAGAAACTGACTTTTACGGAAAAACTATAATCTTAACTTAAACAGGAGGTATACCACTTTAAATAGGGGATCAATACCAACATTTCACAATAAATTTGAAGTCACTCGGATCACCCGCTAAGGAGATAACCCGGTTTTCGCGCAACAATTTACAAATCAATAGTTCATTTCAGCTTCTCCAAACACCTACAGAAAATGACTTTTCCGGAAAACCTATAATATTAACCTAAACAGGAGTTATACCACCTTAAAGAGGAGATCAATACCAACATTTCACAACAAATTTGAAGTCAATCGGATCACCAGTTTAGGAGATAACCAGGTTTTCGCGCAAAAATTTACAAATCAATAGTTCATTTCAGCTTCCCCGAAAACCAACAGAAACTGACTTTTCCGGAAAACCTATAATCTTAACCTAAACAGGAGGTATACCACTTTAAAGAGATTATCCATACCAACATTTCACAACAAATTTGAAGTCAATCGGATCAGCCGTTTAGGAGATAACCGGGTTTTCGCGCAACAATTTACAAATCAATTGTTTATTTCAGCTTCTCCGAAAACCTACAGAAACTGACTTTTCCGGAAAATCTATAATCTTAACCTAAACAGGAGGTATTCCACTTTAAAGAAGGGATCAATACCAACATTTCACAATAAATTTTAAGTCACTCGGATCACCCGCTTAGGAGATAACCGGGTTTTCGCGCAACAATTTACAAATCAATAGTTCATTTCAACTTCTCCGATAACCTACAGAAAATGACTTTTCCGGAAAACCTATAATATTAACCTAAACAGGAATTATACCACCTTAAAGAGGAGATCAACACCAACATTTCACAACAAAGTTGAAGTCAATCGGAGCACCCGTTTAGGAGATAACCGGGTTTTCGCGCAACAATTTACAAATCAATAGTTCATTTCAGCTTCCCCGAAAACCAACAGAAACTGACTTTTCCGGAAAACCTATAATCTTAACCTAAACAGGAGGTATACCACTTTAAAGAGGGGATCCATACCAACATTTCACAACAAATTTGAAGTCAATCGGATCAGCCGTTTAGGAGATAACCGGGTTTTCGCGCAACAATTTACAAATCAATAGTTCATTTCAGCTTCTCCGAAAACCTACAGAAACTGACTTTTCCGGAAAAACTATAATCTTAACCTAAACAGGAGGTATACCACTTTAAATAGGGGATCAAAACCAGTCAATCGAAACACCCGCTTAGGAGATAACCGGGTTTTCGCGCAACAATTTACAAATCAATAGTTCATTTCAGCTTCTCCGAAAACCTACAGAAAATGACTTTTCCGGAAAACCTATAATATTAACCTAAACAGGAGTTATACCACCTTAAAGAGGAGACCAATACCAACATTTCACAACAAATTTGAAGTCAATCGGATAACCAGTTTAGAAGATAACCAGGTTTTCGCGCAAAAATTTACAAATCAATAGTTCATTTCAGCTTCCCCGAAAACCAACAGAAACTGACTTTTCCGGAAAACCTATAATCTTAACCTAAACAGAATGTATACCACTTTAAAGAGGGGATCCATACCAACATTTCACAAAAAATTTGAAGTCACTCGGATCACCCGCTTAGGAGATAACCGGGTTTTCGCGCAACAATTGACAAATCAATAGTTCATATCAGCTTCTCCGATGACCTACAGAAAATGACTTTTCCGGAAAACCTATAATATTAACCTAAACAGGAGTTATACCACCTTAAAGAGGAGATCAATACCAACATTTCACAACAAATTTGAAGTCAATCGGAGCACCCGTTTAGAAGATAACCGGGTTTTTGCACAACAATTTACAAATCAATAGTTCATTTCAGCTTCTCCGAAAACCTACAGAAACTGACTTTTCCGGAAAACCTATAACATCAACCTAAACAGAAGTTATACCACTTTAAAGAGGAGATCAATAGCAACATTTCACAACACCTATAATATTAACCTAAACAGGACTAATACCACCTTAAAGAGGAGATCAATACCATCATTTCACAACAAATTTAAAGTCAATCGGATCACCCGTTTAGGAGATAACCGGGTTTTCGCGCAACAATTTACAAACCAATAGTTCATTTCAGCTTCTCCGAAAATCAACTGAAACTGACTTTTCTGGAAAACCTATAACATTAACCTAAACAGGAGTTATACCACTTTAAAGAGGAGATCAATAGCAACATTTCACAACACCTATAACATTAACCTAAACAGGATTTATACCACTTTAAAGAGGAGATCAATACCAACATTTCACAACAAATTTGTGAAATTTGTCAATCGGATCACCCGTTTTGGAAATAACCGGGTTTTCGCGCAACAATTTACTAATCAATAGTTCATTTTAACTTCTCCGAAAACCAACAGAATTTAGAAATCAATAGTTTATTTCAACTTCTCCGAAAACCAACAGAAACTTACTTTTCAGGAAAACCTATAATCTTAATCTAAACAGGAGGTATACCATTTTAAAGAGGAGATCAATATCAAAATTCACAACAAATCTGAAGTCAATCGCATCATCCGTTTAGGAGATTACCGGGTTTTCGCGCAACAATTTACATATCAATAATTAATTTCAACTTCTCCAAAAACCAACAGAAACTAACTTTTCCGGAAAACCTATAATCTTAATCTAAACAGAAGATATACCATTTTAAAGAAGAGATTAATACCAACAATTCACAACAAATTTGAAGTCAATCGAAGCAACCGTATAGGAGATTACCGGGTTTTCACGCAACAATTTACATATCAATAGTTAATTTCAACTTCTCCAAAAACCAACAGAAACTAACTTTTCCGGAAAACCTATAATCTTAATCTAAACAGAAGATATACCATTTCAAAGAAGAGATTAATACCAACAATTCACAACAAATCTGAAGTCAATTGGATCACCCGTTTAGGAGATAACCGGGTTTTCGCGCAACCATTTACAAATCAATAGTTAATTTCAGCTTCTCCGAAAACCTAAAGAAAATGACTTTTCCGGAAAACCTATAATATTAACCTAAACAGGAGTTAACCCACCTTAAATAGGAGATCAATACCAACATTTCACAACAAATTTGAAGTCAATCGGATAACCCGTTTAGGAGATAACCGGGTTTTCGCGCAACAATTTACAAATCAATAGTTCATTTCAGATTCCCCGAAAACCAAGAGAAACTGACTTTTCCGGAAAACCTATAATCTTAACCTAAACAGGAGGTATACCACTTTAAAGAGGGGATCCATACCAACATTTCACAACAAATTTGAAGTCAATCGGATCAGCCGTTTAGGAGATAACCGGGTTTTCGCGCAACAATTTACAAATCAATAGTTCATTTCAGCTTCTCCGAAAACCTACAGAAACTGACTTTTACGGAAAAACTATAATCTTAACTTAAACAGGAGGTATACCACTTTAAATAGGGGATCAATACCAACATTTCACAATAAATTTGAAGTCACTCGGATCACCCGCTAAGGAGATAACCCGGTTTTCGCGCAACAATTTACAAATCAATAGTTCATTTCAGCTTCTCCAAACACCTACAGAAAATGACTTTTCCGGAAAACCTATAATATTAACCTAAACAGGAGTTATACCACCTTAAAGAGGAGATCAATACCAACATTTCACAACAAATTTGAAGTCAATCGGATCACCAGTTTAGGAGATAACCAGGTTTTCGCGCAAAAATTTACAAATCAATAGTTCATTTCAGCTTCCCCGAAAACCAACAGAAACTGACTTTTCCGGAAAACCTATAATCTTAACCTAAACAGGAGGTATACCACTTTAAAGAGATTATCCATACCAACATTTCACAACAAATTTGAAGTCAATCGGATCAGCCGTTTAGGAGATAACCGGGTTTTCGCGCAACAATTTACAAATCAATTGTTTATTTCAGCTTCTCCGAAAACCTACAGAAACTGACTTTTCCGGAAAATCTATAATCTTAACCTAAACAGGAGGTATTCCACTTTAAAGAAGGGATCAATACCAACATTTCACAATAAATTTTAAGTCACTCGGATCAGCCGTTTAGGAGATAACCGGGTTTTCGCGCAACAATTTACAAATCAATAGTTCATTTCAGCTTCTCCGAAAACCTACAGAAACTGACTTTTACGGAAAACCTATAATATTAACCTAAACAGGAGTTACACCACCTTAAAGAGGAGATCAATACCAACATTTCACAACAAATTTGAAGTCAATCGGATCACCAGTTTAGGAGATAACCAGGTTTTCGCGCAAAAATTTACAAATCAATAGTTCATTTCAGCTTCCCCGAAAACCAACAGAAACTGACTTTTCCGGAAAACCTATAATCTTAACCTAAACAGGAGGTATACCACTTTAAAGAGATTATCCATACCAACATTTCACAACAAATTTGAAGTCAATCGGATCAGCCGTTTAGGAGATAACCGGGTTTTCGCGCAACAATTTACAAATCAATTGTTTATTTCAGCTTCTCCGAAAACCTACAGAAACTGACTTTTCCGGAAAATCTATAATCTTAACCTAAACAGGAGGTATTCCACTTTAAAGAAGGGATCAATACCAACATTTCACAATAAATTTTAAGTCACTCGGATCACCCGCTTAGGAGATAACCGGGTTTTCGCGCAACAATTTACAAATCAATAGTTCATTTCAACTTCTCCGATAACCTACAGAAAATGACTTTTCCGGAAAACCTATAATATTAACCTAAACAGGAATTATACCACCTTAAAGAGGAGATCAACACCAACATTTCACAACAAAGTTGAAGTCAATCGGAGCACCCGTTTAGGAGATAACCGGGTTTTCGCGCAACAATTTACAAATCAATAGTTCATTTCAGCTTCCCCGAAAACCAACAGAAACTGACTTTTCCGGAAAACCTATAATCTTAACCTAAACAGGAGGTATACCACTTTAAAGAGGGGATCCATACCAACATTTCACAACAAATTTGAAGTCAATCGGATCAGCCGTTTAGGAGATAACCGGGTTTTCGCGCAACAATTTACAAATCAATAGTTCATTTCAGCTTCTCCGAAAACCTACAGAAACTGACTTTTCCGGAAAAACTATAATCTTAACCTAAACAGGAGGTATACCACTTTAAATAGGGGATCAAAACCAGTCAATCGAAACACCCGCTTAGGAGATAACCGGGTTTTCGCGCAACAATTTACAAATCAATAGTTCATTTCAGCTTCTCCGAAAACCTACAGAAAATGACTTTTCCGGAAAACCTATAATATTAACCTAAACAGGAGTTATACCACCTTAAAGAGGAGACCAATACCAACATTTCACAACAAATTTGAAGTCAATCAGATAACCAGTTTAGAAGATAACCAGGTTTTCGCGCAAAAATTTACAAATCAATAGTTCATTTCAGCTTCCCCGAAAACCAACAGAAACTGACTTTTCCGGAAAACCTATAATCTTAACCTAAACAGAATGTATACCACTTTAAAGAGGGGATCCATACCAACATTTCACAAAAAATTTTAAGTCACTCGGATCACCCGCTTAGGAGATAACCGGGTTTTCGCGCAACAATTGACAAATCAATAGTTCATATCAGCTTCTCCGATGACCTACAGAAAATGACTTTTCCGGAAAACCTATAATATTAACCTAAACAGGAGTTATACCACCTTAAAGAGGAGATCAATACCAACATTTCACAACAAATTTGAAGTCAATCGGAGCACCCGTTTAGAAGATAACCGGGTTTTTGCACAACAATTTACAAATCAATAGTTCATTTCAGCTTCTCCGAAAACCTACAGAAACTGACTTTTCCGGAAAACCTATAACATCAACCTAAACAGAAGTTATACCACTTTAAAGAGGAGATCAATAGCAACATTTCACAACACCTATAATATTAACCTAAACAGGACTAATACCACCTTAAAGAGGAGATCAATACCATCATTTCACAACAAATTTAAAGTCAATCGGATCACCCGTTTAGGAGATAACCGGGTTTTCGCGCAACAATTTACAAACCAATAGTTCATTTCAGCTTCTCCGAAAATCAACTGAAACTGACTTTTCTGGAAAACCTATAACATTAACCTAAACAGGAGTTATACCACTTTAAAGAGGAGATCAATAGCAACATTTCACAACACCTATAACATTAACCTAAACAGGATTTATACCACTTTAAAGAGGAGATCAATACCAACATTTCACAACAAATTTGTGAAATTTGTCAATCGGATCACCCGTTTTGGAAATAACCGGGTTTTCGCGCAACAATTTACTAATCAATAGTTCATTTTAACTTCTCCGAAAACCAACAGAATTTAGAAATCAATAGTTTATTTCAACTTCTCCGAAAACCAACAGAAACTAACTTTTCCGGAAAACCTATAATCTTAATCTAAACAGAAGATATACCATTTTAAAGAAGAGATTAATACCAACAATTCACAACAAATTTGAAGTCAATCGAAGCAACCGTATAGGAGATTACCGGGTTTTCACGCAACAATTTACATATCAATAGTTAATTTCAACTTCTCCAAAAACCAACAGAAACTAACTTTTCCGGAAAACCTATAATCTTAATCTAAACAGAAGATATACCATTTCAAAGAAGAGATTAATACCAACAATTCACAACAAATCTGAAGTCAATTGGATCACCCGTTTAGGAGATAACCGGGTTTTCGCGCAACCATTTACAAATCAATAGTTAATTTCAGCTTCTCCGAAAACCTAAAGAAAATGACTTTTCCGGAAAACCTATAATATTAACCTAAACAGGAGTTAACCCACCTTAAATAGGAGATCAATACCAACATTTCACAACAAATTTGAAGTCAATCGGATCAGCCGTTTAGGAGATAACCGGGTTTTCGCGCAACAATTTACAAATCAATAGTTCATTTCAGCTTCTCCGAAAACCTACAGAAACTGACTTTTACGGAAAAACTATAATCTTAACTTAAACAGGAGGTATACCACTTTAAATAGGGGATCAATACCAACATTTCACAATAAATTTGAAGTCACTCGGATCACCCGCTAAGGAGATAACCCGGTTTTCGCGCAACAATTTACAAATCAATAGTTCATTTCAGCTTCTCCAAACACCTACAGAAAACGACTTTTCCGGAAAACCTATAATATTAACCTAAACAGGAGTTATACCACCTTAAAGAGGAGATCAATACCAACATTTCACAACAAATTTGAAGTCAATCGGATCACCAGTTTAGGAGATAACCAGGTTTTCGCGCAAAAATTTACAAATCAATAGTTCATTTCAGCTTCCCCGAAAACCAACAGAAACTGACTTTTCCGGAAAACCTATAATCTTAACCTAAACAGGAGGTATACCACTTTAAAGAGATTATACATACCAACATTTCACAACAAATTTGAAGTCAATTGGATCAGCCGTTTAGGAGATAACCGGGTTTTCGCGCAACAATTTACAAATCAATTGTTTATTTCAGCTTCTCCGAAAACCTACAGAAACTGACTTTTCCGGAAAATCTATAATCTTAACCTAAACAGGAGGTATTCCACTTTAAAGAAGGGATCAATACCAACATTTCACAATAAATTTTAAGTCACTCGGATCACCCGCTTAGGAGATAACCGGGTTTTCGCGCAACAATTTACAAATCAATAGTTCATTTCAACTTCTCCGATAACCTACAGAAAATGACTTTTCCGGAAAACCTATAATATTAACCTAAACAGGAATTATACCACCTTAAAGAGGAGATCAACACCAACATTTCACAACAAAGTTGAAGTCAATCGGAGCACCCGTTTAGGAGATAACCGGGTTTTCGCGCAACAATTTACAAATCAATAGTTCATTTCAGCTTCCCCGAAAACCAACAGAAACTGACTTTTCCGGAAAACCTATAATCTTAACCTAAACAGGAGGTATACCACTTTAAAGAGGGGATCCATACCAACATTTCACAACAAATTTGAAGTCAATCGGATCAGCCGTTCAGGAGATAACCGGGTTTTCGCGCAACAATTTACAAATCAATAGTTCATTTCAGCTTCTCCGAAAACCTACAGAAACTGACTTTTCCGGAAAAACTATAATCTTAACCTAAACAGGAGGTATACCACTTTAAATAGGGGATCAATACCAGTCAATCGAAACACCCGTTTAGGAGATAACCAGGTTTTCGCGCAACAATTTACAAATCAATAGTTCATTTCAACTTCCCCGAAAACCAACAGAAACTGACTTTTCGGGAAAACCTATACTATTAATCTAAACAGGAGGTATGCCATTTTAAAAAGGAGATCAATTTCAACAATTCACAGCAAATTTTAAATCAATCGGATCACCTGTTTAGGAGACAACAGAGTTTTTGCGCAACAATTTACATATGAACTTCTCCGAAAACCATCAGAAACTGAGTTTACCGGAAAACCTATAATCTTAATCTAAACAGGAGGTATACCATTTTAAAGAGGAGATCAATATCAAAATTCACAACAAATCTGAAGTCAATCGGATCACCCGTTTAGGAGATAACCGGGTTTTCGCGCAACAATTTACAAATCAATAGTTCATTTCAGCTTCCCCGAAAACCAACAGAAACTGACTTTTCCGGAAAACCTATAATCTTAACCTAAACAGGAGGTATACCACTTTAAAGAGGGGATCCATACCAACATTTCACAACACCTATAACATTAACCTAAACAGGAGTTATACCACTTTAAAGAGGAGATCAATACCAACATTTCACAACAAATTTGTGAAATTTGTCAATCGGATCACCCGTTTAGGCGATAACCGGGTTTTCGCGCAACAATTTACAAATCAATAGTTCATTTTAACTTCTCCGAAAACCAACAGAATTTACAAATCAATAGTTTATTTCAACTTCTCCGAAAACCAACAGAAACTGACTTTTCAGGAAAACCTATAATCTTAATATAAACAGGAGGTATACCATATTAAAGAGGAGATCAATATCAAAATTCACAACAAATCTGAAGTCAATCGCATCATCCGTTTAGGAGATTACCGGGTTTTCGCGCAACAATTTACATATCAATAGTTAATTTGAACTTCTCCAAAAACCAACAGAAACTAACTTTTCCGGAAAACCTATAATCTTAATCTAAACAGAAGATATACCATTTCAAAGAAGAGATTAATACCAACAATTCACAACAAATCTGAAGTCAGTTGGATCACCCGTTTAGGAGATAACCGGGTTTTCGCGCAACCATTTACAAATCAATAGTTAATTTCAGCTTCTCCGAAAACCTAAAGAAAATGACTTTTCCGGAAAACCTATAATATTAACCTAAACAGGAGTTATACCACCTTAAAGAGGAGATCAATACCAACATTTCACAACAAATTTGAAGTCAATCGGAACACCCGTTTAGAAGATAACCGGGTTTTTGCACAACAATTTACAAATCAATAGTTCATTTCAGCTTCTCCGAAAACCTACAGAAACTGACTTTTCCGGAAAACCTATAACATTAACCTAAACAGAAGTTATACCACTTTAAAGAGGAGATCAATAGCAACATTTCACAACACCTATAATATTAACCTAAACAGGACTAATACCACCTTAAAGAGGAGATCAATACCAACATTTCACAACAAATTTAAAGTCAATCGGATCACCCGTTTAGGAGATAACCGGGTTTTCGCGCAACAATTTACAAACCAATAGTTCATTTCAGCTTCTCCGAAAATCAACTGAAACTGACTTTTCTGGAAAACCTATAACATTAACCTAAACAGGAGTTATACCACTTTAAAGAGGAGATCAATAGCAACATTTCACAACACCTATAACATTAACCTAAACAGGATTTATACCACTTTAAAGAGGAGATCAATACCAACATTTCACAACAAATTTGTGAAATCTGTCAATCGGATCACCCGTTTTGGAAATAACCGGGTTTTCGCGCAACAATTTACTAATCAATAGTTCATTTTAACTTCTCCGAAAACCAACAGAATTTACAAATCAATAGTTTATTTCAACTTCTCCGAAAACCAACAGAAACTTACTTTTCAGGAAAACCTATAATCTTAATCTAAACAGGAGGTATACCATTTTAAAGAGGAGATCAATATCAAAATTCACAACAAATCTGAAGTCAATCGCATCATCCGTTTAGGAGATTACCGGGTTTTCGCGCAACAATTTACATATCAATAATTAATTTCAACTTCTCCAAAAACCAACAGAAACTAACTTTTCTGGAAAACCTATAATCTTAATCTAAACAGAAGATATACCATTTTAAAGAAGAGATTAATACAAACAATTCACAACAAATTTGAAGTCAATCGAAGCAACCGTATAGGAGATTACCGGGTTTTCGCGCAACAATTTACATATCAATAGTTAATTTCAACTTCTCCAAAAACCAACAGAAACTAACTTTTCCGGAAAACCTATAATCTTAATCTAAACAGAAGATATACCATTTCAAAGAAGAGATTAATACCAACAATTCACAACAAATCTGAAGTCAATTGGATCACCCGTTTAGGAGATAACCGGGTTTTCGCGCAACCATTTACAAATCAATAGTTAATTTCAGCTTCTCCGAAAACCTAAAGAAAATGACTTTTCCGGAAAACCTATAATATTAACCTAAACAGGAGTTAACCCACCTTAAATAGGAGATCAATACCAACATTTCACAACAAATTTGAAGTCAATCGGATAACCCGTTTAGGAGATAACCGGGTTTTCGCGCAACAATTTACAAATCAATAGTTCATTTCAGATTCCCCGAAAACCAACAGAAACTGACTTTTCCGGAAAACCTATAATCTTAACATAAACAGGAGGTATACCACTTTAAAGAGGGGATCCATACCAACATTTCACAACAAATTTGAAGTCAATCGGATCAGCCGTTTAGGAGATAACCGGGTTTTCGCGCAACAATTTACAAATCAATAGTTCATTTCAGCTTCTCCGAAAACCTACAGAAACTGACTTTTCCGGAAAAACTATAATCTTAACTTAAACAGGAGGTATACCACTTTAAATAGGGGATAAATACCAACATTTCACAATAAATTTGAAGTCACTCGGATCACCCGCTAAGGAGATAACCCGGTTTTCGCGCAACAATTTACAAATCAATAGTTCATTTCAGCTTCTCCAAACACCTACAGAAAATGACTTTTCCGGAAAACCTATAATATTAACCTAAACAGGAGTTATACCACCTTAAAGAGGAGATCAATACCAACATTTCACAACAAATTTGAAGTCAATCGGATCACCAGTTTAGGAGATAACCAGGTTTTCGCGCAAAAATTTACAAATCAATAGTTCATTTCAGCTTCCCCGAAAACCAACAGAAACTGACTTTTCCGGAAAACCTATAATCTTAACCTAAACAGGAGGTATACCACTTTAAAGAGATTATCCATACCAACATTTCACAACAAATTTGAAGTCAATCGGATCAGCCGTTTAGGAGATAACCGGGTTTTCGCGCAACAATTTACAAATCAATTGTTTATTTCAGCTTCTCCGAAAACCTACAGAAACTGACTTTTCCGGAAAATCTATAATCTTAACCTAAACAGGAGGTATTCCACTTTAAAGAAGGGATCAATACCAACATTTCACAATAAATTTTAAGTCACTCGGATCACCCGCTTAGGAGATAACCGGGTTTTCGCGCAACAATTTACAAATCAATAGTTCATTTCAACTTCTCCGATAACCTACAGAAAATGACTTTTCCGGAAAACCTATAATATTAACCTAAACAGGAATTATACCACCTTAAAGAGGAGATCAACACCAACATTTCACAACAAAGTTGAAGTCAATCGGAGCACCCGTTTAGGAGATAACCGGGTTTTCGCGCAACAATTTACAAATCAATAGTTCATTTCAGCTTCCCCGAAAACCAACAGAAACTGACTTTTCCGGTAAACCTATAATCTTAAACTAAACAGGAGGTATACCACTTTAAAGAGGGGATCCATACCAACATTTCACAACAAATTTTAAGTCAATCGGATCAGCCGTTTAGGAGATAACCGGGTTTTCGCGCAACAATTTACAAATCAATAGTTCATTTCAACTTCTCCGATAACCTACAGAAAATGACTTTTCCGGAAAACCTATAATATTAACCTAAACAGGAATTATACCACCTTAAAGAGGAGATCAACACCAACATTTCACAACAAAGTTGAAGTCAATCGGAGCACCCGTTTAGGAGATTACCGGGTTTTCGCGCAACAATTTACAAATCAATAGTTCATTTCAGCTTCCCCGAAAACCAACAGAAACTGACTTTTCCGGAAAACCTATAATCTTAACCTAAACAGGAGGTATACCACTTTAAAGAGGGGATCCATACCAACATTTCACAACAAATTTGAAGTCAATCGGATCAGCCGTTCAGGAGATAACCGGGTTTTCGCGCAACAATTTACAAATCAATAGTTCATTTCAGCTTCTCCGAAAACCTACAGAAACTGACTTTTCCGGAAAAACTATAATCTTAACCTAAACAGGAGGTATACCACTTTAAATAGGGGATCAATACCAGTCAATCGAAACACCCGTTTAGGAGATAACCGGGTTTTCGCGCAACAATTTACAAATCAATAGTTCATTTCAGCTTCTCCGAAAACCTACAGAAAATGACTTTTCCGGAAAACCTATAATATTAACCTAAACAGGAGTTATACCACCTTAAATAGGAGATCAATACCAACATTTCACAACAAATTTGAAGTCAATCGGATCACCCGTTTAGGAGATAACCGGGTTTTCGCGCAACAATTTACAAATCAATAGTTCATTTCAGCTTCCCCGAAACCCAACAGAAACTGACTTTTCCGGAAAACCTATAATCTTAACCTAAACAGGAGGTATACCACTTTAAAGAGGGGATCCATACCAACATTTCACAACACCTATAACATTAACCTAAACAGGAGTTATACCACTTTAAAGAGGAGATCAATACCAACATTTCACAACAAATTTGTGAAATTTGTCAATCGGATCACCCGTTTAGGCGATAACCGGGTTTTCGCGCAACAATTTACAAATCAATAGTTCATTTTAACTTCTCCGAAAACCAACAGAATTTACAAATCAATAGTTTATTTCAACTTCTCCGAAAACCAACAGAAACTGACTTTTCAGGAAAACCTATAATCTTAATATAAACAGGAGGTATACCATATTAAAGAGGAGATCAATATCAAAATTCACAACAAATCTGAAGTCAATCGCATCATCCGTTTAGGAGATTACCGGGTTTTCGCGCAACAATTTACATATCAATAGTTAATTTCAACTTCTCCAAAAACCAACAGAAACTAACTTTTCCGGAAAACCTATAAACTTAGTCTAAACAGAAGATATACCATTTTAAAGAAGAGATTAATACCAACAATTCACAACAAAATTGAAGTCAATCGGAGCAACCGTTTAGGAGATAAGGGAGTTTTCGGGCAATAATATACAAATCAATAGTTAATTTTAACTTCCCCGAAAACCAACAGAAACTGACTTTTCCGGAAAACTTACAATCTCAATCTAAACAGGAGGCATACCATTTTAAAGACGAGATCAATACCAACAATTCCCTTAAAATTTGAAGTCAATCGGATCACCCGTTTAGGAGATAACCAGGTTTTCGCGTAACAATTTACAAATCAATAGTTCATTTCAACTTCCCCGAAAATTAACAGAAACTGACTTTTCAGGAAAACCTATAATCTTAATCTAAACAGGAGGTATACCATTTTAAAGAGGAGATCAATATCAAAATTCACAACAAATCTGAAGTCAATTGGATCATCCGTTTAGGAGATAACCGGGTTTTCGCGCAACAATTTACAAATCAATAGTTCATTTCAGCTTCTCCGAAAACCTACAAAAAATGACTTTTCCGGAAAACCTATAATATTAACCTAAACAGGAGTTATACCACCTTAAATAGGAGATCAATACCAACATTTCACAACAAATTTGAAGTCAATCGGATCAGCCGTTTAGGAGATAACCGGGTTTTCGCGCAACAATTTACAAATCAATAGTTCATTTCAGCTTCCCCGAAAACCAACAGACACTGATTTTTCCGGAAGACCTATAATCTTAACCTAAACAGGAGGTATACCACCTTAAAGAGGAGATCAATACCAACATTTCACAACAAATTTGTGAAATTTGTCAATCGGATCACCCGTTTAGGAGATAACCGGGTTTTCGCGCAACAATTTACAAATCAATATTTCATTTCAGCTTCCCCGAAAACCAACAGACACTGATTTTTCCGGAAAACCTATAATCTTAACCTAAACAGGAGGTATACCACCTTAAAGAGGAGATCAATACCAACATTTCACAACAAATTTGTGAAATTTGTCAATCGGATCACCCGTTTAGGAGATAACCGGGTTTTCGCGCAACAATTTACAAATCAATAGTTCATTTCAGCTTCCCCGAAAACCAACAAAAACTGACTTTTCCGGAAAACCTATGATCTTAACCTAAACAGGAGGTATACCACCTTAAAGAGGAGATCAATACCAACATTTCACAACAAATTTGTGAAATTTGTCAATCGGATCACCCGTTTAGGAGATAACCGGGTTTTCGCGCAACAATTTACAAATCAATAGTTCATTTCAGCTTCCCCGAAAACCAACAGAAAGTGACTTTTCCGGAAAACCTATGATCTTAACCTAAACAGGAGGTATACCACCTTAAAGAGGAGATCAATACCAACATTTCACAACAAATTTGTGAAATTTGTCAATCGGATCACCCGTTTAGGAGATAACCGGGTTTTCGCGCAACAATTTATAAATCAATAGTTCATTTCAGCTTCCCCGAAAACCAACAGACACTGATTTTTCCGGAAAACCTATAATCTTAACCTAAACAGGAGGTATACCACCTTAAAGAGGAGATCAATACCAACATTTCACAACAAATTTGTGAAATTTGTCAATCGGATCACCCGTTTAGGAGATAACCGGGTTTTCGCGCAACAATTTGCATATCAATACTTAATTTCAACTTCTCCAAAAACCAACAGAAACTAACTTTTGCGGAAAACCTATAATCTTAATCTAAACAGAAGATATACCATTTTAAAAAAGAGATTAATACCAACAATTCACAACAAATTTGAGGTCAATCGGAGCAACCGTTTAGGAGATAAGGGAGTTTTCGCGCAACAATTTACAAATCAATAGTTAATTTTAACTTCCCCGAAAACCAACAGAAACTGACTTTTCCGGAAAACTTACAATCTCAATCTAAACAGGAGGCATACCATTTTAAAGAGCAGATCAATACCAACAATTCCCTTAAAATTTGAAGTCAATCGGATCACCCGTTTAGGAGATAACCAGGTTTTCGCGTAACAATTTACAAATCAATGGTTCATTTCAACTTCCCCGAAAACCAACAGAAACTGACTTTTCAGGAAAACCTATAATCTTAATCTAAACAGGAGGTATACCATTTTAAAGAGGAGATCAATATCAAAATTCACAACAAATCTGAAGTCAATTGGATCACCCGTTTAGGAGATAACCGGGTTTTCGCGCAACAATTTACAAATCAATAGTTCATTTCAGCTTCTCCGAAAACATACAGAAAATGACTTTTCCGGAAAACCTATAATATTAACCTAAACAGGAGTTATACCACCTTAAATAGGAGATCAATACCAACATTTCACAACAAATTTGAAGTCAAACGGATCACCCGTTTAGGAGATAACCGGGTTTTCGCGCAACAATTTACAAATCAATAGTTCATTTCAGCTTCCCCGAAAACCAACAGAAACTGGCTTTTCCGGAAAACCTATAATCTTAACCTAAACAGGAGGTATACCACTTTAAAGAGGGGATACATACCAACATTTCACAACAAATTTGAAGTCAATCGGATCAGCCGTTTAGGAGATAACCGGGTTTTAGCGCAACAATTTACAAATCAATAGTTCATTTCAGCTTTCCCGAAAACCAACAGAAACTGACTTTTCCGGAAAACCTATAATCTTAACCTAAACAGGAGATACCACTTTAAAGAGGGGATCCATACCAACATTTCACAATAAATTTGAAGTCACTCAGATCACCCTACAACTAATTCTACCCCAAATTTGCAAATATGCAAATTTCGCGCAACAATTTACAAATCAATAGTTTATTTCAGCTTCTCCGAAAACCTACAGAAACTGATTTTTTGGAAAAACTATAATCTTAACCTACACAGGAGGTATACCACTTTAAAGAGGGGATCAATACCAACATTTCACAATAAATTTGAAGTCACTCAGATCACCCTACAACTAATTCTACCCCAAATATGCATCCAGAAGCTAAAGAACAAACACCATCTGGTAACTACAATCGTCTCGAAGCAAGTATCGAGACATTAGTGCATTCGTTAAACAGTTTTATGAGCTCTATGAGCAGCATGATGAAAGAAATGGTTCGCATGCAATCTATGATGTTGCAGGCGGTACTTAACAAACCATGAACTGTTTAAAAATATGTTTCTGGAACGCAAACGGCTTACGCCAACACAAAAATGAACTCGAGTACTTCTTGAAGAACCAACAAATTGATGTCATGATGGTTTCAGAGACTCATTTAACAACAAATAGCTTTTTTAAAATCAATGGCTATATATTATACGACACTAAAGACCCCCGTGGCAGAGCATGTGGTGGTTCAGTTATTCTAATAAAGGCTCGAATTAAACATCATTTACTGTGTGATTTTTGTGAGGACTATCTTCAAGCAACAAACATCTGTATTGAAGAATATCATCAAAACTTTGTTATTTCTTCGATTTATTCACCTCCTAGATTTCAAATATCAGAGAGGCAATACATCAACTTTTTCAAATCACTAGGTCCCTGTTTCATAGCATCAGGCGACTACAACGCTAAACATACGTTTTGGGGATCACGCCTAATAACTCCAAAAGGTCGTATTTTGTTTGATACAATTTCCAAAATGCGTCTGAATGTGATATCAAGTGGACAACCCACCTATTGGCCTACTGATCGACAAAAAATACCTGATGTTATTGATTTTGGCGTGACTAAAGGTATTTCGAGAGAAATGATTATGATGATGAAAGCAGAGCATGTGGTGGTTCAGTTATTCTAATAAAGGCTCGAATTAAACATCATTTACTGTGTGATTTTTGTGAGGACTATCTTCAAGCAACAAACATCTGTATTGAAGAATATCATCAAAACTTTGTTATTTCTTCGATTTATTCACCTCCTAGATTTCAAATATCAGAGAGGCAATACATCAACTTTTTCAAATCACTAGGTCCCTGTTTCATAGCATCAGGCGACTACAACGCTAAACATACGTTTTGGGGATCACGCCTAATAACTCCAAAAGGTCGTATTTTGTTTGATACAATTTCCAAAATGCGTCTGAATGTGATATCAAGTGGACAACCCACCTATTGGCCTACTGATCGACAAAAAATACCTGATGTTATTGATTTTGGCGTGACTAAAGGTATTTCGAGAGAAATGATTAAGGTTGAAGCGTCACTCGAATTATCCTCAGATCATTCACCCACTATTGTCTATATATGGAATCAGCAAAATATCGTGTCGCCAACAACTTGCACAAGCATTAATTGGTTGAAATATAGAAAGTATCTCAGTACCCATTGTTCGGAAAACATACCGCTAAGAACACCAGAAGATGTGGACCAGAGTCTAATTTATTTTGATCAAAACCTTAAATCAGCTGCCCAACATGCGACAGAAACCAGACAACCAGCTAGATACAATCAAATTTACTTTGTAGATGTCGAGCGGCTCTTGGCTGAGAAAAGAAAAATTAGAAGAGAGTGGCAAGCACACAGATCTCCTCAACTCAAATCTAGACTTAAAGATTGCACGAAACGACTAAGACAGCTGCTAGAATCTCGAAGAGTAGCATCTCTGAAAAATTACTTGGAAGACCTCGATGCAACTGCTCAATCAGATTATTCATTATGGCGTGCATGTAGGAACCTTAAAAGACCGGTCGTACGTAAGCCTCCCTTGCGAACTTCTTGTGGAGACTGGGCAAGGAATGATACCGAAAAAGGCAATTTGTTTGTTGGACATTTGAAGAAGGTTTTCACCCCAAATGTATGTACTCATATAGCTGAGTTACCATCAGTAGAGACTAGTGCCGTAGTACCCCTAAGATTTGAATTTCGCGATATTGAAAGGGCAATAGCAGATTTAAACACCAAAAAAGCCCCTGGCGTTGATAAAACAAGTAACAAGATGTTAGTTGAGTTGCCCCGTATAGGTCGCAGAATTATTCTGTTTGTTTTTAATGCCATCTTACGTCTTGAGTACTTTCCCACAGAGTGGAAGGTCTCTTTGATAACTATGATTCCTAAACCAGGAAAAGACCACACAAAAGTAGAATCATACAGACCTATAAGCCTTTTATCAAACGTGTCAAAGTTGTTTGAGAGAATATTAATAACTAAGCTGAATCCAATTCTTAGCGCGAAAGGATGCATTCCGAACCATCAATTCGGCTTCAGAAAACAACATAGTACGATCCAACAAACACACAGATTAGTAAATGTAATTAAAACGACCTTTGAAGAAAAAAAATACTGTTCTGCGCTCTTTATCGACGTTTCTCAAGCATTCGATAAGGTTTGGCACGAAGGCCTAATATTTAAACTAAAGCTGAACTTGCCCGAAAACTTGTATAAGCTCTTAAAAGATTATTTAACGAATCGCAAGTTTTTATTAAAAGAAGGTGACTTTTTAAGCTCGCCACAGCTCATTGAAGCCGGAGTTCCCCAAGGTAGTATTTTGGGACCAATTTTATATTTACTGTACACATCGGATATGCCAATTAGCACCCTAGTCCACACATCAACTTTTGCAGATGACACAGCTTTTTTAAGTATTCATGAAAGTGCCCAAGAAGCATCACAACTTTTACAAGACCACATACTCAATTTGGAAAAATGGCTAGAAAAATGGAGAATAAAAGTGAATGAACAAAAATGCACTCACATAACTTTCACACTGCGCAGGGACTCATGCCCTCCTATTCGCATAAATAACCAAATGATACCACAGCTTTCAGATGTTAAATACCTGGGTATACATCTTGACCGTCGCCTTACTTGGAAAAGCCACATTGACTTCAAGTTAACACAAATGAAACTAAAAGCAGTACAACTAAATTGGCTTATTGGCAGAAACTCCACCTTGAGCTTAGATTGTAAACTTCTACTGTACAAGTCGGTCCTCAAACCAATTTGGTGTTATGGGATGCAGTTATGGGGCACTGCCTCAGCTAGCAATGTAGAAAAAATTCAAAGGCGCCAAAATAAGATTTTACGTATTATTACATCTGCTCCCTGGTATATAAAAAATTCGAACATCCACAACGACCTAAATATGCCATCAGTTAAATCAGAAATAGCGGAACATGCAGTCACATATCTAAAGAGGCTTGAATCTCATCCAAACCCTTTGGCGCGTAACATGCTGAATGAACCTGGTTACATTCGACTAAAAAGAAGAGATACTGCTTTTCTTGGCCGTACATTAGAGGGATGACCCGCAAATGATTTCGAAATCCGTGAAACAAACATTATTTTTGTCTAGCACTGGCTGGACTTAAAAAGAATATTTTATTTTAGACTTAAGATACGAGTAATTATTGTTAGTTCAAAAATTATTGAAGATACAATAAATAAATTATGAAAAAAAAAAAAACTCAGATCACCCACTTAGGAGATAACCGGCTTTTCGCGCAACAATTTAAAATCAATAGTTCATTTCAGCTTCTCCGATAACCTACAGAAAATGACTTTTCCGGAAAACCTATAATATTAACCTAAACAGGAGTTATACCACCTTAAAGAGGAGATCAATACCAACATTTCACAACAAATTTGTGAAATTTGTCAATCGGATCACGCGTTTAGGAGATAACCGGGTTTTCGCGCAACAATTTACAAATCAATAGTGCATTTCAGCTTCTCCGAAAATCAACTGAAACTGACTTTTCTGGAAAACCTATAACATTAACCTAAATAGGAGTTATACCACTTTAAAGAGGAGATCAATACCAACATTTCATAACACCTATAACATTAACCTAAACAGGAGTTATACCACTTTAAAGAGGAGATCAATACCAACATTTCACAACAAATTTGTGAAATTTGTCAATCGGATCACCCGTTTAGGAGATATCCGGGTTTTCGCGCAAAAATTTACAAATCAATAGTTCATTTCAGCTTCCCCGAAAACCAAGAGAAACTGACTTTTCCGGAAAACCTATAATCTTAACCTAAACAGGAGGTATACCACTTTAAAGAGGGGATCCATACCAACATTTCACAACAAATTTGAAGTCAATCGGATCAGCCGTTTAGGAGATAACCGGGTTTTCGCGCAACAATTTACATATCAATAGTTAATTTCAACTTCTCCAAAAACCAACAGAAACTAACTTTTCCGGAAAACCTTTAATCTTAATCTAAACAGAAGATATACCATTTTGAAGAAGAGATTAATACCAACAATTCACAACAAATTTGAGGTCAATCGGAGCAACCTTTTAGGAGATAAGGGAGTTTTCGCGCAACAATTTACAAATCAATAGTTAATTTTAACTTCCCCGAAAACCAACAGAAACTGACTTTTCCGGAAAACTTACAATCTCAATCTAAACAGGAGGCATACCATTTTAAAGAGGAGATCAATACCAACAATTCCCAATAAATTTGAAGTCAATCGGATCACCCGTTTAGGAGATAACCAGGTTTTCGCGTAACAATTTACAAATCAATAGTTCATTTCAACTTCCCCGAAAACCAACAGAAACTGACTTTTCAGGAAAACCTATAATCTTAATCTAAACAGGAGGTATACAATTTTAAAGAGGAGATCAATATCAAAATTAACAATAAATCTGAAGTCAATTGGATCACCCGTTTAAGAGATAACCGGGTTTTCGCGCAACAATTTACAAATCAATTGTTCATTTCAGCTTCTCCGAAAATCTACAGAAAATGACTTTTCCGTAAAACCTATAATATTACCCTAAGCAGGAGTTATACCACCTTAAATAGGAGATCAATACCAACATTTCACAACAAATTTGAAGTCAATCGGATCACCCGTTTAGGAGATAACCGGGTTTTCGCGCAACATTTTACAAATCAATAGTTTATTTCAGCTTCCCCGAAACCCAACAGAAACTGACTTTTCCGGAAAACCTATAATCTTAACCTAAACAGGAGGTATACCACTTTAAAGAGGGGATCCATACCAACATTTCACAACAAATTTGAAGTCAATCGGATCAGCCGTTTAGGAGATAACCGGGTTTTCGCGCAACAATTTACAAATCAATAGTTCATTTCAGCTTCTCCGAAAACCTACAGAAACTGACTTTTCCGGAAAAACTATAATCTTAACCTAAACAGGAGGTATACCGCTTTAAAGAGGGGATCAATACCAACATTTCACAACAAATTTGAAGTCAATCGGATCACCCGTTTAGGGGATAACCGGGTTTTCGCGCAACAATTTACAAATCAATAGTTCATTTCAGCTTCTCCGAAAACCTACAGAAAATGACTTTTCCGGAAAACCTATAATATTAACCTAAACAGGAGTTATACCACCTTAAAGAGGAGATCAATACCAACATTTCACAACAAATATGAAGTCAATCGGATCACCCGTTTAGGAGATAACCAGGTTTTCGCGCAAAAATTTACAAATCAATAGTTCATTTCAGCTTCCCCGAAAACCAAGAGAAACTGACTTTTCCGGAAAACCTATAGTCTTTACCTAAACAGGAGGTATGCCACTTTAAAGAGGGAATCCATACCAACATTTCACAACAAATTTGAAGTCAATCGCATCATTCGTTTAGGAGATTACCGGGTATTCGCGCAACAATTTACATATCAATAGTTAATTTCAACTTCTCTAAAAACCAACAGAAACTAACTTTTCCGGAAAACCTATAATCTTAATCTAAACAGAAGATATACCATTTTAAAGAAGAGATTAATACCAACAATTCACAATAAACTTGAAGTCAATAGGAGCAACCGTTTAGGAGATAAGGGAGTTTTCGCGAAACAATTTACAAATCAATAGTTAATTTTAACTTCCCCGAAAACCAACAGAAACTGACTTTTCCGGAAAACCTATAATCTTAACCTAAACAGGAGGTATACCACTTTAAAGAGGGGATCCATACCAACATTTCACAGCAAATTTGAAGTCAATCGGATCAGCCGTTTAGGAGATAGCCGGGTTTTCGCGCAACAATTTACAAATCAATAGTTCATTTCAGCTTCTCCGATAACCTACAGAAAATGACTTTTCCGGAAAACCTATAATATTAACCTAAACAGGAGTTATACCACCTTAAAGAGGAGATCAATAGCAACATTTCACAACACCTATAACATTAACCTAAACAGGAGTTATACCACTTTAAAGAGGAGATCAATACCAACATTTCACAACAAATTTGTGAAATTTGTCAATCGGATCACCCGTTTAGGAGATAACCGGGTTTTCGCGCAACAATTTAATAGTTCATTTCAGCTTCTCCGAAAGTCAACTGAAACTGACTTTTCTGGAAAACCTATAACATTAACCTAAACAGAAGTTATACCACTTTAAAGAGGAGATCAATAGCAACATTTCACAACACCTATAATATTAACCTAAACAGGAGTGATACCACCTTAAAGAGGAGATCAATACCAACATTTCACAACAAATTTGAAGTCAATCGGATCACCCGTTTAGGAGATAAGCGGGTTTTCGCGCAACAATTTACAAATCAATAGTTCATTTCAGCTTCTCCGAAAATCACCTGAAACTGACTTTTCTGGAAAACCTATAACATTAACCTAAACATGAGTTATACCACTTTAAAGAGGAGATCAATAGCAACATTTCATAACACCTATAACATTAACCTAAACAGGAGTTATACCACTTTAAAGAGGAGATCAATACCAACATTTCACAACAAATTTGTAAAATTCGTCAATCGGATCACCCGTTTAGGAGATAACCGGGTTTTCGCGCAACAAAGAGGAGATCAATAGCAACATTTCACAACACCTATAACATTAACCTAAACAGGAGTTATACCACTTTAAAGAGGAGATCAATACCAACATTTCACAACAAATTTGTAAAATTCGTCAATCGGATCACCCGTTTAGGAGATAACCGGGTTTTCGCGCAACAATTTACAAATCAATAGTTCATTTTAACTTCTCCGAAAACCAGCAGAATTTACAAATCAATAGTTTATTTCAACTTCCCCGAAAACCAACAGAAACTGACTTTTCAGGAAAACCTATAATCTTAATCTAAACAGGAGGTATACCATTTTAAAGAGGAGATCAATATCAATATTCACAACAAATCTGAAGTCAATTGGATCACCCGTTTAGGAGATAACCGGGTTTTCGCGCAACAATTTACAAATCAATAAATAATTTCAGCTTCTCCGAAAACCAACAGAAAATGACTTTTCCGGAAAACCTATAATATTAACCTAAACAGGAGTTATACCACCTTAAATAGGAGATCAATACCAAGATTTCACAACAAATTTGAAGTCAATCGGATCAGCCGTTTAGGAGCTAACCGGGTTTTCGCGCAACAATTTACAAATCAATAGTTCATTTCAGCTTCCCCGAAAACCAACAGAAACTGACTTTTCCGGAAAACCTATAATCTTAACCTAAACAGAAGATATACCATTTTAAAGAAGAGATTAATACCAACAATTCACAACAAACTTGAAGTCAATCGGAGCAACCGTTTAGGAGATAAGGGAGTTTTCGCGAAACAATTTACAAATCAATAGTTAATTTTAACTTCCCCGAAAACCAACAGAAACTGACTTTTCCGGAAAACCTATAATCTTAACCTAAACAGGAGGTATACCACTTTAAAGAGGGGATCCATACCAACATTTCACAACAAATTTGAAGTCAATCGGATCAGCCGTTTAGGAGATAACCGGGTTTTCGCGCAACAATTTACAAATCAATAGTTTATTTCAGCTTCTCCGAAAACCTACAGAAACTGACTTTTCCGGGAAAACTATAATCTTAACCTAAACAGGAGTTATTCCACTTTAAAGAAGGGATCAATACCAACATTTCACAATAAATTTGAAGTCACTCGGATCACCCGCTTAGGAGATAACCGGGTTTTCGCGCAACAATTTACAAATCAATAGTTCATTTCAGCTTCTCCGATAACCTACAGAAAATGACTTTTCCGGAAAACCTATAATATTAACCTAAACAGGAGTTATACCACCTTAAAGAGGAGATCAATAGCAACATTTCACAACACCTATAACATTAACCTAAACAGGAGTTATACCACTTTAAAGAGGAGATCAATACCAACATTTCACAACAAATTTGTGAAATTTGTCAATCGGATCACCCGTTTAGGAGATAACCGGGTTTTCGCGCAACAATTTAATAGTTCATTTCAGCTTCTCCGAAAATCAACTGAAACTGACTTTTCTAGAAAACCTATAACATTAACCTAAACAGAAGTTATACCACTTTAAAGAGGAGATCAATAGCAACATTTCACAACACCCATAATATTAACCTAAACAGGAGTGATACCACCTTAAAGAGGAGATCAATACCAACATTTCACAACAAATTTGAAGTCAATCGGATCACCCGTTTAGAAGATAAGCCGGTTTTCGCGCAACAATTTACAAATCAATAGTTCATTTCAGCTTCTCCGAAAATCACCTGAAACTGACTTTTCTGGAAAACCTATAATATTAACCTAAACAGGAGTTATACCACTTTAAAGAGGAGATCAATAGCAACATTTCACAACACCTATAACATTAACCTAAACAGGAGTTATAACACTTTAAAGAGGAGATCAATACCAACATTTCACAACAAATTTGTAAAATTCGTCAATCGGATCACCCGTTTAGGAGATAACCGGGTTTTCGCGCAACAAAGAGGAGATCAATAGCAACATTTCACAACACCTATAACATTAACCTAAACAGGAGTTATACCACTTTAAAGAGGAGATCAATACCAACATTTCACAACAAATTTGTAAAATTCGTCAATCGGATCACCCGTTTAGGAGATAACCGGGTTTTCGCGCAACAATTTACAAATCAATAGTTCATTTTAACTTCTCCGAAAACCAACAGAATTTACAAATCAATAGTTTATTTCAACTTCCCCGAAAACCAACAGAAACTGACTTTTCAGGAAAACCTATAATCTTAATCTAAACAGGAGGTATACCATTTTAAAGAGGAGATCAATATCAATATTCACAACAAATCTGAAGTCAATTGGATCACCCGTTTAGGAGATAACCGGGTTTTCGCGCAACAATTTACAAATCAATAAATAATTTCAGCTTCTCCGAAAACCTACAGAAAATGACTTTTCCGGAAAACCTATAATATTAACCTAAACAGGAGTTATACCACCTTAAATAGGAGATCAATACCAAGATTTCACAACAAATTTGAAGTCAATCGGATCAGCCGTTTAGGAGCTAACCGGGTTTTCGCGCAACAATTTACAAATCAATAGTTCATTTCAGCTTCCCCGAAAACCAACAGAAACTGACTTTTCCGGAAAACCTATAATCTTAACCTAAACAGAAGATATACCATTTTAAAGAAGAGATTAATACCAACAATTCACAACAAACTTGAAGTCAATCGGAGCAACCGTTTAGGAGATAAGGGAGTTTTCGCGAAACAATTTACAAATCAATAGTTAATTTTAACTTCCCCGAAAACCAACAGAAACTGACTTTTCCGGAAAACCTATAATCTTAACCTAAACAGGAGGTATACCACTTTAAAGAGGGGATCCATACCAACATTTCACAACAAATTTGAAGTCAATCGGATCAGCCGTTTAGGAGATAACCGGGTTTTCGCGCAACAATTTACAAATCAATAGTTTATTTCAGCTTCTCCGAAAACCTACAGAAACTGACTTTTCCGGGAAAACTATAATCTTAACCTAAACAGGAGTTATTCCACTTTAAAGAAGGGATCAATACCAACATTTCACAATAAATTTGAAGTCACTCGGATCACCCGCTTAGGAGATAACCGGGTTTTCGCGCAACAATTTACAAATCAATAGTTCATTTCAGCTTCTCCGATAACCTACAGAAAATGACTTTTCCGGAAAACCTATAATATTAACCTAAACAGGAGTTATACCACCTTAAAGAGGAGATCAATAGCAACATTTCACAACACCTATAACATTAACCTAAACAGGAGTTATACCACTTTAAAGAGGAGATCAATACCAACATTTCACAACAAATTTGTGAAATTTGTCAATCGGATCACCCGTTTAGGAGATAACCGGGTTTTCGCGCAACAATTTAATAGTTCATTTCAGCTTCTCCGAAAATCAACTGAAACTGACTTTTCTAGAAAACCTATAACATTAACCTAAACAGAAGTTATACCACTTTAAAGAGGAGATCAATAGCAACATTTCACAACACCTATAATATTAACCTAAACAGGAGTGATACCACCTTAAAGAGGAGATCAATACCAACATTTCACAACAAATTTGAAGTCAATCGGATCACCCGTTTAGAAGATAAGCGGGTTTTCGCGCAACAATTTACAAATCAATAGTTCATTTCAGCTTCTCCGAAAATCACCTGAAACTGACTTTTCTGGAAAACCTATAATATTAACCTAAACAGGAGTTATACCACTTTAAAGAGGAGATCAATAGCAACATTTTACAACACCTATAACATTAACCTAAACAGGAGTTATAACACTTTAAATAGGAGATCAATACCAACATTTCACAACAAATTTGTAAAATTCGTCAATCGGATCACCCGTTTAGGAGATAACCGGGTTTTCGCGCAACAATTTACAAATCAATAAATAATTTCAGCTTCTCCGAAAACCTACAGAAAATGACTTTTCCGGAAAACCTATAATATTAACCTAAACAGGAGTTATACCACCTTAAATAGGAGATCAATACCAAGATTTCACAACAAATTTGAAGTCAATCGGATCAGCCGTTTAGGAGATAACCGGGTTTTCGCGCAACAATTTACAAATCAATAGTTCATTTCAGCTTCCCCGAAAACCAACAGAAACTGACTTTTCCGGAAAACCTATAATCTTGACCTAAACAGGAGGTATACCACTTTAAAGAGGGGATCCATACCAACATTTCACAACAAATTTGAAGTCAATCGCATCATCCGTTTAGGAGATTACCGGGTTTTCGCGCAACAATTTACATATCAATAGTTAATTTCAACTTCTCTAAAAACCAACAGAAACTAACTTTTCCGGAAAACCTATAATCTTAATCTAAACAGAAGTAATACCATTTTAAAGAAGAGATTAATACCAACAATTCACAACAAACTTGAAGTCAATCGGAGCAACCGTTTAGGAGATAAGGGAGTTTTCGCGCAACAATTTACAAATCAATAGTTAATTTTAACTTCCCCGAAAACCAACAGAAACTGACTTTTCCGGAAAACTTACAATCTCAATCAAAACGGGAGGCATACCATTTTAAAGAGGAGATCAATACCAACATTTCACAACAAATTTGAAGTCAATCGGATCACCCGTTTAGGAGATAACCGGGTTTTCACGCAACAATTTACAAATCAATAGTTCATTTCAGCTTCCCCGAAAACCAACAGAAACTGACTTTTCCAGAAAACCTATAATCTTAACCTAAACAGGAGGTATACCACTTTAAAGAGGGGATCCATAACAGGAGGTATACCACTTTAAATAGGGGATCAATACCAACATTTCACAATAAATTTGAAGTCACTCGGATCACCCGCTAAGGAGATAACCGGGTTTTGCGCAACAATTTACAAATCAATAGTTCATTTCAGCTTCTCCCAAAACCTACAGAAAATGACTTTTCCGGAAAACCTATAATATAAACCTAAACTGGAGTTATACCACCTTAAAAAGGAGATCAATACCAACATTTCAAGACAAACTTGAAGTCAATCGGATCACCAGTTTAGGAGATAACCAGGTTTTCGCGCAAAAATTTACAAATCAATAGTTCATTTCAGCTTCCCCGAAAACCAACAGAAACTGACTTTTCCGGAAAATCTATAATCTTAACCTAAACAGGAGGTATACCACTTTAAAGAGGGGATCCATACCAACATTTCACAACAAATTTGAAGTCAATCGGATCAGCCGTTTAGGAGATAACCGGGTTTTCGCGCAACAATTTACAAATCAATAGTTTATTTCAGCTTCTCCGAAAACCTACAGAAACTGACTTTTCCGGAAAAACTATAATCTTAACCTAAACAGGAGTTATTCCACTTTAAAGAAGGGATCAATACCAACATTTCACAATAAATTTGAAGTCACTCGGATCACCCGCTTAGGAGATAACCGGGTTTTCGCGCAACAATTTACAAATCAATAGTTCATTTCAGCTTCTCCGATAACCTACAGAAAATGACTTTTCCGGAAAACCTATAATATTAACCTAAACAGGAGTTATACCACCTTAAAGAGGAGATAAATAGCAACATTTCACAACACCTATAACATTAACCTAAACAGGAGTTATACCACTTTAAAGAGAAGATCAATACCAACATTTCACAACAAATTTGTGAAATTTGTCAATCGGATCACCCGTTTAGGAGATAACCGGGTTTTCGCGCAACAATTTAATAGTTCATTTCAGCTTCTCCGAAAATCAACTGAAACTGACTTTTCCGGAAAACCTATAACATTAACCTAAACAGAAGTTATACCACTTTAAAGAGGAGATCAATAGCAACATTTCACAACACCTATAATATCAACCTAAACAGGAGTTATACCACCTTAAAGAGGAGATCAATACCAATATTTCACAACAAATTTGAAGTCAATCGGATCAACCGTTTAGGAGATAAGCGGGTTCTCGCGCAACAATTTAGAAATCAATAGTTCATTTCAGCTTCTCCGAAAATCACCTGAAACTGACTTTTCTGGAAAACCTATAACATTAACCTAAACAGAAGTTATACCACTTTAAAGAGGAGATCAATAGCAACATTCCACAACACCTATAACATTAACTTAAACAGGAGTTATACCACTTTAAAGAGGAGATCAATACCAACATTTCACAACAAATTTGTGAAATTTGTCAATCGGATCACCCGTTTAGGAGATAACCGGGTTTTCGCGCAACAATTTACAAATCAATAGTTCATTTTAACTTCTCCGAAAACCAACAGAATTTACAAATCAATAGTTTATTTCAACTTCCCCGAAAACCAACAGAAACTGACTTTTCAGGAAAACCTATAATCTTAATCTTAACAGGAGGTATACCATTTTAAAGAGGAGATCAATATCAATATTCACAACAAATCTGAAGTCAATTGGATCACCCGTTTAGGAGATAACCGATAATTTCAGCTTCTCCGAAAACCTACAGAAAATGACTTTTCCAGAAAACCTATAATATTAACCTAAACAGGAGTTATACCACCTTAAATAGGAGATCAATACCAACATTTCACAACAAATTTGAAGTCAATCGGATAACCCGTTTAGGAGATAACCCGGTTTTCGCGCAACAATTTACAAATCAATAGTTCATTTCAGCTTCCCCGAAAACCAACAGAAACTGACTTTTCCGGAAAACCTATAATCTTAACCTAAACAGGAGGTATACCACTTTAACCAACATTTCACAACAAATTTGAAGTCAATCGGATCAGCCGTTTAGGGGATAAGCGGGTTTTCGCGCAACAATTTACAAATCAATAGTTCATTTCAGCTTCTCCGAAAACCTACAGAAAATGACTTTTCCGGAAAACCTATAATATTAACCTAAACAGGAGTTATACCACCGTAAAAAGGAGACCAATACCAACATTTCACAACAAATTTGAAGTCAATCGGATCACAAGTTTAGAAGATAACCAGGTTTTCGGTCAAAAATTTACAAATCAATAGTTCATTTCAGCTTCCCCGAAAACCAACAGAAACTGACTTTTCCGGAAAACCTATAATCTTAACCTAAACAGGAGGTATACCACTTTAAAGAGGGGATCCATACCAACATTTCACAAAAAATTTGAAGTCAATCGGATCAGCCGTTTAGGAGATAACCGAGTTTTCGCGCAACAATTTACAAATCAATAGTTTATTTCAGCTTCTCCGAAAACCTACAGAAACTGACTTTTCCGGAAAACCTATAATCTTAACCTAAACAGGAGGTATACCACTTTAAAGAGGGGATCAATACCAACATTTCACAAAAAATTTGAAGTCACTCGGATCACCCGTTTAGGAGATAAGCGGGTTTTCGCGCAACAATTTACAAATCAATAGTTCATGTCAGCTTCTCCGAAAATCAACTGAAACTGACTTTTCTGGAAAACCTATAACATTAACCTAAACAGGAGTTATACCACTTTAAAGAGGAGATCAATAGCAACATTTCACAACACCTATAACATTAACCTAAACAGGAGTTATACCACTTGAAAGAGGAGATCAATACCAACATTTCACAACAAATTTGTAAAATTTGTCAATCGGATCACCCGTTTAGGAGATAACCGGGTTTTCGCGCAACAATTTACAAATCAATAGTTCATTTCAGCTTCCCCGAAAACCAACAGAAACTGACTTTTCCGGAAAACCTATAATCTTAACCTAAACAGGAGGTATACCACTTTAAAGAGGGGATCCATACCAACATTTCACAACAAATTTGAAGTCAATCGCATCATCCGTTTAGGAGACTACCGGGTTTTCGCGCAACAATTTACATATCAATAGTTAATTTCAACTTCTCTAAAAACCAACAGAAACTAACTTTTCCGGAAAACCTATAATCTTAATCTAAACAGAAGATATACCATTTTAAAGAAGAGATTAATACCAACAATTCACAACAAACTTGAAGTCAATCGGAGCAACCGTTTAGGAGATAAGGGAGTTTTCGCGCAACAATTTACAAATCAATAGTTAATTTTAACTTCCCCGAAAACCAACAGAAACTGACTTTTCCGGAAAACTTACAATCTCAATCAAAACGGGAGGCATACCATTTTAAAGAGGAGATCAATACCAACATTTCACAACAAATTTGAAGTCAATCGGATCACCCGTTTAGGAGATAACCGGGTTTTCGCGCAACAATTTACAAATCAATAGTTCATTTCAGCTTCCCCGAAAACCAACAGAAACTGACTTTTCCAGAAAACCTATAATCTTAACCTAAACAGGAGGTATACCACTTTAAAGAGGGGATCCATAACAGGACGTATACCACTTTAAATAGGGGATCAATACCAACATTTCACAATAAATTTGAAGTCACTCGGATCACCCGCTAAGGAGATAACCGGGTTACGCGCAACAATTTACAAATCAATAGTTCATTTCAGCTTCTCCCAAAACCTACAGAAAATGACTTTTCCGGAAAACCTATAATATAAACCTAAACTGGAGTTATACCACCTTAAAAAGGAGATCAATACCAACATTTCAAGACAAATTTGAAGTCAATCGGTTCACCAGTTTAGGAGATAACCAGGTTTTCGCGCAAAAATTTACAAATCAATAGTTCATTTCAGCTTCCCCGAAAACCAACAGAAACTGACTTTTCCGGAAAATCTATAATCTTAACCTAAACAGGAGGTATACCACTTTAAAGAGGGGATCCATACCAACATTTCACAACAAATTTGAAGTCAATCGGATCAGCCGTTTAGGAGATAACCGGGTTTTCGCGCAACAATTTACAAATCAATAGTTTATTTCAGCTTCTCCGATAACCTACAGAAAATGACTTTTCCGGAAAACCTATAATATTAACCTAAACAGGAGTTATACCACCTTAAAGAGGAGATCAATAGCAACATTTCACAACACCTATAACATTAACCTAAACAGGAGTTATACCACTTTAAAGAGGAGATCAATACCAACATTTCACAACAAATTTGTGAAATTTGTCAATCGGATCACCCGTTTAGGAGATAACCGGGTTTTCGCGCAACAATTTAATAGTTCATTTCAGCTTCTCCGAAAATCAACTGAAACTGACTTTTCCGGAAAACCTATAACATTAACCTAAACAGAAGTTATACCACTTTAAAGAGGAGATCAATAGCAACATTTCACAACACCTATAATATTAACCTAAACAGGAGTTATACCACCTTAAAGAGGAGATCAATACCAACATTTCACAACAAATTTGAAGTCAATCGGATCAACCGTTTAGGAGATAAGCGGGTTTTCGCGCAACAATTTATAAATCAATAGTTCATGTCAGCTTCTCCGAAAATCACCTGAAACTGACTTTTCTGGAAAACCTATAACATTAACCTAAACAGGAGTTATACCACTTTAAAGAGGAGATCAATAGCAACATTTCACAACACCTATAACATTAACCTAAACAGGAGTTATACCACTTTAAAGAGGAGATCAATACCAACATTTCACAACAAATTTGTGAAATTTGTCAATCGGATCACCCGTTTAGGAGATAACCGGGTTTTTGCGCAACAATTTACAAATCAATAGTTCATTTTAACTTCTCCGAAAACCAACAGAATTTACAAATCAATAGTTTATTTCAACTTCCCCGAAAACCAACAGAAACTGACTTTTCAGGAAAACCTATAATCTTAATCTTAACAGGAGGTATACCATTTTAAAGAGGAGATCAATATCAATATTCACAACAAATCTGAAGTCAATTGGATCACCCGTTTAGGAGATAACCGATAATTTCAGCTTCTCCGAAAACCTACAGAAAATGACTTTTCCGGAAAACCTATAATATTAACCTAAACAGGAGTTATACCACCTTAAATAGGAGATCAATACCAACATTTCACAACAAATTTGAAGTCAATCCGATAACCCGTTTAGGAGATAACCAGGTTTTCGCGCAACAATTTACAAATCAATAGTTCATTTCAGCTTCCCCGAAAACCAACAGAAACTGACTTTTCCGGAAAACCTATAATCTTAACCTAAACAGGAGGTATACCACTTTAACCAACATTTCACAACAAATTTGAAGTCAATCGGATCAGCCGTTTAGGAGATAAGCGGGTTTTCGCGCAACAATTTACAAATCAAGAGTTCATTTCAGCTTCTCCGAAAACCTACAGAAACTGAGTTTTCCGGAAAAACTATAATCTTAACCTAAACAGGAGGTATACCACTTTAAATAGGGGATCAATACCAACATTTCACAATAAATTTGAAGTCACTCGGATCACCCGCTTAGGAGATAACCGGGTATTCTCGCAACAATTTACAAATCAATAGTTCATTTCAGCTTCTCCGAAAACCTACAGAAAATAACTTTTCCGGAAAACCTATAATATTAACCTAAACAGGAGTTATACCATCTTAAAAAGGAGACCAATACCAACATTTCACAACAAATTTGAAGTCAATCGGATCACCAGCTTAGAAGATAACCAGGTTTTCGCGCAAAAATTTACAAATCAATAGTTCATTTCAGCTTCCCCGAAAACCAACAGAAACTGACTTTTCCGGAAAACCTATAATCTTAACCTAAACAGGAGGTATACCACTTTAAAGAGGGGATCAATACCAACATTTCACAATAAATTTGAAGTCACTCGGATCACCCGTTTAGGAGATAAGCGGGTTTTCGCGCAACAATTTACAAATCAATAGTTCATGTCAGCTTCTCCGAAAATCAACTGTAACTGACTTTTCTGGAAAACCTATAACATTAACCTAAACAGGAGTTATACCACTTTAAAGAGGAGATCAATAGCAACATTTCACAACACCTATAACATTAACCTAAACAGGAGTTATACCACTTTAAAGAGGAGATCAATACCAACATTTCACAACAAATTTGTAAAATTTGTCAATCGGATCACCCGTTTAGGAGATAACCGGGTTTTCGCGCAACAATTTACAAATCAATAGTTCATTTCAGCTTCCCCGAAAACCAACAGAAACTGACTTTTCCGGAAAACCTATAATCTTAACCTAAACAGGAGGTATACCACTTTAAAGAGGGGATCAATACCAACATTTCACAATAAATTTGAAGTCACTCGGATCACCCGTTTAGGAGATAAGCGGGTTTTCGCGCAACAATTTACAAATCAATAGTTCATGTCAGCTTCACCGAAAATCAACTGAAACTGACTTTTCTGGAAAACCTATAACATTAACCTAAACAGGAGTTATACAACTTTAAAGAGGAGATCAATAGCAACATTTCACAACACCTATAACATTAACCTAAACAGGAGTTATACCACTTTAAAGAGGAGATCAATACCAACGTTCAACAACAAATTTGTAAAATTTGTCAATCGGATCACCCGTTTAGGATATAACCGGGTTTTCGCGCAACAATTTACAAATCAATAGTTTATTTCAGCTTCTCCGAAAACCTACAGAAACTGACTTTTCCGGAAAACCTATAATCTTCACCTAAACAGGAGGTATACCACTTTAACCAACATTTCACAACAAATTTGAAGTCAATCGGATCAGCCGTTTAGGAGATAACCGGGTTTTCGCGCAACAATTTACAAATCAATAGTTCATTTTAGCTTCTCCGAAAACCTACAGAAACTGACTTTTCCGGAAAAACTATAATCTTAACTTAAACAGGAGGTATACCACTTTAAATAGGGGATCAATACCAACATTTCACAATAAATTTGAAGTCACTCGGATCACCCGCTAACGAGATAACCGGGTTTCGCGCAACAATTTACAAATCAATAGTTCATTTCAGCTTCTCCGAAAACCTACAGAAAATGACTTTTCCGGAAAACCTATAATATAAACCTAAACTGGAGTTATACCACCTTAAAAAGGAGATCAATACCAACATTTCAAGACAAATTTGAAGTCAATCGGTTCACCAGTTTAGGAGATAACCAGGTTTTCGCGCAAAAATTTACAAATCAATAGTTCATTTCAGCTTCCCCGAAAACCAACAGAAACTGACTTTTCCGGAAAATCTATAATCTTAACCTAAACAGGAGGTATACCACTTTAAAGAGGGGATCCATACCAACATTTCACAACAAATTTGAAGTCAATCGGATCAGCCGTTTAGGAGATAACCGGGTTTTCGCGCAACAATTTACAAATCAATAGTTTATTTCAGCTTCTCCGATAACCTACAGAAAATGACTTTTCCGGAAAACCTATAATATTAACCTAAACAGGAGTTATACCACCTTAAAGAGGAGATCAATAGCAACATTTCACAACACCTATAACATTAACCTAAACAGGAGTTATACCACTTTAAAGAGGAGATCAATACCAACATTTCACAACAAATTTGTGAAATTTGTCAATCGGATCACCCGTTTAGGAGATAACCGGGTTTTCGCGCAACAATTTAATAGTTCATTTCAGCTTCTCCGAAAATCAACTGAAACTGACTTTTCCGGAAAACCTATAACATTAACCTAAACAGAAGTTATACCACTTTAAAGAGGAGATCAATAGCAACATTTCACAACACCTATAATATTAACCTAAACAGGAGTTATACCACCTTAAAGAGGAGTTCAATACCAACATTTCACAACAAATTTGAAGTCAATCGGATCAACCGTTTAGGAGATAAGCGGGTTTTCGCGCAACAATTTATAAATCAATAGTTCATGTCAGCTTCTCCGAAAATCACCTGAAACTGACTTTTCTGGAAAACCTATAACATTAACCTAAACAGGAGTTATACCACTTTAAAGAGGAGATCAATAGCAACATTTCACAACACCTATAACATTAACCTAAACAGGAGTTATACCACTTTAAAGAGGAGATCAATACCAACATTTCACAACAAATTTGTGAAATTTGTCAATCGGATCACCCGTTTAGGAGATAACCGGGTTTTTGCGCAACAATTTACAAATCAATAGTTCATTTTAACTTCTCCGAAAACCAACAGAATTTACAAATCAATAGTTTATTTCAACTTCCCCGAAAACCAACAGAAACTGACTTTTCAGGAAAACCTATAATCTTAATCTTAACAGGAGGTATACCATTTTAAAGAGGAGATCAATATCAATATTCACAACAAATCTGAAGTCAATTGGATCACCCGTTTAGGAGATAACCGATAATTTCAGCTTCTCCGAAAACCTACAGAAAATGACTTTTCCGGAAAACCTATAATATTAACCTAAACAGGAGTTATACCACCTTAAATAGGAGATCAATACCAACATTTCACAACAAATTTGAAGTCAATCCGATAACCCGTTTAGGAGATAACCAGGTTTTCGCGCAACAATTTACAAATCAATAGTTCATTTCAGCTTCCCCGAAAACCAACAGAAACTGACTTTTCCGGAAAACCTATAATCTTAACCTAAACAGGAGGTATACCACTTTAACCAACATTTCACAACAAATTTGAAGTCAATCGGATCAGCCGTTTAGGAGATAAGCGGGTTTTCGCGCAACAATTTACAAATCAAGAGTTCATTTCAGCTTCTCCGAAAACCTACAGAAACTGAGTTTTCCGGAAAAACTATAATCTTAACCTAAACAGGAGGTATACCACTTTAAATAGGGGATCAATACCAACATTTCACAATAAATTTGAAGTCACTCGGATCACCCGCTTAGGAGATAACCGGGTATTCTCGCAACAATTTACAAATCAATAGTTCATTTCAGCTTCTCCGAAAACCTACAGAAAATAACTTTTCCGGAAAACCTATAATATTAACCTAAACAGGAGTTATACCATCTTAAAAAGGAGACCAATACCAACATTTCACAACAAATTTGAAGTCAATCGGATCACCAGCTTAGAAGATAACCAGGTTTTCGCGCAAAAATTTACAAATCAATAGTTCATTTCAGCTTCCCCGAAAACCAACAGAAACTGACTTTTCCGGAAAACCTATAATCTTAACCTAAACAGGAGGTATACCACTTTAAAGAGGGGATCAATACCAACATTTCACAATAAATTTGAAGTCACTCGGATCACCCGTTTAGGAGATAAGCGGGTTTTCGCGCAACAATTTACAAATCAATAGTTCATGTCAGCTTCTCCGAAAATCAACTGTAACTGACTTTTCTGGAAAACCTATAACATTAACCTAAACAGGAGTTATACCACTTTAAAGAGGAGATCAATAGCAACATTTCACAACACCTATAACATTAACCTAAACAGGAGTTATACCACTTTAAAGAGGAGATCAATACCAACATTTCACAACAAATTTGTAAAATTTGTCAATCGGATCACCCGTTTAGGAGATAACCGGGTTTTCGCGCAACAATTTACAAATCAATAGTTCATTTCAGCTTCCCCGAAAACCAACAGAAACTGACTTTTCCGGAAAACCTATAATCTTAACCTAAACAGGAGGTATACCACTTTAAAGAGGGGATCAATACCAACATTTCACAATAAATTTGAAGTCACTCGGATCACCCGTTTAGGAGATAAGCGGGTTTTCGCGCAACAATTTACAAATCAATAGTTCATGTCAGCTTCACCGAAAATCAACTGAAACTGACTTTTCTGGAAAACCTATAACATTAACCTAAACAGGAGTTATACCACTTTAAAGAGGAGATCAATAGCAACATTTCACAACACCTATAACATTAACCTAAACAGGAGTTATACCACTTTAAAGAGGAGATCAATACCAACGTTCAACAACAAATTTGTAAAATTTGTCAATCGGATCACCCGTTTAGGATATAACCGGGTTTTCGCGCAACAATTTACAAATCAATAGTTTATTTCAGCTTCTCCGAAAACCTACAGAAACTGACTTTTCCGGAAAACCTATAATCTTAACCTAAACAGGAGGTATACCACTTTAACCAACATTTCACAACAAATTTGAAGTCAATCGGATCAGCCGTTTAGGAGATAACCGGGTTTTCGCGCAACAATTTACAAATCAATAGTTCATTTTAGCTTCTCCGAAAACCTACAGAAACTGACTTTTCCGGAAAAACTATAATCTTAACTTAAACAGGAGGTATACCACTTTAAATAGGGGATCAATACCAACATTTCACAATAAATTTGAAGTCACTCGGATCACCCGCTAACGAGATAACCGGGTTTCGCGCAACAATTTACAAATCAATAGTTCATTTCAGCTTCTCCGAAAACCTACAGAAAATGACTTTTCCGGAAAACCTATAATAAAAACCTAAACAGGAGTTATACCACCTTAAAGAGGAGATCAACACCAACATTTCAAGACAAATTTGAAGTCAATCGGATCACCAGTTTAGGAGATTACCAGGTTTTCGCGCAAAAATTTACAAATCAATAGTCCATTTCAGCTTCCCCGAAAACAAACAGAAACTGACTTTTCCGGAAAACCTATAATCTTAACCTAAACAGGAGGTATACCACTTTAAAGAGGGGATCCATACCAACATTTCACAACAAATTTGAAGTCAATCGGATCAGCCGTTTAGGAGATAACCGAGTTTTCGCGCAACAATTTACAAATCAATAGTTTATTTCAGCTTCTCCGAAAACCTACATAAACTGACTTTTCCGGAAAACCTATAATCTTAACCTAAACAGGAGGTATACCACTTTAAAGAGGGGATCAATACCAACATTTCACAATAAATTTGAAGTCACTCGGATCACCCGTTTAGGAGATAAGCGGGTTTTCGCGCAACAATTTACAAATCAATAGTTCATGTCAGCTTCTCCGAAAATCAACTGAAACTGACTTTTCTGGAAAACCTATAACATTAACCTAAACAGGAGTTATACCACTTTAAAGAGGAGATCAATAGCAACATTTCACAACACCTATAACATTAACCTAAACAGGAGTTATACCACTTTAAAGAGGAGATCAATACCAACATTTCACAACAAATTTGTAAAATTTGTCAATCGGATCACCCGTTTAGGAGATAACCGGGTTTTCGCGCAACAATTTACAAATCAATAGTTCATTTCAGCTTCCCCGAAAACCAACAGAAACTGACTTTTCCGGAAAACCTATAATCTTAACCTAAACAGGAGGTATACCACTTTAACCAACATTTCACAACAAATTTGAAGTCAATCGGATCAGCCGTTTAGGAGATAACCGGGTTTTCGCGCAACAATTTACAAATCAATAGTTCATTTCAGCTTCTCCGAAAACCTACAGAAACTGACTTTTCCGGAAAAACTATAATCTTAACTTAAACAGAGGTATACCACTTTAAATAGGGGATCAATACCAACATTTCACAATAAATTTGAAGTCACTCGGATCACCCGCTAAGGAGATAACCGGGTTTCGCGCAACAATTTACAAATCAATAGTTCATTTCAGCTTCTCCGAAAACCTACAGAAAATGACTTTTCCGGAAAACCTATAATAAAAACCTAAACAGGAGTTATACCACCTTAAAGAGGAGATCAATACCAACATTTCAAGACAAATTTGAAGTCAATCGGATCACCAGTTTAGGAGATAACCAGGTTTTCGCGCAAAAATTTACAAATCAATAGTTCATTTCAGCTTCCCCGAAAACCAACAGAAACTGACTTTTCCGGAAAACCTATAATCTTAACCTAAACAGGAGGTATACCACTTTAAAGAGGGGATCCATACCAACATTTCACAACAAATTTGAAGTCAATCGGATCAGCCGTTTAGGAGATAACCGGGTTTTCGCGCAACAATTTACAAATCAATAGTTTATTTCAGCTTCTCTGAAAACCTACAGAAACTGACTTTTCCGGAAAAACTATAATCTTAACCTAAACAGGAGTTATTCCACTTTAAAGAAGGGATCAATACCAACATTTCACAATAAATTTGAAGTCACTCGGATCACCCGCTTAGGAGATAACCGGGTTTTCGCGCAACAATTTACAAATCAATAGTTCATTTCAGCTTCTCCGATAACCTACTGAAAATGACTTTTCCGGAAAACCTATAATATTAACCTAAACAGGAGTTATACCACCTTAAAGAGGAGATCAATAGCAACATTTCACAACACCTAACAATAACCTAAACAGGAGTTATACCACTTTAAAGAGGAGATCAATAACAACATTTCACAACAAATTTGTGAAATTTGTCAATCGGATCACCCGTTTAGGAGATAACCGGGTTTTCGCGCAACAATTTAATAGTTCATTTCAGCTTCTCCGAAAATCAACTGAAACTGACTTTTCCGGAAAACCTATAACATTAACCTAAACAGAAGTTATACCACTTTAAAGCTTAGATCAATAGCAACATTTCACAACACCTATAATATTAACCTAAACAGGAGTTATACCACCTTAAAGAGGAGATCAATACCAACATTTCACAACAAATTTGAAGTCAATCGGATCACCCGTTTAGGAGATAAGCGGGTTTTCGCGCAACAATTTACAAATCAATAGTTCATTTCAGCTTCTCCGAAAATCACCTGAAACTGACTTTTCTGGAAAACCTATAACATTAACCTAAACATGAGTTATACCACTTTAAAGAGGAGATCAATAGCAACATTTCACAACACCTATAACATTAACCTAAACAGGAGTTATACCACTTTAAAGAGGAGATCAATACCAACATTTCACAACAAATTTGTGAAATTTGTCAATCGGATCACCCGTTTAGGAGATAACCGGGTTTTCGCGCAACAATTTACAAATCAATAGTTCATTTTAACTTCTCCGAAAACCAACAGAATTTACAAATCAATAGTTTATTTCAACTTCCCCGAAAACCAACAGAAACTGACTTTTCAGGAAAACCTATAATCTTAATCTAAACAGGAGGTATACCATTTTAAAGAGGAGATCAATATCAATATTCACAACAAATCTGAAGTCAATTGGATCACCCGTTTAGGAGATAACCGGGTTTTCGCGCAACAATTTACAAATCAATAAATAATTTCTGCTTCTCCGAAAACCTACACAAAATGACTTTTCCGGAAAACCTATAATATTAACCTAAACAGGAGTTATACCACCTTAAATAGGAGATCAATACCAACATTTCACAACAAATTTGAAGTCAATCGGATAACCCGTTTAGGAGATAACCGGGTTTTCGCGCAACAATTTACAAATCAATAGTTCATTTCAGCTTCCCGAAAACCAACCGAAACTGACTTTTCCGGAAAACCTATAATCTTAACCTAACCAGGAGGTATACCACTTTAACCAACATTTCACAACAAATTTGAAGTCAATCGGATAAGCCGTTTAGGAGATAACCGGGTTTTCGCGCAACAATTTACAAATCAATAGTTCATTTCAGCTTCTCCGAAAACCTACAGAAACTGACTTTTCCGGAAAAACTATAATCTTAACCTAAACAGGAGGTGTACCACTTTAAATAGGGGATCAATACCAACATTTCACAATAAATTTGAAGTCACTCGGATCACCCGCTTACGAGATAACCGGGTTTTCGCGCAACAATTTACAAATCAATAGTTCAATTTAGCTCCTCCGAAACCCTACAGAAAATTACTTTTCCGGAAAACCTATAATATTAACCTAAACAGGAGTTATACCACGTTAAAGAGGAGACCAATACCAACATTGCACAACAAATTTGAAGTCAATCGGATCACCAGTTAGAAGATAACCAGGTTTTCGCGCAAAAATTTACAAATCCATAGTTCATTTCAGCTTCCCCAAAAACCAACAGAAACTGACTTTTCCGGAAAACCTATAATCTTAACCTAAACAGGAGGTATACCACTTTAAAGAGGGGATCCATACCAACATTTCACAAAAAATTTGAAGGCAATCGGATCAGCCGTTTAGGAGATAACCGAGTTTTCGCGCAACAATTTACAAATCAATAGTTTATTTCAGCTTCTCCGAAAACCTACAGAAACTGACCTTTCCGGAAAAACTATAATCTTAACCTAAACAGGAGGTATACCACTTTAAAGAGGGGATCAATACCAACATTTCACAATAAATTTTAAGTCACTCGGATCACCCGCTTAGGAGATAACCGGGTTTTCGCGCAACAATTTACAAATCAATAGTTCATTTCAGCTTCTCCGATGACCTACAGAAAATGACTTTTCCGGAAAACCTATAATATTAACCTAAACAGGAGTTATACCACCTTAAAGAGGAGATCAATACCAACATTTCACAACAAATTTGAAGTCAATCGGAGCACCCGTTTAGGAGATAACCGGGTTTTTGCGCAACAATTTAATAGTTCATTTCAGCTTCTCCGAAAATCAACTGAAACTGACTTTTCTGGAAAACCTATAACATTAACATAATCAGAAGTTATACCACTTTCAAGAGGAGATCAATAGCAACATTTCACAACACCTATAATATTAACCTAAACAGGAGTTATACCACCTTAAAAAGGAGATCAATACCAACATTTCACAACAAATTTGAAGTCAATCGGCTCACCCGTTTAGGAGATAACGGGGTTTTCGCGCAACAATTTACAAATCAATAGTTCATTTCAGCTTCTCCGAAAATCAACTGAAACTGACTTTTCTGGAAAACCTATAACATTAACCTAAACAGGAGTTATACCACTTCAAAGAGGAGATCAATAGCAACATTTCACAACACCTATAACATTAACCTAAACAGGAGTTATACCACTTTAAAAAGGAGATCAATACCAACATTTCGCAACAAATTCGTGAAATTTGTCAATCGGATCACCCGTTTAAGAGATAACCGGGTTTTCGCGCAACAATTTACTAATCAATAGTTCATTTTAACTTCTCCGAAAACCAACAGAATTTACAAATCAATAATTTATTTCAACTTCTACGAAAACCAACAGAAACTGACTTTTCAGAAAAACCTATAATCTTAATCTAAACAGGAGGTACACCATTTTAAAGAGGAGATCAATATCAAAATTCACAACAAATCTGAAGTCAATCGCATCATCCGTTTAGGAGATTACCGGGTTTTCGCGCAACAATTTACATATCAATAGTTAATTTCAACTTCTCCAAAAACCAGCAGAAACTAACTTTTAAGGAAAACCTATAATCTTAATCTAAACAGAAGATATACCATTTTAAAGAAGAGATTAATACCAACAATTCACAACAAATTTGAAGTCAATCGGAGCAACCGTATAGGAGATAAGAGAGTTTTCCTGCAACAATTTACAAATTAATAGTTAATTTTAACTTCCCCGAAAACCAACAGAAACTGTTTGAAGTCAATCGGATCAGCCGTTTAGGAGATAACCGAGTTTTCGCGCAACAATTTACAAATCAATAGTTTATTTCCGCTTCTCCGAAAACCTACAGAAACTGACTTTTCCGGAAAAACTATAATCTTAACCTAAACAGGAGGTATACCACTTTAAAGAGGGGATTAATACCAACATTTCACAATAAATTTGAAGTCACTCGGATAACCCGCTTAGGAGATAACCGGGTTTTCGCGCAACAATTTACAAATCAATAGTTCATTTCAGCTTCTCCGATGACCTACAGAAAATGACTTTTCCGGAAAACCTATAATATTAACCTAAACAGGAGTTATACCACCTTAAGGAGAGATCAATACCAACATTTCACAACAAATTTGAAGTCAATCGGAGCACCCGTTTAGGAGATAACCGGGTTTTTGCGCAACAATTTAATAGTTCATTTCAGCTTCTCCGAAAATCAATTGAAACTGACTTTTCTGGAAAACCTATAACATTAACCTAAACAGAAGTTATACCACTTTCAAGAGGAGATCAATAGCAACATTTCACAACACCTATAATATTAGCCTAAACAGGAGTTATACCACCTTAAAAAGGAGATCAATACCAACATTTCACAACAAATTTGAAGTCAATCGGCTCACCCGTTTAGGAGGTAACCGGGTTTTCGCGCAACAATTTACAAATCAATAGTTCATTTCAGCTTCTCCGAAAATCAACTGAAACTGACTTTTCTGGAAAACCTATAACATTAACCTAAACAGGAGTTATACCACTTTAAAGAGGAGATCAATAGCAACATTTCACAACTCCTATAACATTAACCTAAACAGGAGTTATACCAATTTAAGAAGGAGATCAATACCAACATTTCACAACAAATTTGTGAAATTTGTCAATCGGATCACCCGTTTAGGAGATAACCGGGTTTTCGCGCAACAATTTACTAATCAATAGTTCATTTTAACTTCTCCGAAAACCAACAGAATTTACAAATCAATAGTTTATTTCAACTTCTCCGAAAACCAACAGAAACTGACTTTTCAGGAAAACCTATAATCTTAATCTAAACAGGAGGTATACCATTTTAAAGAGGAGTTCAATATCAAAATTCACAACAAATCTGAAGTCAATCGCATCATCCGTTTAGGAGATTACCGGGTTTTCGCGCAACAATTTACATATCAATAGTTAATTTCAACTTCTCCAAAAACCAACAGAAACTAACTTTTCCGGAAAACCTATAACCTTAATCTAAACAGAAGATATACCATTTTAAAGAAGAGATTAATACCAACAATTAACAACAAATTTGAAGTCAATCGGAGCAACCGTATAGGAGATAAGGGAGTTTTCGCGCAACAATTTACAAATTAATAGTTAATTTTAACTTCCCCGAAAACCAACAGAAACTGACTTTTCCGGAAAACTTACAATCTCAATCTAAACAGGACCATTTTAAAGAGGAGATCAATACCAACAATTCCCAATCAATTTGAAGTCAATCGGATCACCCGTTTAGGAGATAACCAAGTTTTCGCGCAACAATTTACAAATCAATAGTTCATTTCAACTTCCCCGAAAACCAGCAGAAACTGACTTTTCGGGAAAACCTATACTATTAATCTAAACAGGAGGTATGCCATTTTAAAGAGGAGATCAATACCAACAATTCACAACAAATCTGAAGTCAATCGCATCATCCGTTTAGGAGATTACCGGGTTTTCGCGCAACAATTTACATATCAATAGTTAATTTCAACTTCTCCAAAAACCAACAGAAACTAACTTTTCCGGAAAACCTATAATCTTAATCTAAACAGAAGATATACCATTTTAAAGAAGAGATTAATACCAACAATTAACAACAAATTTGAAGTCAATCGGAGCAACCGTATAGGAGATAACCAAGTTTTCGCGCAACAATTTACAAATTAGTAGTTAATTTTAACTTCCCCGAAAACCAACAGAAACTGACTTTTCCGGAAAACTTACAATCTCAATCTAAACAGGACCATTTTAAAGAGGAGATCAATATCAACAATTCACAGCAAAATTTAAATCAGTCGGATCACCTGTTTAGGAGACAACAGAGTTTTTGCGCAACAATTTACATATGAACTTCTCCGAAAACCATCAGAAACTGAGTTTTCCGGAAAACCTATAATCTTAATCTAAACAGTAGGTATACCATTTTAAAGAGGAGATCAATACCAACAATTAGGAGCTAACCAGGTTTCCGCGCAACAATTTACAAATCAATAGTTCATATCAACTTCCCCGAAAACCAACAGAAATTTACTTTTCGGGAAAACCTATAATCTTAATATAATCAGGAGGTATACCATTTTAAAGAGGAGATCAATACCAACAATTCACAACAAGTTTGAAGTCAATCGGATCACCCGTTTAGGAGATAACCGGGTTTTCGCGCAACAATTTACAAATCAATAGGTTATTTCACAACATATTTGAAGTCAATCGGATCACCCGTTTAGGACATAACCAGGTTTTCGCGCAACAATTTACAAATCAATAGTTCATTTAAACTTCTCCGAAAACTAAGAGAAACTGACTTTTCCGGAAAACCTACAACCTTAATCTAAACAGGAGGTATACCATTTTAAAGAGGATATTAATACTAACAATTTACAACAAATTTGAAGTCAATCGGAGCAACCGTTTAGGAGATAAGCGGGTTTCAGCGCAACAATTTAAGTATATAGTAGGAGGGAATACGAATACAGCTCCAACCTAAATGCATTGAAATTTTAGGTAAACCCATTAATTTTAGGAAAACCCATAAAAAAATCCATTAAATTTAGGAAAAGCCATTAAAAAAGCAATTAAGGGTAAAAAAGGTCAAGGATGAGGGTCATTAAAGTAATAAATTAGTGGAAAATGTCAATAAAAGTCAAAAATAATGATCAAAGCGGTATGATCAAAGCGGTATAATTAAAAGATGAAAGTGATTTTGACAAGGTCTGTCATATTGATAAGTATGCAGGTGTGTAGATATGCAGGTGTCACAGACACGTGTCATTTGGGTTATTTGGTGTTCTGTTTAGGATTTTCAGTTTGATTTAAATGATCTTGTGTGGAGGGGATGATATTGAGTAGATAGTAAGAATTTATCAGTGTAATGATTGTATGTGTATGGAAAGAATGTAGATCATTGGTGGGAAAAAAACATTGTGCAATGTACGTTCTCAAGTATATGAAAGTAATAGAGAACTCAAACACAGCAAGTGTGTAGACACACAGGTGTCATTTGGGTTATTTGATGTTCTGTTTAGGATTTTGGGTTTGATTTAAATGATCTTGTGTGGAGGGGATGATATTGAGTAGATAGTAATAGCTAAATTACACGATGACATTTTTCATGAAATCAGTTGCATGAAACCGGTCTTGTGATGGCAAGAGGTGAAGAGAGGCAAGGAAAAACAAGAAAGTTCAAAAGAGAATTGAAGAAATTTCATGATACGATTTCATGGTGTAAGTTACGTCTAAGAATTTATCAGTATAATGATTGTATGTGTATGGAAAGAATGTAGATCATTGGTGGGAAAAAAACATTGTGCAATGTACGTTCTCAAGTATATGAAAGTAATAGAGAAGTCAAACACAGCAGGTGTGTAGAAACAGAGGTGTCATTTGGGTTATTTGATGTACTGTTTAGAATTTTGGGTTTGATTTAAATGATCTTGTGTGGAGGGGATGATATTGAGTAGATAAAAGGAATTTATGAGTGTAATGATTGTATGTGTATAGAAAGAATGTAGATCAAGGGAAAAGAGTAACAAATTTTGGCAACTAAATGCTTATTAGTATTGTTTTAATTTAATAAATTTTGTATCTTTGTAGAACACTTAAATACTTTGTATAAGTGTGGTTTTCATGCAATAGAAAAAAATTTTTTTTAATCATTTGGAAATACATAGAAAGGGTTAGTCCTAAAAATTATATAAAGTATCTAGTGCTAAGAATTTAATATTAGTATATCGTGTTTGCTTAAGTAAGTCAGCTAAAAAATAAGTGAAAAAAAATGTCTTGTAAAATTTTCGTGTGTTATATTTGTGGAAACAGTTATACTACAAACCATTCTCTAAAAATACATCTAGAGATTCATAGTCCGTGTATTTACTGTTCTCATGTATGTTTAACATACATGGAGAAAAAAAATCATGCGAAATTGCATGATGTTAACGTTAACCGACAAATGCCTCTGCAGGATCAGGATATGCCATCAACGTCCACTTCGTCCAGGAAGCGTAAGCTAAGCTCGGAATCAGCTCCATATACTCCCTTAAAACTAAAACAAATAGAGGAAAAATATATGATACAATGCGAGGAATGTAATATTGATGTTGAATCAATGAAATGGTTTAATCATTGTGCAGACATAAATCATAAATTGAATGTATATAAGGCGGTGAGAAGTTCACTTAATGAAAAGTAAGTTCCAATCACGCCTTTTAACGTATCGTTTTCCTAAAAATGATAGCAATTTAAATGTTGAAAGCTTTTTAGAGGAAGGATATAACCTTTTAAAAAAACTATTGAATACTAGTCTAGCAGATCAAGTTATTGTTAAATTTAACTTGGAATTAGCAGCGCGATATAAATTGCCAGCTAATGAATTAAAACCAGAAACGGTCATGTATCACGTGGCGGAAATGATGCGTTTATCAAGACCAAATGATGTGGACACAGCTTTAAAAATACATATTGAAGCTATAAAATCAAAAATGTCTGAATTTCAGGAAAGAGATTCAGGGTAGAACTTTTGAAAAAGATTTTTATAAATTATTAAATAATGCAGTGTATGGTAAAACCATGGAAAATGTTGATAAAAGAAAAGATGTACGATTGGTTAGTGAATGGGGTCGCACTAACCGCAATCATCTAGGAATTGGAGAATTGATTTCAAAACCAAATTTCCATAGCATATCACAATTTACGGAATCATTGTGGGCAATACAAATGAATAAAACCACTACATATTACTCGAAACCAATTTATTTAGGTTTCTGTGTTCTGGAGTTATCAAAATGGAAAATGTACGATTTTCATTACGGATACATGAAACCTAAATAAGAGGAGGAAGATAAGTTTGAATTATATGGATACAGACTCCTTTATATATTCTATTCAAACAAATGATTTTTATAGTGATATAAAAGATGATTTGAAAGATCGGTTTGATACTTCATCATACTCAGAAAGTAACCTGTTTAGTTTTCCTCTTTTGAATGATGAAAGATGAAACAGAGGGCAAATTTACTACAGAGTATGTTGGTTTAGCTCCGAAAGTATACGCATATACAATTGACAATGCAAATGATGTAAAAAAGGCTAAGGGAGTTAAAAAGTGTATAGTAAAAAATTATAATATAGATATTTATAAAAATGTTTTATTTTCTAAGGAAACGGTAATGGCTTGTATGTATACATTTACGTTTTTACATTTAAGTTTTAATGATACTAAACGTAAAATTATGAATAATCATATAAATACATATGCTTGGCATCATTATCAATTGGATAGTGGTATGGTCAATATGAATTAGATATGTTATTAAATGAATTAGAAGACATCAACTAGAAAAATAAGAACGAGTTGTATATATAAATAATAAACAAGATTTATATTTTAAGCTATATAGGATTAAAAAACTAATACTTTTGTATATATAAATAAATAAAAAACCATTTAATTTAAAACAAAACTTTATTATGTCTTTAATTTTACATTAAATTGAACAAAAAAAAAACAAGGTAAGTAATAAAATTGTATAGTAAATAAATCATTAAATAACTTTCTGAACAATTCCTGTTAATGGGGTGTACTTCATCAAGCGATCATAGAGAATTAAACAATAAGCATTTGTGTTTGTAGGAATCGGAACCGCAGTCTCAAACTCAATTTTAACATCAATAGGTCCGCTTTTAACCATTTCATTTTGATAGCTTAGATCAATAACGACAATTGGGTTGTCCTTAAACTTTTCACAGGAAAGAAGTGGCTGTGCAGACTTCATATAGTAATTTTGTTGAAATTTTGCATACATATCATACAAAATAGCACAGCGGTTCTCTGCAATATTCAAATTTAAATCATCGTACGGATAAGAATCTGAATTTAAATGTACTTTTATATTTATTAAGTCAGAATGAATATATTTCTTATTGTTTTCTAAAGCAAATAATAAAAATCTAGGCCTCTCTCTGTTTATTGATAGCTTTACATTCCAAATGTGATTTCTTCCACCAGAGAATGTAGGATTAAAATAACAATCCCAACTCCGAAATGCTATGGGTAACGTTGTACCATCTTTAATGATCTTCATTATTTGTAGTTTCTTAGAATTCTCCATGTTATATTTGTAATTGATAAAGTAAGATTTTCATTTTCATCTGTTGAGTAATAAACGTTCTCATCATTTGAACTCCGTAAAAGAATGAGTTCATGTTTACTATTTAATATTATTTTATTTAAGTCCTCGGCAAATCCCAACATTGATTTTAGGGGTAAACACAAATTAAATGTTTGCATAGTTAAATCTCCAGAAACATTCCAACCGGCATTTCTCATCATATTGCATAATAAGTTGTGTCTAGTATAATAAAATTTATGTAAATTTGGCAGCACAATAATAGTTAAAGGTTACAGGGTTGTATTTAAATTCAGGAAATTAAAGAATTATAGTGCAAGACAAAATGGATTGAAATTATGAATGCAAATACGTTTCTTGCTGGAATACTGAAAATAATATTTATTCTTTAGTATTTCTTTTTCCCAAAAAAAAGATGGCTCTTGGCGGGAAAAGAATATTATATGTATATAGTCACATACATATGTACACTTTATCCTAACTTACTACTCCTACACAACTAACCAACCCTGATAATAACCTTATGATCTCTTCGCGACTACCGATTACTTTTATCATGTTATGTACATATCTATCTATTATTGTAAATAAGAAGAAGATTTCGTTTGAGAATAAAGAAGTTTTTGCAGTAGTTAGTTGACATCCGACATAAAAAGAAGCATGTTTTATTTTTTCGGCAACCTTTCGCAAAGATCTGTAACTGGCGACGAGGAAAAACAATAAAAATCATTATTGGCATTTTTGAAAGTAATGATTATAGAAGTGACAAAAAAAGGAAAACTATACATAAAGTTAAGAAAATAAATAAATAAATTAAAGAAAGATTAAACCAGTGAATTTGTACAATGTTTCAAATAAAATTATGTACAAAACCAGTGAATAATGCAGTGCCTAAAAGTATTCAAAATAATTTAAAAAAAGAAACATTTGTAATTTTGTACAAAGAAACTAATTAGAAGAAATGCGTGCAAGAACGATCAATTTGTTAAGAAAAATCAAAAGTGCAAACTGTACTTATTCTTTAAAATTAAAATTTTGCTTGAGAATAAAACAGTTACAAAATTCTGCTAATCACTACATAAATTCCGTTACCTAAAATATTGAGAGAAAAAAGTGTATCACTAGAAGAACGAACTAAAAGAAATAAAAAACCGAAAAGATTACTGAAGTTAGCGAAAGCTCAGCGTGAAAACATAAAAATAATAAACAAATATAATTAAATATAAACTAACACATAAAAAAACATTGAAAAGAAGAGAAAATATAACAAAAACTGACATGTGCAGACAACTAGGAATCAAAACCACAGTCACGAAACAGGTGAAATACCATCACAAGAACAACAAAAAATGACTTAAAGTCGTAATTTTTTTTTCTTGGTGGAGTGCGTTGTATGCAATTAAAGAAAAACCTATTGTTAAATAATAAATATAGAAAAAATATATAAAACTAAAAAAATTTTGCCTATGAAACTGGCTTGCAACAAATAAAATAAATGTTCATGTATTATGTTATAGGCCGCACAGTGGCTGAAAATCGTTTTTCGTTGGCCAAAATTCTGTAACTTTTGAACCGATCAAAATATTGAAATAATTTTTTTTTAATGGATAGATATTTAGCTCAGCTTGATTCAGTTTTAATTACATTAAAATTGATTGAGGACTTTTTGAGGAATTCGAGGTCAAAGTTGAACATTTTAATTTTTTTAACTTTCAGAGTGAAATATGGGTTTATTCTGTGTGTAACATAGTAAAATATCCCTCTAAGATCCAAAAAAGTATATATATTCTTGATCAGTGATGAAATCTAAGACGATATAGCTATGTCCGTCTGTCCATCCGGCCGTCCGTCCATTCGCCTGTCTGTATGAACACGATTCAGTCTAAACGAAAAGAGCTAGACCCTTGCAATTTGGTACATATATACCTTGAAGGATAGGGCAGGCTAAGTTCGTAAATGGGCCAAATCGGACCAGGGGGAAAAAATTCCCCTAAGAAGAACTAAACCAACCCCTGAAAAACTACACATTTTTACAAGTTTTTTTTGTAAATTTGTTAAGCAAATGAAACATTTTTATGTCAAAGAAGGTTCAAGGTCTTTACCCTGGAGCCAGAAAATCATAAAAATTTATTTTTGGACCCCGCCCCCTTTTTGTGGGCGTTTATATAGCATATTATATGAAAAATAGTGTCAATAATTAACAAATTGTATTACCTAAGCCTAGATTGCATAAAAAATTATTTTTTAAGCTTTCATGACGAATGGAAAATGTACTCGGATCTTCTGCGCTACCTTCACCTCACCCCCCTCCCAAAAAAAAAAATTTTTTTTTTTTGGTTAAGCAACAAGAAAATATAATTTTTATTCATTTGACTTAAATTTTAATTGCAAATATTCCATATTTTGTTCTGTGCTATTTCTGTTCTTTAGTAGTTTTTTGGCTTCTTCATCTAAATCCCGATGGTCCACTTTCCATTGATTTCGAATACTGGATATGAACGGATCTGACGTTGCCAATAATATATTAAATAGATCTTCATTTGTTGAATTCCGTGAAATTTTCCTAGTATTGTGCTCTCTATAAAATATGTAATCCTTGTTCCTTTTTTCCTGAACCTCCTCTGATAGATCTCCTAGTGGCACCAAATGATATTTAATGACATCTTCACCATGATAAAGGATTTTGTGAACTGTTGCAGACATATTTCTCCATGGGTAGTTAGTTGTATATATTTTTGCAGTTTCCTTAGCATAATCTCCAAATTTTCTACAGTCAATTTCTTCATTGCACGCAAGTACTTCTAGTATTATTTTAAATCTGAAAATAAGGTTGAAATCCACTCCTGTTATTTCAAATGCTGTTTCTGGATCTGAAAAGAATCTTCTTGCGGTATTGCCATCATTTGTATTGCCTGACCCTTGTTTTGGCTGATCTATAATCAGTCCACGTTTGCGATATTCATCTTGAACATGTTTCTTTTTTGAACTTCTTAACTCTTTGTTGGTCACGTTGTTTCTTATTGATCCTGAAGACCCGAAATCCAAATCATAACTGATTTTTAGTATGTGTTCCATAAGTCGTATTCTTGCGTGTAGTGGTGATAATCCAAATTCATATGCATCGGTATTGTCTAATGATTTTGCTGGGACTTGGTTTAATTGGGTTGATGTTGCTTGGCATATAATGCAGCTGGTTGCAGCCTTCGTGTTAGTCAAAGCCTGACCCACTTTACAATCTATCATTGTCAGGACTAACTGGTAGCTTACTTCAATTTGCTGCCCATCTAACTGTAATTGTAATGGCTGTAGTGCTGTAATTTGGGCCTTGATATCACTAATTTCTTTATTAATAACATCATTTGTTTCTTTTTTGAATTGAAATTTGATTGGCCTGCAGTATTTCGTAGAAGATGGTGTCTCATTTTTCCAAATATCCATTGTTTGCGTTGTACTAGTCGAAGGCTCTGAATCTTCCAAAATCTTTTTCAATCGCAATGGTACAAATGATACCATTAACATATCTGAGTCAGAAATATTTTCACATACAGCTTGTTTATATTGTTTTTGTCCCGAAGAACCATCCCATCCCCATTTACAAAAAAGAATTAACTTTGTGTTTCCGTATTTCTTCAACTCATTTCCTGTTATTGATTGCAGCAAGCGTGCGGCTGTATGATCAAGTAGAGATTGTAGTTGTACCTCTGCCGAAATTGGTGTGATTGTAATAGTGTCCTTTGATGGCAAACAGTCCATTTTAGCAGCGGTTATGTGATGATATGCTGGATATATATTTGAGCCTTTTTCAATCGCACGCTGTCTGAGTTTAATATATTCTTGTTTTGTTAATTTCAAATCCAGAAATAATGCTAATGCCTCCTCATTTGTGTACTGTATTGCATCATTCGGAGTTGGTATACTTTTAAGAATCCGTTTTGTTCTCGGTGGACTAGCTTTAACAACTTTTTCAATGATATCCACTTTTGTAAATTGGTTCTGTGATCGTAATCGATGTAGGAAAGATTCTTTTATATTTGTAGAACCAAAGACATCGTTAATATCTTTAAGCTTCCGCCTCTTAGATCTATCGCTGCAATTGTCCACTAATGATTTGCGTGGTCTTCCAGCCTTATCTTGCTTTGCTGTTTCTGCAGCGACAGTAAGTTGACCTTCTAACCACTTTGCACTTTTTATATAAAATTTTTGTTTACTGTACATAACTTCTTTGTAGCGTTTTTTTAGTGCTTTGACGAAATTATATAATTGCTCTTGCATTTCGGTGCTACACGAATTTAAGTTTAATTTTAACGTAACTAAGAACATCTTCCTGATTTTTGTTTCTAAAATACACTTCGGCCAGTTCTTTATAACTGAAACTCTCCATTTTCTTTTGAATATTTTTATTTGCGTTTATTATGTTTTATCCGTACACTTAATGGTTTAAGTTATTACTGAGTAATCCCTTAACGAATCCGTACTTTTATAAATTTTTAGATACATGTTCTTCACACACTGATCTTTATTTCATAGCAGGTAGCGCTTAAATTGAACAAAACTGCACTCATGCGTCAATATGGGGTTGTTTTTTAACTTTAGTGGTTTAATGTCTCAATTATTGTTATAAAATTGTTTATGACTTTGGTTGACCCTAACATTTGATAACAGGTAAATTTAGAAAGAGATCATATGCTTCCTGTAGAGCCCAATGTGATAATTTTATTACTTATTTTTTGCTGATCAAAACAAAGCCATTAAACCCTTTCGAAGGTATTATATTTATTTTTTTTAGTTATACGTAGCCTAAACTAAAAAAAATAAACTTTTAGGCAAAAAAGTGAAAATTTAATACACCATTGTATATGAATTTTTTTCGAGTAATTTCATTAAAATGAAAAAAGTGTTCTACAGGCGGCTCGTGGCGGGTGCAAAAGTATATATAGCCTTAAAGAGGACACTTTCACCTTTCTCGTGGTTGTATGGGTTTCTTGTTCCCTTTTGTTCCCTAGAAGTTCTATTCCACTAAAGTTTAAATTTGAGGAAAATATAGTAGTTTCATAAATATTTCATAACGCCCCTAATATTAAATGCTAGAGCTGTGTCTACTTACAACAACTAAAGACAATAATCCTACCAACATTATAAAAAAACCGCAGACCATTATCGATGATAGCTTGCGAGTAGTAACCATTTAATTTTGATAAAAAACCAAAGAAAAACACCTTTTTCTGAAATTAAAAAAAAAGTTGAGTTTGACAGCATGCCACGCCCACAATTATCAATATTTTAACATCATTTTTTGGCTACCTTAATTTGGATATATTAACTACAAAATGACGTAAAAATTTTAAAAATTGGTGACAAAAAAAAATTTACTTTTGGCCAACGAAAAACGATTTTCAGCCACTGTGGGCCGTTGAAATGAAAAAAAAAAAAAAAAAAAAAAAAAAAAAAAGCATACATAAGTACATACAATGTGGCATGATACACATATATAAACCTATAAAAAAATGAAAAACAGAGCACGAAAATTAACAAAACGCAAAGTAAAATTATTCTTAAAAAAAACCCTACATGTCAGTAGCAATTCATCGTTTTACGGTAATTTAAGCCTTAGTAACAAGCAAACTCACTTAAATCAACTAACAAAGTGCGAACGTTTGGTATAAAAGTAAAAGAGAAAAAGAGAACATGCTTTTGATTGGTGTGAAAATAGGGATGAAATTTTGTCCAAATTTTAACTTTGCAAAAGAATAATACACATAAAACTTACAAAAAAATATATAACTACTTAACAAAAAATTTCGATATATAAAAACGATAAAAAAAAAATTTAACAAAACAAAGTTTATACAAAAAAAAATACAAGTGGAATTTGTTGCTGTGTAATGAAATTTAAAGGCGCTGCCTGTATCAAAAGCCTAACGGGAGAAGTTCAAAAAGAAGTAGCGGAAAAGCGAATGAAGCCGATCCAGGATAGAGCAAACGAAAAGCGAGAAGACAACGGAAAATATTTGATAAATATATAGGAATTTAGAGTTAACAAAAAATAGGAAACTTTCACACTAATACATATATTTATATAGAGAAATGTTCGAAACTACATTTGTATATAGAACTTTACAGTAAACACTAGCTAAAAAGAAATCTGTAGCATTATTAATATTGATATAAAAATTAATTTTTAATATATATAATAAACATTGAAAATATTGAAAACAAATATACCAAAATTAAACAAAAACAAGTTTCCTTTCCTAGTATGTATTAGCATTAAAATATACACATATGTATACGGAAATTATATAAAAGAACCAAATTCTTTATTTAATTTTATAAACATAACAAAAATAGATAAAAACAAAAAATACCGAAACTGAACACAAAAAAAAAAATTCACCAGACTTAAATAAAAACGAAACCATCCTACTAAACCTTATTAAAGTTGAGAATATTAAGAACAAAACCAAAAAAAATCGAATTTAAACAAAATTTCTGTTCTGAAATTTATTAACTTTGGAAATATCGGGAACAAAAAGAAACCAAATTAGATAAAAACAAGTTTTATTTAACTTTATCGATATTGCGTAACAATTTTCGAAAACCAAACATAAAGGTAATCATTAACTGGGGGAAAGCGAAAATACCAAAAGCCATGTCGATGGAAATCTCGAATTCATTGTTTAGTGTCGTTATGACATGTATTAGGGACATTGCGAGTTTCGATGGATCAGATGTGAATAGATTGGCAGATTTTATACATGAGATTGAGAACATTTACACAACAATGATATCACAGTTTGACGAAAATAGTATAGCTGTTATATTCAATTTCGTGAAGAACAAATGCGTTGGTGAGGCCAGAGATACTATTAATAGATACGGCCCTGTTTCAAATTGGTAAGATTTAAAGGCAAGATTAGTAACACATTTCGGCGAGAAAGAATCGAGCAGTGAACTAATGGATAAGTTAAAAACCTGTCGATCAGATGGCACAATTGAGAACTATTTTTATAAGCTAACGAAATTGACCGTACACATCTTGAATCGTATTAGGACACACAGTGAGGAAACTTATTCTTCAGTAGAGGTTAATAGAATTGCACTTAACGTTTTTAAGGAGCATTTGCCGGAACCAAAAAAAAACATGATAGAATCATACTTGAAGCACGACATCAGATGTATACGCGTTTCAGACAAAATTCTAGTAGGAAGAACAATGACAACCGAAATTATAATTTTAGCGATACTTATAACAATAGACACGAAAACAGGAATATTTTCGGACCAGGAAATTTGTACAATGATCTAAGGACGAGCGGGAATGTAGGCCATTCACCTATCGCCCAAGATCCGCATTCTAGTAATATGAATAGTCGCATACAGAGCAATAATAATCTCAATCATAATTTCACACGTTCTCTAGAAAATCTCAATTATCGGAATCGAAATAGTAATTATCTTAATAATTCACGGTATTTTAATCAGGCAGTAAATCATCGACGTTTTGGACAGAATTTTGAACCACACACTGGTAATGTGCCAATCGCGGATAATGCAGACCGAGGCAGAAATAATGGTCAGTACAGACACCGGAATGACAATCGGAGCTCGACGGTAAGCCGTATGCAAACAGATAGAACAAGACTAACACAGCCCCACAGCAGCCAAAACAGAAACAACACGCAAATGGAGATTGGAAACAATTCGGTAAATTTTCGGGACCGAGCCCAACAAAATTACCCTATATAACAATAGAAACCCCTGTCAGAACTTTATACTTTATAATAGATACCGGTGTCAAATTCAGTTTAGTCAAACCGAATGTATGTAACCCTGTATGGAAACATAATACTAGAATAAAAATAAAGGCTTTAGGAAAAGAAAGAGTGTTGACAAAATTATGTCGTTTCCCATTGTTTAAAGAATTTAAATTGGATAATGAATCATGCGAATTTTTGGAAATGGATTTTAATGAGAAGTTTGATGGCCTAATTGGGAATAATATTTTGAATAAATTAGATACAGTTATAGACTTTCCTAACAGACGATTAGTTACAAGAAATACAGTGTTACCATTATTTTTCTCAAAGGAAGAAGAAGCCTACTACCGTGATTCAACAAGGAAAATGTCATTGAAGTTTTTAGTAATGAAGCAATGCCACATGATTTAACAAAATTAATTGACCTCAGTCATTTACCAGATTGGCAAAGAGATAAGGTAAATAGGCTAGTTAGAAGCAATAAAAAAGCTTTCTATAGGGAAAATGAGTCGCTATCATTTACGCACGAAATTAAACACAGGATTGACACGACAACAGATTCGCCAATTTATTCGAAGTTATACAGATACCCAGAGATTCACAGAGCAGAAGTAGATAGGCAGATAGAGGAAATGTTGCAACAAGAAATAAATAGAGAATCATATAGTCCATATAACAATCCAATCTGGATAATGCCGAAAAAGTCATGTAGTTCAAACGAAAAAAAATGGAGGATAGTAATAGATTACAGGAAGCTCAATAACGTCACGACTGAAGTTCGATACCCAATGCCTAATATGGAGGACATATTTGATAAAATTGGTAGATGTCAGTATTTCTCCACGTTAGATCTCGCTAAAGGCTACCACCAAATTGAGATGCATCCGGATGATATAGCTAAAACCGCGTTTTCAACTGCAACAGGCCACTACGAATTCTTACGTATGCCGTTTGGTTTACGGAATTCAGCGGCAACGTTTCAGCAGATGATTAATAATGTGCTTAGAGAATTCATAGGAAAAAATTGTGTGGTATACCTAGATGATATTCTAGTTTTCTCAACTAGTATTGAGGAACATATAGAGTCACTAAGCGTAATATTTCAAAGACTTATAAGGGCAAATTTAAAATTACAGATAGGGAAATGTTCATTGTTGAGAAGAAAAACAGATTTTTTGGGTCACATTATAACCGCGGAGGGACTCAGGACAAGCCCGTCAAAAGTTCAAGCCATAGATAAGATTGCATTACCGACAACGCAAAATGAAATTAAAACGTTTTTAGGGGTCACAGGTTTCTACAGGAGATTTATCAAGGACTACTCGAAAGTAGCGTACAATATGACGAAATACCTAAAGAAGAATGTTAGAGTAAATGTCAAAGAGAATTCTAAAAACTTACCCTATTCTAGTTCGCCCCGATTTTTCAAGGAAATTCACTCTTATGACCGATGCCAGCAACCATGCCCTAGGCTCAGCTTTGATGCAGGACGGCAAAGTCGTAGCCTATGCAAGCAGAACACTCAACCGACATGAGCAGAATTATGGAACGATTGAGAAAGAACTGCTCGCTCATATGGGATGTGAAACATTTTAAGCATTATTTATAAGGGCGAAAATTCACGATAAAAACTGACCATAAACCTCTTGTTTGGTTGAGTAACATAAAGGAGCCAAACATGAAGATTCAGAGATGGAAGGTCATGTTAGGTGAGTTCGACTTTGATATCGAACACGTGAAAGGAAGGAAAACGTTATTGCGGACGCTTTGAGTAGACTCACAGTTGATCGGCGCATGGACGAAAGCTAGGATATTTTGAATGAGGATTTTGGGGTTAATCTGAATGAACTTTTTGATGATATTGAAACTGTCCACAGTGCGGAAACTGACAGTTCGGATTTCATAAGGATTACGGAAAAGCCTATGAATCTTTTTAAGTTGCAAATTGTTTTAGAACAGGCAAATAGGGAGAAAGTAAACTCAAAGATATTGTTCAGAAAAATGGTCAGACACACGTTTAGAGTTAACAGCAACAGTGATTTGTTGAATATAATGAGGGAAAACGTCACGCAGAAAGGATTAGTAGTTGTTTTTAGTGAGAGCGAAGCGTTATTTAAAAAATTCGAGGAACAATTCTGGGATTATTTTGTGCGAAACGGAAACCTGAAAATTATAAGATCCAAGACAAGGTTGGTAGATATCACAGATAAAGTTAGGCTTTTAGAAATTATTGAGAGAGAACACTTGAAAAACAATCACCGTGAAATAAATGAAGTATTTTCGGAAATTAGTCAGAACTATTACTATTACAGAAGCAGATTCACCAATATATTAACAATTGCGATATTTGCAATTCGGCAAAGTTTGACAGAAGACCCATAAAACATTCGCTTAACGTCACGCAGACCCCTGAAAGACAGAATGACATCGTACATGTGGATATTTGGTTTCCCAAACGAAACGTAATGTATCTGACGTCTGTTGACAAACTAACGAAATACGCAACGGTGTTTGAACTCAAAGACAGAACATGGATATCAATAACAACGGCACTAAGGGAAAGATTTCAATATTTAGGAAAACCCAGACTGATCGTTACAGACAATGAATTTAAAACCACAGCTATTAAGCAGTTGCTCAATGACAGCGAAGTAGAAGTACATTTTACCACAACTTACGCCAAGACAGGAAATGTAGATGTGGAAAGACTTCACGGTACTCTAAACGAACATTTAAGACTTTTCCATGCTGACCCCAACAATTCTTACGAACTGAGAGATAATGTTCATAGGGCAATAATTGCTTACAATAGCACCATTCATTCTGCAACGAAAAAACGACCCATAGATTCCTAAATAACGAAATGAAAGAATTTGCTAAAGACTTGCATAGATCAAAGGTAAATAAGATCGATATGGTTAACAATAGAACAAATAAGCGTTTGGTTGATGATTTTGAGAATTGTTACGTTCAAAATAACAGAGTGGGAAAATCAGATCCTAAATATAGGAAAATATCAAATTTTGAAAAGAAAGACAATCACCTTATTTCCAAGGATGGTAAATTCCAAAAAATCCATAAAACGCAGGTAAAACGAAAAAACCGATTCCAGGAATGATCAAAAATATTTATGAACGATTGAATCGCTGTAGAGAATAAAAGAAAAGTAATAAATAATGTATAAAAGAAAGAATATTTAATAAAAAAAAAAGAAATTCAAAGAAAACCATACATAAATGATAGAAAAAGAAATATATGTGTTAAATAAAAAAAATGTAAACCCCTAAATTTTTAAAATGCATCCAATGATTTTAAACTGAAAAAAAAACGTTGGTGTATACGAATTTAGAATACTAATTATTATTATATAGTATATATCAAAGTACATCTATATCAATTACATTCGTCAGCTCAGCTGATATTTTTCGATTCGTTTGGTTTGTTTCTACGTGTCAAAATTAGTTTACATTTTTTTTATAGCGACTTTGAATTTAAAAAAAAAATGTAAATTCAAAGAGAATAAAAAAAGGAATCAAATATATATTTTTCATTTTCCTTTGCTGTATCAGGGATGGTAAACGAAATTTTTAAATTTTGCTTTTTTGATTTAAGTTGCACCAAGCAAACTTTTTATGAATTCTTGTTTTAATTCAGATCGAGCTAAACATAAACAGATCATTGTAATATAATTTTTTTTTTTTTTATTTAACAGAATTGATATTAAGCTTCTATTACAAAAAAGTGCAATTGTACCCACTTTGCCATCTCTGAGTTGCTTTTGACACCTAGCAATATTTTTACACAAACAAAATACATGTTGTTGTCCTAATGTTGTACTTGTTGTAGACTTGCACGTACTTTATATAAATATACTCTGGTATGTATGTACATATGTATAAAAAGAAGAAAAAACTATAAAAAAAACAAAATTATTAACAACAAAATTAAATACTTCTATTACAGAAGAACAATCTTTAATTTAATTTAATTAATTTAATTTTTGAAGCTCAAGATATTATTTTTCTTTATTTCGCTAACAATTTGTTAGCATCGACAGGAAAATTAACAATGTTTACAAAAAAAATTTGAGAAAATTTTCCTATGTATATAAAATGTAATACACAAAACTTTTCAAACAAAATTGTTAAAAACGTTAAATACATACATAATGATACATAAAAAAAAAACATTTAAATTAATATGTATAAAACAAAACTTGTAGATTGTATAATTACAATAATAATAATCGAAAATATGGAGGCAAATGAAAATTCACAAATATCTGAATGACTTTTTTAGATTGTTAATAACAAAACAAATGAAAATATTTATTTTTACTTATAATTAAAATGTTAAATCAACCGGGACTGTTGATTCTTAGATCGGGGAGGAGTCACATACATATGTACACTTTATCCTAACTTACTACTCCTACCTTATGATCTCTTCCCGACTACTGATTACTTTTATCATGTTATGTACATATCTATCTATTATTGTAAATAAGAAGAAGCTTTCGTTTGAGAATAAAGAAGTTTTTGCAGTAGTTAGTTAACATCCGACATAAAAAGAAGAGTCGACGTCACTGTCAGCTATGATCCAGACAGAGATGGTGAAGGTGATTCAGATCAACCTCCACCAGATCTCTCTCTCGCAGATCGAGGCGAAGACATCGCATTAATCCAGGAGCCATGGTTCAACAATGGCGTAATATGTGGACTTAATGCACAAGGCTACAAACTATTGTATGCAGCAACTTCAGGTAACAATAACAAAACTATTAGATCCTGTATTTTAGCAAAAGATCACCTTAATATCTTCATTCTATCTAATTATAGTGATGAAGATTCGGTGACTGCAGTGTGGGAAGAGGCAGAATCTGCGGTGTGGATAACCTCTGCATACATGCCGCATGACCAGGACAAACCTCCACCCAATAACTTGGTCAGGAAGATGGCCAGAGCAGCGAAGGCCAAAAACATCCCTACAATAATAGGGGCCGACGCAAATGCACATCACCATATTTGGGGTAGCTCCGATACCAACAACAGAGGTGAGTGTATCCTTGATTTTATATTAAATAATGATCTAGTAGTCGCAAATAGGGGTTCTGAACCCACTTTTGTTGTATCAAATAAACAGGAGGTGCTGGACATCACGCTTGTCAGCCTGCACTATGCATTTTTAATCGAAAATTGGAGAATCTCTACAGACTGTTCTTTCTCCGATCATCGTTATCTTGTCTTTTCCATTGTTAAGAAGAAAGCTAGGACCGTCGCTTACATCAATAGATGTAAGACGGATTGGGAGAAACAGAAAATGCTCCTTTCAAATATATTTAATCCTCCCACAACTATTCGGGATACCACGCACATCGAAGATGCTGTGAATAGACTTACCAACGCATTTAGAGATGCAACGAATAAGTCCTGCAGACCGTCGATTCAGCGTTCGAATCGCAGACCAACATGGTGGTCAACGGAAATAGCGGAATCTCGTAAAATCTGCCGCAAACTTTTCAACGAGGCTAAGAGGACAGGGAACTGGTCACTCTACAAATCCTCTGTGAACAAATTTAAGAATCAAGTTAGAAGCGCAAAACGTGAATCCTGGAAAGACTTCTGCAGTGGCATTGAAAGTTTTTCTGAGGCTAGCAGATTACGCAAAGTACTTGCCAAACAAGCGTCAATTCCTGGATATATTCAGAAATCAGACGGCAATTGGACCACCAGTGCACAGGAGTCACTGGAAGTCCTGATGGACACCCACTTCCCAGGATGTCGATCAACCTCGGGAGTACAATACAGTTCTACCAAACAAGCCGGACACTGCACGCCGTGAACATAGACACGGATAGGTTGCACTGGGCGATTAAAAGCTTCCATCCTTATAAGTCTCCGGGCCCGGATGGTATAATTCCTGCTGATCTACAAAACAACCTAGATCTGGTGACAACTTGGCTCCTACCGATATATAGAGCCTGTTTATCATTGTCCTATATCCCGGACCAATGGACTAAATGCAATGTGATATTTATTCCCAAAGGAGGGAAATCATCACACACGAAAGCAAAGGATTTTAGGCCAATCAGTCTAACATCCTTTTTGCTCAAAACGCTGGAGAGACTTATCGATATTCATTTGAGAATGATAATCGACAGGCATCTCCTTTCGCCATCCCATCACGCTTATACGAAGGGCAAATCTGTTAAGACAGCATTACACTCGCTCGTGGGACATATTGAGAAGTCGCTAGAGCATAAAAACTACACAATGGTAGCCTTCATGGATATTGAGGGAGCCTTCAATAACATCGAACCGTTGGCAATAACCCGATCTCTAAGAGAGCTGGGGATTGACCAATCGATCATCAGGTTCATAACGAACCTGCTAAGTAACAGGACGATAACGTCTACATTTGGCTCAGCGAGCATTTCCAAAATAGCGGGAGGGGGCACACCACAAGGTGGAGTATTGTCCCCACTACTATGGAATATAGCAATCAATAAGTTGCTCAAAGATCTGGACTCCATGAATTTTAAAACTGTCGCATACGCAGACGATGTAGCGGTGGCAGTATCTGGTGTGCATATTGATACTATCACACAAAGATTAGAGGCGGCACTCAAGATGATCTGCACCTGGACAGAACAGTGTGGACTGAGTGTAAACCCAGCCAAAACTGAACTTGTACTATTCTCAAGAAAATACAAGCTCCCACCCTTCAGGCTACCCGTATTGAGGGGAATACCACTAACTCTAGCACATAGTGCAAAGTATCTTGGCATAATCTTAGACAGTAAACTATCTTGGAAAATTAACATCCAGGCTAGAGCGTCTAAAGCCATCACAGCAATATATGTATCCCAGTATTCTGGGAATTACGAATATTATCCCCAGACTTATAGACCACTGCATCCCAAAACCCTTCTTCATGCGAAACTTCGATTTCGACATGACGGAGGGCCACCCACCACCCCCTGGCTCACTCTGCGTGTTCACAGATGGCTCCATAAGGGGGGTGGGAGTTGTAGGTGGGGTCTATATAGAGGAATTTGGAATCAAGATGTGTTTCAGACTCCCAAATGAATGTAATGTTCTACAAGCAGAAATATCTGCTATTAAAAAAGCGGCAAACTGGCTAAGGTATCACAGAATATCGAATAGGGATATCTGGTTTTGTACCGACAGTAAAGCTGCCATTATGTCCCTAAAAGGTGTGTTCAGCACATAAAATCTCGTCCTGGAATGCCGGACATCCTTAAATGCGATGGCGGAAAATTCAACGGTCACCCTTAAATGCGTGCGGGGACATGGGACTACCTTAGGCAACAATGTTGCTGACGAACTAGCAAAGAAGGGAACTCTGCTTCATGATGGCGACATTGACGTTTATTGTGGCATACCCCTCTCTGCATGCGGGCAACGAATAAACCGTGCTCTTTATGACCTGGCCCAGGCAAGATGGTCCGATGAGTCAACTTGTCTGACGGCAAGGACGATCTGGCCCTTACTAGATCAGAAGAGGACGGATTCATTACTTCGGATGACGAAAACACAACTGCGTGACTTTATATCTACGGTCACTGGGCATTGTCTATTCGGAGCCCATGCAAGAAGAATGGGCCTCCCTTACAACGACTTTTGCAGAAACTGCCAAGATGAGGAAGAGGAGGTCGTTCACCTCCTCTGCATATGCCCTGCACAGGAATACCAACGACTTCAAAATCTTAGACAACGGTATTTCGGGAGCCTATCTTGTGTTTCACTACTGGAACCAAGAAGAATTAACTCTTTTCTGAGGAGCTGCGGTTGGTTCTCCAACCCACTCCCACTCGGCGAGGCATGAAAACGCTTGTTTGCTGTCTCGGCCAATATGCTATCTTGACACTTATATTTTTCTTAACTTATCTCTCTCTTTTCTTTACCTCCGCCCCCCCCAATTTACTCTTACTTTTATTTCTTTCTCTCCGCAGGTAACACAAAGGGACCAATACGTGGACCCAAGTGAGCTGTGTACTACAGCTGCCTGCTTAACCTAACCTAAGTAGATAGGCAGGGGATCGATAGGAAGAATGTCTTCTTTCTCATTTAAATACTTGAATTCGGCAAAGACAAAGGTAATAAAAAGACAATCATAAATATAAATTAAAAACTTGAAAACCAAACAGAAGAAAATGAAGAAATTAAGTGTTGTGCATATTTTAAGAAAAATAAGAAAACGTAAGAGGAAATGGAAAATATGGAAAATTTGAATTTTGTTAAAATAGTACCTTAATTTCAGCTGGCTATTTTCTGGAGAGTGAAGTCCAAAATTAGCATTCCCAAGAACCTGAAGGAAAATAGCCAGGTAAGTTTTAAGTTCCAGTTAATTTATACCCAGACTAGCGAATTTAATTTAAAAAAATTTTAAGCCAAGATAAATGGTGGATTTGATAAAGGAAAGCAATGATCATGATAGAGAAGTGTCCTTGTCCGAAAAAGAACTTGAGAAGATTAGTAGCAAAACTATGAAAGACTATTAAAGAGAAAAAAATTGTCTAAATATATTAATGTATTTCTAAGTGTAGTTGTGCTTTTGTGACTTTATTGTTAGAATTACGTGAGTGTGATAGTTTTGTTTTAACGTTTTTAATGCCTAAAAAAGTAAAAAAATAAAACAATGTAAAGCGAATATCTTCTGTACAAAAGAATTATCCAATAGAGCTTAAACGAAACCCGACGAATTTAATGAAATATCTGTACAGTGGCAGACAAAAAAAACTATATATAAGCCTCAGGAAGCTCTTTTAGGTATTAATATAATAAGAATCGGTATTTGTTTTTTTGTAATATCAAATCAATAGTTTAAGCCCTAAAAAAAGGAAACATTTTAGAAGTCGGAGATATGAGCGTGGACGTTAGAAAGCAAAATATTAAAAAAAAACAGAAACGAATGGATCGGCCTAAAATAATTTTTAAACTTATTTTTGTTGTTAAATGTCTGTATTGTGATAGTTATTTTAGTAATTGTTTACTAGTTTTAGAATATTTTTATTGATTTTTTAAAAATTTGTATTATTCTTAGTAGGATCTTTAAATTTTATTTTTATTGTTATTTTTACATTTTTTTACGTTATGTCTTTATTATATCACATTTTTTTATATATATATAATCACATACATATGTACACTTTATCCTAACTTACTACTTCTACACAACTAACCAACCCTGATAATAACCTTATGATCTCTTCCCGACTACCGATTACTTTTATCATGTTATGTACATATCTATCTATTGTATATAAGAAGAAGCTTTCGTTTGAAAGCAGTAGTTAGTTGACATCCGACATAAAAAGAAGCGTGTTTTATTTTTTCGGCAACCTTTCGCAAAGATATGTAACTGGCGACGAGGAAAAACAATAAAAATCATTATTGGCATTTTTGAAAGTAATGATTATAGAAGTGACAAAAAAAGGAAAACTATAAATAAATTAAGAAAATAAATAAAAGAAATTGTGTAAAGAAAGAAAAAACCAGTGAATTTGTACAATGTTTCAAATAAAATTATGTACAGAACCAGTGAAGAATGCAGTGCCTAAAAGTATTCAAAATAATTTAAAAAAAAGAAACATTTGTAACTTTGTACAAAGAAACTAATTAGAAGAAACGCGTGCAAGAACGATCAATTTGTTAAGAAAAATCAAAAGTGCAAACTGTACTTATTCTTTAAAATTAAAATTTTGCTTGAGAATAAAACAGTTATAAAATTCTGCAAAACACTACATAAATTCCGTTACCTAAAATATTCATGTATTATGTTATAGGCCGTTGAAATGAAAAAGGTGAAGCTATTGGAAAAAAAAGCATACATAAGTACATACAATGTGGCATGATATACATATATAAACCTATAAAAAAATGAAAAACAAAGCAAGAAAATTAACAAACCGCAAAGAAAAATTATTCTTAAAAAAAACCCTACATGTCAGTAGCAATTCATCGTTTTACGTCAATTTAAGCCTTAGTAACAACGCAAACTCACTTAAATCAACTAACAAAGGGCAAACGTTTGGTAGAAATGTAAAAGAGAACATGCTTTTGATTGGTGTCAAAATAGGGATGAAATATTGTCCAACTTTTTAACTTTGCTAAAGAATAATACACATAAAACTTACAAAAAAATATATAACTACTTAAACAAAAAATTTCGATATATAAAAACGATCAAAAAAAAATTTTAACAAAACAAAGTTTATACAAGAAAAATACAAGTGGAATTTGTTGCTGTGTAATGAAGTTTAAAGGCGCTGCCTGTATCAAAAGCCTAACGGGAGAAGTTCAAAAAGAAGTAGCGGAAAAGCGAATGAAGCCGATCCAGGATAGAGCAAACGAAAAGAGAGAAGACAACGGAAAATATTTGATAAGTATATAGGAATTTAGAGTTGACAAAAATAGGAAACTTTCACACTAATACATATATTTATATTTATATAGAGAAATGTTCGAAACTACATTTGTATATAGAACGTTACAGTAAACACTAGCTAAAAAGAAATCTGTAAAACAATTTTGTTAGCATTATTAATATTGACATAAAAATAAATTTTTAATATATGTAATAAACATTGAAAATATTGAAAACAAATATACCAAAATTAAACAAAAACAAGTTTCCTTTCCCAGTATGTATTAGCATTGAAAATATACATGTATGTATACCGAAATTAAATAAAAGAACCAAATTCTTTATTTAATTTTATCAACATAACAAAAATAGATATAAAAACAAAAAATACCGACCAGACTTAAATAAGAATATTAAGAACAAAACCAAAAAAAATGGAATTTAAACAAAATTTCTGTTCTGAAATTTATTAACTTTGGAAATATCGAAAACAAAAAGAAACCAAATTAGATAAAAACAAGTTTTATTTAACTTTAGCGATATTGCGTAACAATTTTCGAAAACTAAACATAAAGGTAATTAACTGGGGGAAAGCGAAAATACCAAAAGCCATGACGATGGAAATCTCGAATTCATTGTTTAGTGTCGTTATGATATGTATTAGGGACATTGCGAGTTTCGATGGATCAGATCTGAATAGATTGGCAGATTTTGTACAGGAGATTGAGAACATTTACACAACAATGATATCACAGTTTGACGATAATAGTATAGCTGTTATATTCAATTTCGTGAAGAACAAATGCGTTGGCGAGGCCAGAGATACTATTAATAGATACGGCCCTGTTGCAAATTGGTTAGATTTAAAGACAAGATTAGTAACACATTTCGGCGAGAAAGAATCGAGCAGTGAACTAATGGATAAGCTAAAAACCTGTCGATTAGATGGCACAATTGAGAACTATTTTTATAAGCTAACGAAATTGACCGTACGCATCTTGAATCGTATTAGGACACACAGTGAGGAAACTTATTCTTCAGTAGAGGTTAATAGAATTGCACTTAACGTTTTTAAGGAGCATTTGCCGGAACCAACAAAATCCATGATTCTCGCCAGAAATCCTTCAAGTATAGATGAAGCTTATAGAATCACGACATCAGATGTATACGCGTTTCGGACAAAATTCTAGTAGGAAGAACAATGACAACCGAAATTATAATTTTAGCGATACTTATCACAATAGACACGAAAACAGAAATATTTTCGGACCATGAAATTTGTACAATGATCTAAGGACGAGCGGGAATGTAGGCCATTCACCTATCGCCCAATGTGATGGTCAGTAGAGACACCTGAATGACAATCGGAGCTCGACGGTAAGCCGTATGCAAACAGATAGAACAAGACTAACACAGCCCCACAGCAGCCAAAACAGAAACAACACGCAAATGGAGATTGGAAACAATTCGGTAAATTTTCGGGACCGAGCCCAACAAAATTACCCTATATAACAATAGAAACCCCTGTCAGAACTTTATACTTTATAATAGATACCGGTGTCAAATTCAGTTTAGTCAAACCGAATGTATGTAACCCTGTATGGAAACATAATACTAGAATAAAAATAAAGGCTTTAGGAAAAGAAAGAGTGTTGACAAAATTATGTCGTTTCCCATTGTTTAAAGAATTTAAATTGGATAATGAATCATGCGAATTTTTGGAAATGGATTTTAACGAGAAGTTTGATGGCCTAATTGGGAATAATATTTTGAATAAATTAGATACAGTTATAGACTTTCCTAACAGACGATTAGTTACAAGAAATACAGTGTTACCATTATTTTCCTCAAAGGAAGAAGAAGCCTACTACCGTGATTCAACAAGGAAAATGTCATTGAAGTTTTTAGTAATGAAGCAATGCCACATGATTTAACAAAATTAATTGACCTCAGTCATTTAACAGATTGGCAAAGAGATAAGGTAAATAGGCTAGTTAGAAGCAATAAAAAAGCTTTCTATAGGGAAAATGAGTCGCTATCATTTACGCACGAAATTAAACACAGGATTGACACGACAACAGATTCGCCAATTTATTCGAAGTTATACAGATACCCAGAGATTCACAGAGCAGAAGTAGATAGGCAGATAGAGGAAATGTTGCAACAAGAAATAAATAGAGAATCATATAGTCCATATAACAATCCAATCTGGATAATGCCGAAAAAGTCATGTAGTTCAAACGAAAAAAAATGGAGGATAGTAACAGATTACAGGAAGCTCAATAACGTCACGACTGAAGTTCGATACCCAATGCCTAATATGGAGGACATATTTGATAAAATTGGTAGATGTCAGTATTTCTCCACGTTAGATCTCGCTAAAGGCTACCACCAAATTGAGATGCATCCGGATGATATAGCTAAAACCGCGTTTTCAACTGCAACAGGCCACTACGAATTCTTACGTATGCCGTTTGGTTTACGGAATTCAGCGGCAACGTTTCAGCAGATGATTAATAATGTGCTTAGAGAATTCATAGGAAAAAATTGTGTGGTATACCTAGATCATATTCTAGTTTTCTCAACTAGTATTGAGGAACATATAGAGTCACTAAGCGTAATATTTCAAAGACTTATAAGGGCAAATTTAAAATTACAGATATGGAAATGTTCATTGTTGAGAAGAGAAACAGATTTTTTGGGTCACATTATAACCGCGGAGGGAATCAGGACAAGCCCGTCAAAAGTTCAAGCCATAGATAAGATTGCATTACCGAGAACGCAAAATGAAATTAAAACGTTTTTAGGGGTCACAGGTTTCTACAGGAGATTTATCAAGAACTACTCGAAAGTAGCGTACAATCTGACGAAATACCTAAAGAAGAATGTTAGAGTAAATGTCAAAGACGCCGAGTATGTTGAAGCTTTTTACAAGTTAAAGAGAATTCTAAAAACTGACCCTATTCTAGTTTGCCCCGATTTTTCAAGGAGATTCACTCTTATGACCGACGCCAGCAACCATGCCCTAGGCTCAGCTTTGATGCAGGACGGCAAAGTCGTAGCCTATGCAAGCAGAACACTCAACCGACATGAGCAGAATTATGAAACGATTGAGAAAGAACTGCTCGCAGTCATATGGGGTGTGAAACATTTTAAGCATTATTTATACGGGCGAAAATTCACGATAAAAACTGACCATAAACCTCTTGTTTGGTTGAGTAACATAAAGGAGCCAAACATGAAGATTCAGAGATAGAAGGTCATGTTAGGTGAGTTCGACTTTGACATCGAAAGGGAAGGAAAACGTTATTGCGGACGTTTTGAGTAGACTCACAGTTGGTCGGCGCATGGACGAAAGCGAGGATATTTTGAATGAGGATTTTGGGGTTAATCTGAATGAACTTTTTGATGATATTGAAACTGTCCACAGTGCGGAAACTGACAGTTCGGATTTCATAAGGATTAGGAAAAGCCTATGGATCTTTTTAAGTTGCAAATTGTTTTAGAACAGGCAAATAGGGAGAAAATAAACTCAAAGATATTGTTTAGAAAAATGGTCAGACACACGTTTAGAGTTAACAGCAACAGTGATTTGTTGAAAATAATGAGGGAAAACGTCCCGCAGAAAGGATTAGTAGTTGTGTTTAGTGAGAGCGAAGCGTTATTTAAAAAATTCGAGGAACAATACTGGGATTATTTTGTGCGAAACGGAAACCTGAAAATTATAAGATCCAAGACAAGGTTGGTAGATATCACAGATAAAGTTAGGCTTTTAGAAATTATTGAGAGAGAACACTTGAAAAACAATCACCGTGAAATAAATGAAGTATTTTCGGAAATTAGTCAGAACTATTACTATCCGGGATTACAGAAGCAGATTCACCAATATATTAACAATTGCGATATTTGCAATTCGGCAAAGTTTGACAGAAGACCCATAAAACATTCGCTTAACGTCACGCAGACCCCTGAAAGACAGAATGACATCGTACATGTGGATAATTGGTTTCCCAAACGAAACGTAATGTATCTGACGTCTGTTGACAAACTAACGAAATACGCAACGGTGTTTGAACTCAAAGACAGAACATGGATATCAATAACAACGGCACTAAGGGAAAGATTTCAATATTTAGGAAAACCCAGACTGATCGTTACAGACAATGAATTTAAAACCACAGCTATTAAGCAGTTTCTCAATGACAGCGAAGTAGAAGTACATTTTACCACAACTTACGCCAAGACAGGAAATGCAGTTTTTGAAAGACTTCACGGTACTCTGAACGAACATTTAAGACTTTTCCATGCTGGCCCCAACAATTCTTACGAACTGAGAGATAATGTTCAGAGGGCAATAATTGCTTACTATAGCACCATTCATTCTGCAACGAAAAAACGACCCATAGATTCCTAAATAACGAAATGAAAGAATTTGCTAAAGACTTGCATAGATCAAAGGTAAATAAGATCGATATGGTTAACAATAGAACAAATAAGCGTTTGGTTGATGATTTTGAGAATTGTTACGTTCAAAATAACAGAGTGGGAAAATCAGATCCTAAATATAAGAAAATATCAAATTTTGAAAAGAAAGACAATCACCTTATTTCCAAGGATGGTAAATTCCAAAAAATCCATAAAACGCAGGTAAAACGAAAAAACCGATTCCAGGAATGATCTAAATATTTATGAACGATTGAATCGCTGTAGAGAATAAAAGAAAAGTAATAAATAATGTATAAAAGAATGAATATTTAATTAAAAAAAAAAGAAATTCAAAGAAAACCATACATAAATGATAGAAAAAGAAATATATGTGTTAAATAAAAAAAATGTAAACCCCTACATTTTTAAAATGCATCCAATGATTTTAAACTGAAAAAAACGTTGGTATATACGAATTTAGAATACTAATTATTATTATATAGTATATATCAAAGTACATCTATATCAATTACATTCGTCAGCTCAGCTGATATTTTTCGATTCGTTTGGTTTGTTTCTACGTGTCAAAATTAGTTTACATTTTTTTTATAGCGACTTTGAATTTAAAAAAAAAAATGTAAATTCAAAGAGAATAAAAAAAGGAATCAAATATATATTTTTAATTTTCCTTTGCTGTATCAGGGATGGTAAACGAAATTTTTAAATTTTGCTTTTTTGATTTAAGTTGCACTAAGCAAACTTTTTATGAATTCTTGTTTTAATTCAGATCGAGCTAAACATAAACAGATCATTGTAATATAATTTTTTTATTTTTATTTAACAGAATTGATATTAAGATTTTATTACAAAAAAGTGCAATTGTACCCACTTTGCCATCTCTGAGTTGCTTTTGACACCTAGCAATATTTTTACACAAACAAAATACATGTTGTTGTCCTAATGTTGTAGACTTGCACGTACTTTATATAAATATGCTCTGGTATGTGTGTATGTATAAAAAGAAGAAAAAACTATAAAAAAAAAACAAAATTATTAACAACAAAATTAAATACTTCTATCACAGAAGAACAATCTTAAATTTAATTTAATTAATTTAATTTTTGAAGCTCAAGATATTATTTTTCTTTATTTCGCTAACAATTTGTTAATAACAAAACAAATGAAAATATTTATTTTTACTTATAATTAAAATGTTAAATCAACCGGGACTGTTGATTCTTAGATCGGGGAGGAGTCACATACATATGTACACTTTATCCTAACTTACTACTCCTACACAACTAACCAAACCAACCCTGATAATAACCTTATGATCTCTTCCCGACTACCGATTACTTTTATCATGTTATGTACATATCTATCTATTATTGTAAATAAGAAGAAGCTTTCGTTTGAGAATAAAGAAGTTTTTGCAGTAGTTAGTTAAAATCCGACATAAAAAGAAGAGTGTTTTATTTTTTCGGCAACCTTTCGCAAAGATATGTAACTATATGCATGTGTTGTTTTTTTTTTTAATAAATAGAAAACATTTATGGAACTAAGAAGATAGGCAGGGGATCGATAGGAAGAATGTCTTCTTTCTCATTTAAATACTTGAATTCGGCAAAGACAAACTTAATAAAAAGACAATTATAAATATAAAAAACCAACAGAAGAAAATGTAGAAATTAAGTGTTGTGCATATTTTAAGAAAAATAAGAAAACGTAAGAGGAAATGGAAAATATGGAAAATTTGAATTTTATTAAAATAGTACCTTAATTTCAGCTGGCTATTTTCTGGAGAGTGAAGTCCAAAATTAGCATTCCCAAGAACCTGAAGGAAAATAGCCAGGTAAGTTTTAAGTTCCAGTTAATTTATACCCAGACTAGCGAATTTAATTTAAAAAAATTTTAAGCCAAGATAAATGGTGGATTTGATAAAGGAAAGCAATGATCATGATAGAGAAGTGTCCTTGTCCGAAAAAGAACTTGAGAAGATTAGTAGCAAAACTATGAAAGACTATTAAAGAGAAAAAAATTGTCTAAATATATTAATGTATTTCTAAGTGTAGTTGTGCTTTTGTGACTTTATTGTTAGAATTACGTGAGTGTGATAGTTTTGTTTTAACGTTTTTAATGCCTAAAAAAGTAAAAAAATAAAACAATGTAAAGCGAATATCTTCTGTACAAAAGAATTATCCAATAGAGCTTAAACGAAACCCGACGAATTTAATGAAATATCTGTACAGTGGCAGACAAAAAAAAACTATATATAAGCCTCAGGAAGCTCTTTTAGGTATTAATATAATAAGAATCGGTATTTTTTTTTTGTAATAGCAAATCAATAGTTTAAGCCCTAAAAAAAGGAAACATTTTAGAAGTCGGAGATATGAGCGTGGACGTTAGAAAGCAAAGTATAAAAAAAAACAGAAACGAATGGATCGGCCTAAAATAATTTTTAAACTTATTTTTGTTGTAAATGTCTGTATTGTGATAGTTATTTTAGTAATTGTTTACTAGTTTTAGAATATTTTTATTGATTTTTTAAAAATTTGTATTATTCTTAGTAGGATCTTTAAATTTTATTTTTATTGTTATTTTTACATTTTTTTACGTTATGTCTTTATTATATCACATTTTTTTATATATATATAGTCACATACATATGTACACTTTATCCTAACTTACTACTTCTACACAACTAACCAACCCTGATAATAACCTTATGATCTCTTCCCGACTACCGATTACTTTTATCATGTTATGTACATATCTATCTATTGTATATAAGAAGAAGCTTTCGTTTGAAAGCAGTAGTTAGTTGACATCCGACATAAAAAGAAGCGTGTTTTATTTTTTCGGCAACCTTTCGCAAAGATATGTAACTGGCGACGAGGAAAAACAATAAAAATCATTATTGGCATTTTTGAAAGTAATGATTATAGAAGTGACAAAAAAAGGAAAACTATAAATAAATTAAGAAAATAAATAAAAGAAATTGTGTAAAGAAAGAAAAAACCAGTGAATTTGTACAATGTTTCAAATAAAATTATGTACAGAACCAGTGAAGAATGCAGTGCCTAAAAGTATTCAAAATAATTTAAAAAAAAGAAACATTTGTAACTTTGTACAAAGAAACTAATTAGAAGAAACGCGTGCAAGAACGATCAATTTGTTAAGAAAAATCAAAAGTGCAAACTGTACTTATTCTTTAAAATTAAAATTTTGCTTGAGAATAAAACAGTTATAAAATTCTGCAAAACACTACATAAATTCCGTTACCTAAAATATTCATGTATTATGTTATAGGCCGTTGAAATGAAAAAGGTGAAGCTATTGGAAAAAAAAGCATACATAAGTACATACAATGTGGCATGATATACATATATAAACCTATAAAAAAATGAAAAACAAAGCAAGAAAATTAACAAACCGCAAAGAAAAATTATTCTTAAAAAAAACCCTACATGTCAGTAGCAATTCATCGTTTTACGTCAATTTAAGCCTTAGTAACAACGCAAACTCACTTAAATCAACTAACAAAGGGCAAACGTTTGGTAGAAATGTAAAAGAGAACATGCTTTTGATTGGTGTCAAAATAGGGATGAAATATTGTCCAACTTTTTAACTTTGCTAAAGAATAATACACATAAAACTTACAAAAAAATATATAACTACTTAAACAAAAAATTTCGATATATAAAAACGATCAAAAAAAATTTTTAACAAAACAAAGTTTATACAAGAAAAATACAAGTGGAATTTGTTGCTGTGTAATGAAGTTTAAAGGCGCTGCCTGTATCAAAAGCCTAACGGGAGAAGTTCAAAAAGAAGTAGCGGAAAAGCGAATGAAGCCGATCCAGGATAGAGCAAACGAAAAGAGAGAAGACAACGGAAAATATTTGATAAGTATATAGGAATTTAGAGTTAACAAAAATGGGAAACTAATACATATATTTATATTTATATAGAGAAATGTTCGAAACTACATTTGTATATAGAACGTTACAGTAAACACTAGCTAAAAAGAAATCTGTAAAACAATTTTGTTAGCATTATTAATATTGATATAAAAATAAATTTTTAATATATGTAATAAACATTGAAAATATTGAAAACAAATATACCAAAATTAAACAAAAACAAGTTTCCTTTCCCAGTATGTATTAGCATTGAAAATATACATATATGTATACCGAAATTAAATAAAAGAACCAAATTCTTTATTTAATTTTATCAACATAACAAAAATAGATATAAAAACAAAAAATACCGACCAGACTTAAATAAGAATATTAAGAACAAAGCCAAAAAAAATGGAATTTAAACAAAATTTCTGTTCTGAAATTTATTAACTTTGGAAATATCGAAAACAAAAAGAAACCAAATTAGATAAAAACAAGTTTTATTTAACTTTAGCGATATTGCGTAACAATTTTCGAAAACTAAACATAAAGGTAATTAACTGGGGGAAAGCGTAAATACCAAAAGCCATGACGATGGAAATCTCGAATTCATTGTTTAGTGTCGTTATGATATGTATTAGGGACTTTGCGAGTTTCGATGGATCAGATCTGAATAAATTGGCAGATTTTGTACAGGAGATTGAGAACATTTACACAACAATGATATCACAGTTTGACGAAAATAGTATAGCTGTTATATTCAATTTCGTGAAGAACAAATGCGTTGGCGAGGCCAGAGATACTATTAATAGATACGGCCCTGTTGCAAATTGGTTAGATTTAAAGACAAGATTAGTAACACATTTCGGCGAGAAAGAATCGAGCAGTGAACTAATGGATAAGCTAAAAACCTGTCGATTAGATGGCACAATTGAGAACTATTTTTATAAGCTAACGAAATTGACCGTACGCATCTTGAATCGTATTAGGACACACAGTGAGGAAACTTATTCTTCAGTAGAGGTTAATAGAATTGCACTTAACGTTTTTAAGGAGCATTTGCAGGAACCAACAAAATCCATGATTTTCGCCAGAAATCCTTCAAGTATAGATGAAGCTTATAGAATCACAACATCAGATGTATACGCGTTTCGGACAAAATTCTAGTAGGAAGAACAATAACAACCGAAATTATAATTTTAGCGATACTTATCACAATAGACACGAAAACAGAAATATTTTCGGACCAGGAAATTTGTACAATGATCTAAGGACGAGCGGGAATGTAGGCCATTCACATATCGCCCAATGTGAGTACAGACACCGGAATGACAATCGGAGCTCGACGGTAAGCCGTATGCAAACAGATAGAACAAGACTAACACAGCCCCACAGCAGCCAAAACAGAAACAACACGCAAATGGAGATTGGAAACAATTCGGTAAATTTTCGGGACCGAGCCCAACAAAATTACCCTATATAACAAAAGAAACCCCTGTCAGAACTTTATACTTTATAATAGATACCGGTGTCGAATTCAGTTTAGTCAATCCGAATGTATGTAACCCTGTATGGAAACATAATAGAAATAAAGATAAAGGCTTTAGGAAAAGAAAGAGTGTTGACAAAATTATGTCGTTTCCCATTGTTTAAAGAATTTAAATTGGATAATGAATCATGCGAATTTTTGGAAATGGATTTTAATGAGAAGTTTGATGGCCTAATTGTTTATAATATTTTGAATAAATTAGATACAGTTATAGACTTTCCTAACAGACGATTAGTTACAAGAAATACAGTGTTACCATTATTTTTCTCAAAGGAAGAAGAAGCCTACTACCGTGATTCAACAAGGAAAATGTCATTGAAGTTTTTAGTAATGAAGCAATGCCACATGATTTAACAAAATTAATTGACCTCAGTCATTTAACAGATTGGAAAAGAGATAAGGTAAATATGCTAGTTAGAAGCAATAGAAAAGCTTTCTATAGGGAAAATGAGTCGCTATCATTTACGCACGAAATTAAACACAGGATTGACACGACAACAGATTCGCCAATTTATTCGAAGTTATACAGATACCCAGAGATTCACAGAGCAGAAGTAGATAGGCAGATAGAGGAAATGTTGCAACAAGAAATAAATAGAGAATCATATAGTCCATATAACAGTCCAATCTGGATAGTGCCGAAAAAGTCATGTAGTTCAAACGAAAAAAATGGAGGATAGTAATAGATTACAGGAAGCTCAATAACGTCACGACTAAAATTCGATACCCAATGCCTAATACGGAGGACATATTTGATAAAATTGGTAGATGTCAGTATTTCTCCACGTTAGATCTCGCTAAAGGCTACCACCAAATTGAGATGCATCCGGATGATATAGCTAAAACCGCGTTTTCAACTGCAACAGGCCACTACGAATTCTTACGTATGGCGTTTGGTTTACGGAATTCAGCGGCAACGTTTCAGCAGATGATTAATAATGTGCTTAGAGAATTCATAGGAAAAAATTGTGTGGTATACCTAGATGATATTCTAGTTTTCTCAACTAGTATTGAGGAACATATAGAGTCACTAAGCGTAATATTTCAAAGACTTATAAGGGCAAATTTAAAATTACAGATAGGGAAATGTTCATTGTTGAGAAGAAAAACAGATTTTTTGGGTCACATTATAACCGCGGAGGGAATCAGGACAAGCCCGTCAAAAGTTCAAGCCAAAGATAAGATTGCATTACCGAGAACGCAAAATGAAATTAAAACGTTTTTAGGGGTCACAGGTTTCTACAGGAGATTTATCAAGGACTACTCGAAAGTAGCGTACAATCTGACGAAATACCTAAAGAAGAATGTTAGAGTAAATGTCAAAGACGCCGAGTATGTTGAAGCTTTTCACAAGTTAATGGGAATTCTAAAAACTTACCCTATTCTAGTTCGCCCCGATTTTTCAAGGAGATTCACTCTTATGACCGACGCCAGCAACCATGCCCTAGGCTCAGCTTTGATGCAGGACGGCAAAGTCGTAGCCTATGCAAGCAGAACACTCAACCGACATGAGCAGAATTATGGAACGATTGAGAAAGAACTGCTCGCAGTCATATGGGGTGTGAAACATTTTAAGCATTATTTATAAGGGGGAAAATTCACGATAAAAACTGACCATAAACCTCTTGTTTGGTTGAGTAACATAAAGGAGCCAAACATGAAGATTCAGAGATGGAAGGTCATGTTAGGTGAGTTCGACTTTGATATCGAATACGTGAAAGGAAGGAAAACGTTATTGCGAACGCTTTGAGTAGACTCACAGTTGGTCGGCGCATGGACGAAAGCGAGGATATTTTGAATGAGGATTTTGGAGTTAATCTGAATGAACTTTTTGATGATATTGAAACTGTCCACAGTGCGGAAACTGACAGTTCGGATTTCATAAGGATTAGGAAAAGCCTATGAATCTTTTTAAGTTGCAAATTGTTTTAGAACAGGCAAATAGGGAGAAAATAAACTCAAAGATATTGTTTAGAAAAATGGTCAGACACACGTTTAGAGTTAACAGCAACAGTGATTTGTTGAAAATAATGAGGGAAAACGTCCCGCAGAAAGGATTAGTAGTTGTGTTTAGTGAGAGCGAAGCGTTATTTAAAAAATTCGAGGAACAATACTGGGATTATTTTGTGCGAAACGGAAACCTGAAAATTATAAGATCCAAGACAAGGTTGGTAGATATCACAGATAAAGTTAGGCTTTTAGAAATTATTGAGAGAGAACACTTGAAAAACAATCACCGTGAAATAAATGAAGTATTTTCGGAAATTAGTCAGAACTATTACTATCCGGGATTACAGAAGCAGATTCACCAATATATTAACAATTGCGATATTTGCAATTCGGCAAAGTTTGACAGAAGACCCATAAAACATTCGCTTAACGTCACGCAGACCCCTGAAAGACAGAATGACATCGTACATGTGGATATTTGGTTTCCCAAACGAAACGTAATGTATCTGACGTCTGTTGACAAACTAACGAAATACGCAACGGTGTTTGAACTCAAAGACAGAACATGGATATCAATAACAACGGCACTAAGGGAAAGATTTCAATATTTAGGAAAACCCAGACTGATCGTTACAGACAATGAATTTAAAACCACAGCTATTAAGCAGTTTCTCAATGACAGCGAAGTAGAAGTACATTTTACCACAACTTACGCCAAGACAGGAAATGCAGATGTGGAAAGACTTCACGGTACTCTGAACGAACATTTAAGACTTTTCCATGCTGACCCCAACAATTCTTACGAACTGAGAGATAATGTTCATAGGGCAATAATTGCTTACAATAGCACCATTCATTCTGCAACGAAAAAACGACCCATAGATTCCTAAATAACGAAATGAAAGAATTTGCTAAAGACTTGCATAGATCAAAGGTAAATAATATCGATATGGTTAACAATAGAACAAATAAGCGTTTGGTTGATGATTTTGAGAATTGTTACGTTCAAAATAACAGAGTGGGAAAATCAGATCCTAAATATAAGAAAATATCAAATTTTGAAAAGAAAGACAATCACCTTATTTCCAAGGATGGTAAATTCCAAAAAATCCATAAAACGCAGGTAAAACGAAAAAACCGATTCCAGGAATGATCAAAAATATTTATGAACGATTGAATCGCTGTAGAGAATAAAAGAAAAGTAATAAATAATGTATAAAAGAAAGAATATTTAATTAAAAAAAAAAAGAAATTCAAAGAAAACCATACATAAATGATAGAAAAAGAAATATATGTGTTAAATAAAAAAAATGTAAACCCCTAAATTTTTAAAATGCATCCAATGATTTTAAACGTTGGTGTATACGAATTTAGAATACTAATTATTATTATATAGTATATATCAAAGTACATCTATATCAATTACATTCGTCAGCTCAGCTGATATTTTTCGATTCGTTTGGTTTGTTTCTACGTGTCAAAATTAGTTTACATTTTTTTTATAGCGACTTTGAATTTAAAAAAAAATGTAAATTCAAAGAGAATAAAAAAAGGTAAAAAAAGGAATCAAATATATATTTTTCATTTTCCTTTGCTGTATCAGGGATGGTAAACGAAATTTTTAAATTTTGCTTTTTTGATTTAAGTTGCACCAAGCAAACTTTTTATGAATTCTTGTTTTAATTCAGATCGAGCTAAACATAAACAGATCATTGTAATATAATTTTTTTATTTTTATTTAACAGAATTGATATTAAGCTTTTATTACAAAAAAGTGCAATTGTACCCACTTCGCCATCTCTGAGTTGCTTTTGACACTTAGCAATATTTTTTCACAAACAAAATACATGTTGTTGTCCTAATGTTGTACTTGTTGTAGACTTGCACGTACTTTATATAAATATGCTCTGGTATGTATGTACATATGTATAAAAAGAAGAAAAAACTATAAAAAAACAAAATTATTAACAAAATTAAATACTTCTATTACAGAAGAACAATCTTTAATTTAATTTAATTAATTTAATTTTTGAAGCTCAAGATATTATTTTTCTTTATTTCGCTAACAATTTGTTAGCATCGACAGGAAAATTAACAATGTTTACAAAAAAAATTTGAGAAAATTTTCCTATGTATATAAAATGTAATACACAAAACTTTTCAAACAAAATTGTTAAAAACGTTAAATACATACATAATGATACATAAAAAAAAACATTTAAATTAATATGTATAAAACAAAACTTGTAGATTGTATAATTACAATAATAATAATCGAAAATATGGAGGCAAATGAAAATTCACAAATATCTGAATGACTTTTTTAGATTGTTAATAACAAAACAAATGAAAATATTTATTTTTACTTATAATTAAAATGTTAAATCAACCGGGACTGTTGATTCTTAGATCGGGGAGGAGTCACATACATATGTACACTTTATCCTAACTTACTACTCCTACCTTATGATCTCTTCCCGACTACCGATTACTTTTATCATGTTATGTACATATCTATCTATTATTGTAAATAAGAAGAAGCTTTCGTTTGAGAATAAAGTAGTTTTTGCAGTAGTTAGTTAACATCCGACATAAAAAGAAGAGTGTTTTATTTTTTCGGCAACCTTTCGCAAAGATATGTAACTATATGCATATGTGTTTTTTTTTTGAAAATAAATGCCCCTATTGTGGTTGACAACTTTTGAATCAATTTGGTCGTCGTTTATAAATTCGCATTGACATTTTCAACTTAACTCAGGGTTGAATTTTTGGTTGAGTTCACTTTTTTTTGTGGTATTGTCGTTTTCCACTATGCACAAGTTTGGTTGACAAAAACGTTAAATATAGACAACTGCTTATTAGTAGTTTGGTTACGGTTTACTTCGACATAAAGTCCAGAAAAATGGAGAGATCGTAAGTAGAAAAATTTATTGTGATTAATTGTAAGTTTCTAAGCATTTGCTCAGTCGAAAATAGCTAATAAATCTGCAAAAAGAAAAATTAATTTGGTTGTTAGTTATAGTCTGTATATTTTTACTTTGCAGTTAGTAGTTCAAGAGAGTTAGATCCAACACGAATTTTCCTCCTTGTACGTGGTACATCTATATTAGCATCTTCCTTTACTTATCCAGAAAATAAATCTACATATATATCCATTTTAAATTACTTTCTTAAATTTTTACATTAATGTGTCGGTTTTTCTTTAAAGTGGATATTTCAAGTTGGTAACGCCACAACAATTTCAACTAAAAACAGTTGTGTCTCACAATACCACAAAACAGTTTGGTTGTGTGAAAGTTGGGTCGACTCGTAGACAACCAAACTGAGTTGAGTTGAGAACGACAATAGGGGTAAAATAGAAAACGCTTATGGAACTAAGTAGATAGGCAGGGGATCGATAGGAAGAATGTCTTCTTTCTAATTTAAATACTTGAATTCGGCAAAGACAAACGTAATAAAAAGAAAATCATAAATATAAATTAAAAACTTAAAAACCAAACAGAAGAAATTGAAGAAATTAAGTGTTGTGCATATTTTAAGAAAAATAAGAAAACGTAAGAGGAAATGGAAAATATGAATTTTGTTAAAATAGTACCTTAATTTCAGCTGGCTATTTTCTGGAGAGTGAAGTCCAAAATTAGCATTCCCAAGAACCTGAAGGAAAATAGCCAGGTAAGTTTTAAGTTCCAGTTAATTTATACCCGGACTAGCGAATTTAATTTAAAAAAATTTTAAGCCAAGATAAATGGTGGATTTGATAAAGGAAAGCAATGATCATGATAGAGAAGTGTCCTTGTCCGAAATAGAACTTGAGAAGATTAGTAGCAAAACTATGAAAGACTATTAAAAATTGTCTAAATATATTAATGTATTTCTAAGTGTAGTTGTGCTTTTGTGACTTTATTGTTAGAATTACGTGAGTGTGATAGTTTTGTTTTAACGTTTTTAAGGCTTAAAAAAGTAAAAAATAAAACAATGTAAAGCGAATATCTTCTGTACAAAAGAATTATCCAATAGAGCTTAAACAAAACCCGACCAATTTAATAAATATCTGTACAGTGGCAGACAAAAAAAAAATATAAGCCTCAGGGAGCTCTTTTAGGTATTAATATAATAAGAATCGGTAATTTTTTTTGAAATAGCAAATCAATAGTTTAAGCCCTAAAAAAAGAAAACATTTTAGAAGTCGGAGATATGAGCGTGAACGTTAGAAAGCAAAATATTAAAAAAACAGAAAGGAATGGATTCGCCTAAAATAATTTTTAAACTTATTTTTGTTGTTAAATGTCTGTATTGTGATAGTTATTTTAGTAATTGTTTACTAGTTTTAGAATATTTTTATTGATTTTTTAAAAATTTGTGTTATTCTTAGTAGGATCTTTAAATTTTATTTTTATTGTTATTTTTATATTTTTTTACGTTATGTCTTCATTATATCACATTTATATATATATATATATATATATATATATATATATATATATATATATATATATATATATATTTCGACCAAATCAGCTTGCCAGAGATCGTCAATCCCCTTTATTATAACTCGACGGCGTAAAAACTTTTTGCGCGCTCGTGAATGAAGTTCTTTAATATTTCTCTCTTGTCAGTTGTCATGTCTATATAGATTACGTGAAATTAGGTTGCTTATATTATGATAACTTCTCTCTTGTCAGTTGTCATGTCTATATAGATTACGTGAAATTTGGTTGCTTATATTATGATAACTTAATTGGAAGAGGTGGTTCCAGCTTCTGTTTTTTTATAACATCCACTTTAGTGCTTTTAGCCATCCACGTGAAAATATTATTAAATCTTTTCTTCGATACTGTTTATAAAAACTTTATTTGCACTATATAACTGATCCTTCACAGCTTTTTCAATAATTTTAGCATCTTTATCAACATCCTTTGTAAACGAATCTTGCAATAGATTTATATTACTTTTTTATATTTAATTGATACTCATATTCTATTTTAAGTTTTTCTGTTTCAATATTTTTGGAAATATATTGTTCAATTTTATTAATTCTTTCTTCAAACTCTTCGCTTATATAATTTTTTAAATCTTCTTGTATACGTTTGATTTCTAAATTCATATACGTTTTATTGACAGCATCAAATTCGTCCAACGGTGAAGCTATATTTATTATTTTTCTATTCTCTACGTTTATATTGTTTCCATCCAGGATGAAACCAAATTTTTTTAAAAGTGTTTTCGTTTTTAACTCATTACTATGCTTTTTAAAGTAATGGCCAAATTTATCAACAGTCATTATTATTATTATTATTATTATCATTATTATTGTTATTATTATTATTATTATTATTATTATTATTATTATTATTATTATTATTATTATTATTATTATTATTATTATTATTATTATTATTATTAATACTGCTATTCAATTATGTTTGATTCCTTTAGTTCCTCAATTATTGATATTATCTCATTAGTATGATTTTTGTTACCAGCTTGTTGTGATGCCATCAAGAGCTTTAACCGATCTATTATTTCATTGGAATCATCCCAGTATACATAGTTGGGTTTATTAAGGTTTACTTTCATTAAACCTTTACCAGTGTGAGTAGTAGCAAATAGCTTATTAATTATTTCCTTATATTTATAACCTCTAATTCCTTTTAGTTGATTATTTGGATCAAAGTTTCTTCTGTGTGCATTTGTATCAAACAAAATTCGTTTATATATATCTAATTCTAATGAGTCATGCTGCTCTGGCATTTTATGAAAGAGCAATGAGTATAGACCAGGAGTTAACGCCCAAGATTTATTTCCAATCATTATTTTTCATTACTTAGCTTTAGATCCGAATTTCCAAATTTCCATATACCATTTTGATTTTTATAAGGTCCAAATATAGTATCAAGCTTTTTGTTATCATGTAAGTCTGTTAAATCAAATTGCCAATCGTCAGGTTGTGAACAAAAGGATTCATTATCCAAATCAACATCCTCTTCTTCTTCTTCTTCTGTAGTACTACTCGTTTTTGGTAATGAAACAAAATAGTCTTTTTTAATCAAGGTGTTAGTGACAATACTATCATCTTTATTCTTAGTTATAGCAACATGTTTAAACTTGGGGTTTACACCTGGAATTTCTTTTGACTTCAATGATCTTTCACTAGATAACTTAACTAGCTTTTTTAAAGGCTCTGTTAGGGGCTTAAAAGTATTTTCTAAATTGTTGATTGTTTCTGCTTCTCCGAGCTTAATAGCTTCAAATCTCTTTTTTAAAATTTTTCTGGATTTAACCAACTCTTTTAATACATTTTCCTCCATGTTTATGTTTAATACGAATAAATATTCAAAAATGTATTAGATCTTTTAACAGCTTCTTCAAACAGCTAAACAGGTTCTACAAACAGATAAACAGCATCTTTAAACAGCTAAATAGCTTCTTTAAACAGCTAAAGAGATTCTTCAAACCGCTAAACAGATTCTTCAAACAGCTTATTTAAAAAATTAAATAGTCGCTTTGAATAGCTAAACACTTAAACAGATTATTATTATCAGTAAAATAGCTATTGATTTGTGTTAAACAAATAGCATCAATATAAATTCATATACGTCTGAAGTTGTTTACCGATTAATTATGACTAAGCTTGAATGAAGACATCGAAACCTTTTCTATAACGTCCATTACATATTTCATCATCTTTGTTTATTACAAGAAATCCATATTTATCCTGCCAACACTCCTAACATATATGTTTAAACGTTTCGAGGCTCATATCACTTCCAACATGATCTTTATATATATGCTTAAGGTTTAGTTCATCTTGCTTAAACATTATAATTAAGTTTGCATTATCAAGTACTAAATGTTTTGGAATATGTGTATATGTTTGACATAAATAAAATAAATCGATATCTTTGTGTCCCCATGCAAAAGTATGATCTGATATTATTTTGCTTTTCACATGCAACATCATCAAATATCATTACGGAATTTACTTTAGCATCATCAGGTGATAAAACATCTTGATTTTCTGAAAATGTATATAAACCTGTTGTGTATCTTTTTGTATAAACAAGAGTTTTTTATTTAATTCAATTAAGGAAAATTGACATTACATTTTATATAAAAAGAAAAACGTGCTAATAATAAAATTCAAGTGCAGCGTTGTACAAAATGTTAATTGTCATTTATAAAACACTACTATTTCAGGGGTTATACGTAACAATTCTTCCTCCGCATCATGATTATGGTGTGTAACGGATTAAGGGCTTCTTTGTTCTCTGAGACCGCCTTGGGTCCGGTTGTTGTATGGGCTCTACATTGGGTCGAATCATTTGTGATTGGGATGGTTCGTTGGTAGCACTTGATTCTGCAGTACCTGGCGAATTCTGTGCTGATGGTGATATATTCAGGGCACTGGATTCCGCATTTGGTGTACCGTAGTTAAATTTATCTTCAGATTGTTGTTCTTGATTCTCGGGACTGTTCTGCATTTCCGTAAGGTAGTCCCCATTCGGATCTTGCTGACTTCTGGAGTCTAAGGTGTAATCGCTAACGTCATTGTTTTCAACATTCTGCGGCTCTATTTGCATACCTCCTCGTAGAGCCGGTTCACGCTTGTTACCACCCTGCGAAGCTAAAGTACTCCGAATTTGGTCGACATGTCTCTTAAACTGTTTTTGATTGTACTCGATCGCATAGTGAAGATCGCCCAATCTGCACGAAATTACTCCTGGTAGCCACTTTGTCATCCTAGGATTTCCCGACAGAAAATTCACCGTTTGGCCTATTCGAAATGTTCGATAGTTCGGATTGTAAAGAAGGAATTGTTTTCCAGTAACCTTGGCTGACGTTTCTTCTGGCCGAATTAAATCGAGACGTGTTCTAAGGGAACGACCCATAAAGAGAGTGGCCGGCGACTCACCAGTAGTCGAATGTGGTGCATTCCGGTATTGTCGTAAAAAGGCGTTTAGATTCTTTTGGGCTGTAGACTTTGTTGATCCCATCGCCTTTAATGCCCTTTTGACAGTCTGTACACTTCTTTCCGCCTGTCCGTTTGTTGCCGGATGATAGGGGGCGGTTTGCTTATGGTATTTGACACCGCTCATTTTCAAAAATTCACGAAACTCCGCCGATGAAAAGTTTGTCGCATTATCAGATACGACAGTAACTGGCACACCATAAGCTGAAAATATTTCATCTAAAATGGCTGTTGTTGCTGCAGTCGTAGTGGATGATGTAATTTTAACTTCGATCCACTTGCTATATGCGTCAGTCACTATCAGAAACATGTTTCCTAAAAAAGGACCTGCGTAGTCAATGTGCACCCTCTCCCATGGTCCTTTAGGATAGACCCAATGATGTTCACCATATTTAGGAGGTACGTTCGCTTGCATTTCACACTCCCTACACGTTTTGGCACAGTTTTCAATATCTTTATCTATTCCACGCCAGTAAACAAGGGAGCGAGCTAGACCCTTCATTTTTACTATTCCCAAATGCGCATTGTGAAGGTCATCAAGTACTTTTTTCTGAAGAGATGTAGGTATAACAATTTTGTGGTCATAAGTAAGACAACCTGCAGTAAGTTTATAATTTTGCTCGGGTGCAGTGTAGCCGGCTTTTTTAAGATCTTTTCCCATTTGTAGAAGTTTAAGAATATTACCTAAGTGTTCATCTTTGGCTGTTGCCAGGGCTATTGTAGATGCTCTAAGGGGTAACTGATCGATTTGATTGATTATGAATTGATCAAATTCGTCAATAAGAATACTGTTGATTGAGTTCGATTTGTCGTATATAATACGGGAACAAAAGTCCGCATTTGCATGTTGTTTTGTAGGTTTGCATATGACATCGTAATCAAAGTTACTTAAAAAATCGGCATAATTCGCCATGCGACTTATGCATAGGTTAGGTAATGACTTTGCAGGGTGCAGTATTTGGGCAAGCGGCTTGTGATCCGTAATAAGGGTAAAATGCCGTGCATACAAATATTTAAAAAATTTCTTAACTGCCCACACAATTGCTAGTGCCTCCTTGTCCATCTGGGGGTAGCTTATTTCTGTTTTACTTAAGGCTCTACTAGCGTATGCTATCGGTCGTTCGGACCCATTACTCATTCTGTGTGATAACACTGCACCTAAGCCACACTTACTAGCATCCGTTGCCAAAATTAGGGGTAATTCAGGATTGTATGTAGTCAAAACTTGTGGAGAAACAAGAGCTGATTTAATGTCTTCATATGCCTCCTCTCCATCTTTGGTCCACTTAAATTCTTTTTCTAATAACATATTTCTCAGTGGTCGTGATCTTGTGGCCAAATCCGGTATAAAAGCATTATAATGTGTAGCTTTTCCTAGTATAAGTTGCATTTCTTCTGGGGTTGACGGCTTAGGAGCATTCTTCACAGCTTCAATATGTTTATCAGATTTGTGAATGCCATGTTTATCTACCCGATGCCCTAAGAATTCTACAGAAGGTGTGGCAAAAACGCACTTTGAACGATTTAATCGCACACCCTGACTCATAAGTTTATTTAAAACTATTTCAAGTGAGGAAATCATGCATTCAAATGTCTCTGCATAGACGAGGATGTCATCAAAGAAGCTCATTACGTTTGGTATATCCTTTAACATACCCTCCATACGTCTTTGCCATAATGCAGGGATATTTGCAGCCCCGTAAACAGCTCTAGTGGGCCGAATTAAGCCATGTGTTGGTGTATTTAACGTAAGAATTTGTGCAAACTCTTCGTCAACAGGAAGATGAGAATAGGCATCAGTAACATCTAAATGACAGAATATGGTTGAATGTTTCATTTTATTAAGTAGATCTTCAACTTTAGGGATTGGATGCTCATCAATAATTATTTTCTGATTTACTGTAGGTTTATAATTGCCTGTTATTCTGATAGCACCGCTCTTCTTCGTTACTATATGTGTAGTTGAAGCCCATTCTGAATAATCCACTTTGTGGTATAGACCCGAAGATATTTTTGAATCGATTTCCCGTATGTAAGCATCTCTGAGTGCTATAGGAATATCCCTGGCTTTGGCAAAAATAGGTGTCGCGTTAGGTTTTAAATGTACTTTAGCCGGAGGACCGACTAACTTGCCAGGTTTACTACTAAAAATGGAATCAAATTGTTTAAGCACTTGCTGCAGCTTTTGTTGTTGTGTATGGTTCATCTCTGGTGGCGCTGTTGCAATATTATTTACTTGATTGTTTGTAGCAAAAAGGTTTGCGAAATCAATTTCGTTAACAAATTTTGTGATCCATTCGCGTCCCATTAGAGTGTCAAGGTCTCCATCCACCACATATAAATTGAGCCTAGCTGCTGTTTTTCCCACTTTAGCATTTACAACAACACAGCCCAAACATTTAATTGTATGCCCCGAATAACTAGAAAATTTCTTGTTTGTTGGGTTCAATTTAATGTACTTTTTAAATGCCCGTAAATATTTCATACTAATTACAGAGCACGGAGCACCAGTGTCTAATTCCATGTTAAGCAAATGACCATCGACATTAACGTATACCATCTTTTTTGAATTACCTTTCACTGTATTTATTGAAATTACCTGATTCAGCATCTGCACTTGATCAGCAGGTGCTTCTTCTTCTTCTGATATTTGTGATGTTTTGGTTTTACACACTTTACCAATGTGACCTACTTTTCCACATACGAAACATTTAGCCTGTTTGAACTTACATTGATTACGCATATGCTGACCTCCACATCCAAAGCAAGAAGAAGAAGAGCTGGTACTACGGTCCTTTTGCAATTTGTTTTTGTTATGTTTTGTTTGAATTGGTGAATAACCTAGTCTGTGTAGCTCTTGGTTTGCTGGTAACGGTTCCTCCTCTTTCATTGCCCCTGTTGTATGACGAGTTAACTCCATTGTATATGCAATGTCATATGCAGTCGAAAATTTATCTGGTTTTTTAGAAATTATTTCATCACATATGATTCGTGAATGTAAACCATAAAGTAGTTGCTCAATTAGCATACGATCTAAAAAATCTCCATACTCGCAAAAAACTGCTGCTTGTTTAAGGCGTAAAACGAAATTAGGAATGCTTTCATCGTTCTCCTGTTGAATTTTACGAAATTTAATACTCTCTGCATATTTGTTCTTTTTTGCATCAAAATGGTCTACCAACGTTTTCTTTATTTCATCGTATGACAATGTTTCAGGACTGTTTGGTGAAACAAGTACTTTTAATGAATTATTCAATTCAGACCCCATATGCACACGCGCGTATGTGGCATACTCTTGAGGTGAAACTTTGCTTAGTTGTAGTGCCCAGTCAAAACGAGTGAAGTAATCCTGTACGGTGGTTCCATCAGTAGATTTGTACTCAACCACGCAGAATTGTGGAGCTTTAGATAAATTTGTAGATGACGTGGGATTACTAGAATTTGCCGCCAATGAGACGTTTGTTGCCTCCACGACTGCTTGTCGTATTGCGCTGGACAGAGAATCAGCCAATTGCTTCATCATGTTCGCATCCATTGTGTTAATTTAAAAATTCCACTTTTGACACCAATGTTGTGTATCTTTTTGTATAAACAAGAGTTTTTTATTTAATTCAATTAAGGAAAATTGACATTACATTTTATATAAAAAGAAAAACGTGCTAATAATAAAATTCAAGTGCAGCGTTGTACAAAATGTTAATTGTCATTTATAAAACACTACTATTTCAGGGGTTATACGTAACAAAACCCATACCTTTTACCGATAAAATTAGTTTCCTTAGATATTGATATTTGGGTTGATGTAGTGATTTAGAATAAATGTAAATATTTTTGAATTTTAATCCATTAGAGCCTTCAATCAAACTGAGCATAACGTTAGTTTTTCCGCAACTGGATGGTCCCACTATTAATGCTCTTATAGAGTTTGGCAAAAGACTGCTATGTTTAGTTACATTATTTTTTTTTTTTTCATTAAAATCCAAATTTCTCACTAAAATGCTTGAAAGTAAAATTAAATGACCATCTTTATCTTTATATTAACTAGTATTCGCCAACTTACATATTTTCAGATACAAATTATTATAAATGAAGGTGTATACACAGCAAAATGTTATTGGTAAACAGGTAGTTAGTGGAGAAGGACTAGTAAATAAACTTATTAATTCGCTACCAATTGAGCTTCATTTACCTGGTTATTAATTTTGTGGACCTGGAACGAAACTGGATAAACGTATTCAAAGGGGAGATAAAGGAATCAATCCCTTAGATGCTGCTTGCAAAATTCATGATATTACATATTCACAGAACGCTGATATTAGTAAACGGCATCAAGCGGATAGAGAATTAGCCGATAGAGCTTGACAAAGAGTAAAAGCTAAAGATAGCACACTTGGGGAAAAAATAAATGCATACTTTGTTACTAACGCAATGAAGTCTAAAGTAAAATTTGGTTTATTTGTTAAAATGAATAATCTTAAAAAAACTTGTAAGTGAAACCTTTTTCGCAATGCAATTAAATCAGCAACTAAAGTCTTAAAGAAAGAAAAACCTTTAAATGTTAAAAAGGCAATAAAAACTGCAAAAAAATTTATTGATGAATCATTTCTTGGGAAAAAATCTGAAATTAAAATTCCAAAAGTTATTACCGTACCCAAAATTGGGGGTATTCTACCTCTTGTACCTATATTTACAGCACTTGGAGCATTAGGTGCTTTAGCTTCTGGTGGCTCGTCGATTGCTAAGCAGCAGCTCGAGGAGAATAAGTGTCATAATAAAACATTAGAGGCAATAGCAATGGGTAAAGGTCTCTATCTCAAACCTTATAAAAAGGGATATGGAATATTTTATAATAAAACGAAAGCATTAAAAAACTAATACAGCAGCTACCTAATAGACCTCTCACCGATGTGTATTTGAAAACGTTTGCAAAGAGTTTTAGGGGAGTTTATATGAGAGAAACACTCCCTAAAACTCCACGCTAAACTGAATGTGAAATAATCAATTTAGACTCTCAAAGAGGAGATGGTACACATTGGGTAGCCTACTACAAAAATAATGATTATGTGGAATATTTTGACAGTTTTGGAAATCTTCAACCACCTCTAGAAGTATTAAGATATTTAGGATATAATATAATATACAATTATAAAAGATATCAGAAAAGTAATTCTTTTATTTGTGGACACCTATGTTTGCAGTTTCTAATTAGTTTTCAAATAAAGAAATAATAAAAACACATTATTTTCCATTCTTAAATTGAATCTATGAATTTTTACATCAGTTATTATTATATTTTGCATTTTTTTCCCAATCTCATAACAGAGGCGGGTTAAATTTATTATGATATCTCTCTCATTAATTCCTTTGATGTCACCTAATACGATTTGAGTCTTTTTCAGCATTGAGCACGTTGGTATTTAGTAATTATGATAAAAATGTAATAACTGCATTCTTAAAATGCCATTCCAGTCTTTCTCATTGTGGAGCACGTTGGTATGAAGTAATTGTAATAAAAATGTAATAATTGTTTCCTTAGAATTCCATTCCAACATAGTATTGATGTTAAAAATACTCCTATCCGAATTATTTCTTTCCACGTTTCAGGATCAATTCTAATTCTGTATTTTCCTTGCTGGACTATCAAATAACATGCACCCTTTTTATATTTGAAGGTATACTCAGTAGCATTCTCACTTGTATTTTCAATTAGATTAATTGAATATAAAAATCCACGCTGAGAAAGTGTCTTGGTGATATACTCCTTATAGCTCATTAGGTGGAGCCAATCGTCCCGACGAAATCCAATGAAATGTTTATTCTTATAGTGAAGCCATATTATCGGCATAAATCCATTAATAGTTGAAAATCCGCAAACAACTTTTAGTTTTAAATTTATGAAATACTCCATCTCAAAAATAATGTCATATATTTGAGGGTGACGTTGTTGATTATGTTGCAGAGTATTTTTTATTATTTTATTCATTCTGGACGATGTTCAGTTATTAACTGTAGAATTTTCATTTCGAAAGTTGTCTTTTAAAGAAAATTTCCAACACTTATCCCTTACTAATAATAAGTATAAAAGAACTAAACTAATCAAATTATGGTAATCTTATGTATAAATGTGTATATAAGTAAGAATAACGAAATAAATATATGTATGTATATATTTTTTTCTTTCTTTTAAAATACATAAGCATGTTGTTTTATTGATTTTAAAATTCTAAAGTATAGTAACTTCATCTTTATTATACTTCTTTTTGTTTTGCGGATATTGATGAAAATAGGTTGAATAATTTTTTATACTGCTCAATAATTTTCATCCCTTTTAGTTTCCTCTTATGAAAGAAATAACATCCACACATTCCAACTACATCTTCATTTGAAATATCATGAGCCCAAGGTATAGTGTAAATATGATAATCTGTATACCTATATTTAAACGCCTCTATTTCTTGCAAATGTTCTTCGTAAATTTCATTTCCAAATTTTTGTAGAAAGTCTTCAATAGTATTCATCCTTCTAGATCAAAATTTTATTTAATATTGAATAAATAGATTAATGATAGACAACTCTTATAGCCTTAGCTCAATTAAAATTTTAAATAAAAATAGTTGTTTTTTGATTTTGTTTTAATTTGCTTTATTTAATTGGTTTTCATTTAAATGTATTAAAAGGATAATAATCTCTCATTGGAGGAACTGACTTTAACTCCAACCTGCAGAAAGAACTATCCTTATAATCATTCAAGGGAAATTTTGTTATCATATATGCTCCTGTAGATAAGATTTCAACATCCTTATCGCTCAGCGAATTAAACCTCTTAGGTAGGTAGAGTATATTCATCCCCAACTCTAGCACAACAGATTCTCCGTATTTTGTTGTTATACGCTCTGCTCCAGTTATATGATAGTCTTCTAATTCCATCATATCCTTGCTGCTAAGCCTCTGCCTTACGTTTAACTTGTTGGAAGATGCAATAAGTTCCGCGTTGTTGTTCATCGTTGTATAATTTACAATAAACTATAAAACTTTATTAAAGTTATTCAGAATTTATATAAAATTTGCGTAATAAAAAAAGAAAATAATAAAAGAAAGCAATAACTAAATAACCGTCAAAATAACAACGTGATAATTTTTCAATACTAATCGGTAATATTTTATTATAAAAACAAAAACAAAGGAAAAACATTATAACCCAACTAAAGTAAGAAAAGACAAACTTTTTTCATTTTATTTTATATTATTTATTTTTTTATATTAATATTAACGCTTAGAAGTGAGCCTATCGAAATATAAATATCACCTTCCTCTATATCAAATGAGAAGGGACTTATTGGCTCTTCTTTTTCTCTTACATCATTCAATGATATTACGATGGGGCTTGAACTTAAAATTTACATTTTTTTACTTATTTTTTAGCTGACTCAATTAAGCAAACACGATATACTAATATTAAATTCTTAGCACAAGATAATTTATATAATTTTTAGGACTAACCCTTTTGCGAAGTGTGTATGTGTGTGTGAGTGTGTGTGTATGTTTCAACATATAATTAGAATTATAAATAAAGATTATCTATGTATTTTCAAATGAATAAAAAAAATTTTTGACTTCTCTATTACTTTCATATACTTGAGAACGTACATTACACAATGTTTTTTCCCCACCAATGATCTACATTATTTCCATACACATACAATCAATACACTGATAAATTCTTACTATCTACTCAATATTATCCCATCCACACAAGATCATTTAAATCAAACCCAAAATCCTAAACAGAACACCAAATAACCCAAATGACACGTGTCTGTGACACCTGCATATGTACACACCTACATACTTATCAATATGACAACCCTTGTCAAAATCACTTTTATCTTTTAATTATACCGCGTTTTAATGATCATTATCTTTGACTTTTATTGACATTTTCCACTAATTTATTACTTTAATGACCCTTATCCTTGACCTTTTTTACCCTTAATTGCTTTTTTAATGGCTTTTCCTAAATTTAATGGCTTTTTAATGGGTTTTACTAAAATTAATGGGTTTTCCTAAAAATTCAAAGCATTTAGGTTGGAGCTGTATTCGTATTCCCTCCTACTATATACTAATTTACAAACCAATAGTTCATTTCAACTTCTCCGAAAACCAACTGATACTGACTTTTCCGGAAAACCTATAATCTTAATCTAAACAGGAGGTATAATATTTTAAAGAGGAGATCAATACCAACAATTCACAACAAGTTTGAAGTCAATCGGATCACCCGTTTAGGAGATAACCGGGTTTTCGCGCAACAATTTACAAATCAATAGTTTATTTCACAACAAATTTGAAGTCAATCGGATCACCCGTTTAGGACATAACCAGGTTTTCGCGCAATAATTTACAAATCAATAGTGCATTTAAACTTCTCCGAAAACCAAGAGAAACTGACTTTTCCGGAAAACCTATAATTTTAATCTAAACTGGAGGTATACCATTTTCAAGAGGAGATCAATACCAACAATTCACAACAAATTTGAAGTCAATCGGAGCAACCGTTTAGGTGATAAGTGGGTTTTCGCGCAACAATTGAAGCAAAGCCGCGAATAACGTTGTAAAAGACAAATTTTGCAAAACCTGTTTTTTTCAGGTTACCATTAAAATTACACTCTTCTATTTGTTCAAACACCAAAACATCAAAATTATGCATTTTATCACCGTCAAAACGCAATTACAATGAGTCAGTCAGTGGAAGAACGTTGTAAGTTGTAAACAAAATGCTACGAACGGAATTGTCGAAAGTGATTGAGAAGTGAAACAGAGGTACAAAAAGAAAAGTATTTGTCGAAAATTGGAAAGACAATAAAAATACGTAACAAGAAAAAATAAAAGTGTACCCCCAAAAAACCTCCAGAGAAGGTAATGCGGAAAAACGTCTTAAGTGCACATCATGCCATTATTTATTCAAATTGTTGTTGTGTTTATAGGTTTGTGATTGCAAATGTTACTATAATTGCAAAAAATTTGGCATTGGTCAGATAAAGGAAAATTTTTACAAATTCTATGAAAAAAATTACAACGAACAATCGCTTTTCTTATCGTCTTTAATTGAATTGAGTGAGCCTTAAAGAAAAAGAGTTAAAGAAGACATTTCTTATCGAAATGTTACTGTCAATTATTTTTTGCTGAGTCAGAACGGTAAAAGAGAAAGAGTGTACAAAAAATGATTTGCCACACATATCAGGTAAATTCTGGCTAAGCAAAGAGATTATGATAGAAAAAGCTTGCATCGCTTACATTTAACTCCTCATTGTACCAACACAGTTTCAGAGATTTTCTAAAATACACCAACTCCCGGATGGAAGTTATACTAACTTTGTAATGTTTTTTTATTTAGAAGAAGTGAAAAGAGCCCACGCAAAAAATTTTTTATTCTCAACCTTTGAAGTTCATTTACCAAATGTTTGCAGGCTACAAATTTCTTTTCTTATCAATAGTTTTTTTAATGCAAATTATAGATAACGCAACGCAGAATACAAATGCTGTTTGAAAAGCTAAAAAACGGAATTAATTTAACTGACCAACGCGGCATGAAAATCGTCCTCATAAAATCGTAGAGGAGGAAAAAAAAGTGTTACGGAACACATACTAAGATTTCGTAGCCAAGAAAGCCATTATAGTCGTTCCTCTTCAAAGAGAGGTTGCTTAAGCCCCGATTTAAACATCAATGCAATGTATAAGTTATTCAAACTAAAATATCCCGACTCTTCAATATAATACATACCGGCATATTTTTAATACGGAGCACAGGACACGATTTGGTTTTCCAAGAAGCGATAGTTGTAAGGCTTGAGATAAGTTTTTTGGTTGGAAATGGTTGCAGCCACAGACAATGAACAATTTGTTAAAATAGAAAAATCTGCCACTGCACATCACGAAAAAGCGGAAAAAGGCTATGTTCAACTTAGGGACGATTTCAACGCTGCCCTTAATTCTGATCATGTTTTTGTTAATTGTGTCGATAGTTTCTTTTCACGCCAAATCTTACTCATTCTGATGTTTTTTCGTCAACGTCAATACTCTAATTATAACTTCGCAGTACATACTATGCCACACAATAAGGTAGATATGTACACATGGCACGAAACTGTTCCGAAAAAGGGGACCTGCGGAAATAGCTTCATGTATTTTGAAGCATATTTCATGCATGCTTAAAAATGTAGAAACAAGAAAATTAATAATGTGGTTCGATAGATGTGTTGGACAGAATAACAACTGGACAATGCTTTCATTGTGTCATAGTCTTACTTCCAACTTCTGTGCATAGCTTTCTACCCTGTGATCGGGATTTTGCGCTTATTGAAAAAAAGAAGAAATCATCACAACTTTTTGTTCCGGAGGATGTTTCCCAAATAATTGAGTCTACGAGACAATCGAATCCATTTAAGGTACATCAATGGAACTGGGCGATTTCAAAAATTTCTATGTTCTCAAGAATAATTTGTATAAATATCCTAAGTGCAAAATAACCGATGCATCGGTTATTTACCATCTTGCGATGGTAGATGGCTTCAGATATCTGCTGATGATCCAAATATGCTAAGAGTACGAAAAAATCATAGTATTATGGAAACTTGGTCATGCTACAATTTACACTCCAAAAGAATGCGAAATTTGAAAAATTATTCAATGCCGCAACTTCTTGAGGAACCCATAAAAGTAAGTGACGAAAAGCAAAAAGATCTACTTTCAATGGCATTTTTGCCTGAAAAGTACGCCGATTTCTATAAATCCATTTGTGGTTAAGTTAAAGAAAATATAAAGTTTGTGTTTAATATTAATTTAACTATTTTCTTTTAAGCTTTAGGTCTTTAAATAATTTTAATTTTATTTTTTCGATATTTCGCTACTCCTTTGTGTAGCATCATCAGGAAAAATTAACGTTATGAAAATTACAATTAATTATTGAAAAAATTTTCTTCAAAGTAACATATTTCAAAAAAAAAAAAAAATTTTTTGTCATAAAATTATTAAAAAGTTTTTAAACAAGTACAAACAATAATTAAATTATTTCTTATTTACTAAATGTCTGTAAATTTGAGCTACATTATCTGTGTCTGCCTTAAAATTAATTCTCTGTGTGTTTGGTGTATTAATAATTTGTAACATTTCTAATATGTAACGACGTTTATAATTGATTTCTGAATTTAGTACTGAAACATTATCAAAATTGGGATAGTGATTTAATTCAGCAAAATGAGAAGATAATGCTGTTTTTTGCGAATTAATATTCCTATATTTTTGGTCTGATTTATGTCCTGCTATTCTAGTTTTAAGTTTATTTTTCGTTGTGCCTACATATACTTTATTACAATTTTCATTTTCATTTCCGTTACAAGGTATTTTATATACTATATTTGACAATTCTAATTTTTGGATTCTATCTTTAGTTTTACTGAATAATTTGTTTAGAGTATTTTGAGTCTTAAAAGCCATTTTATATTTAGTATTATCAAAGATTTTAGATTTTTCTAAACGTTCAGATATTTCTGGTACATATATTAAAGATTTATAAATTTTTTGTTCTGTAATATCTCTTGTATTTTGATTACTTCTTCTTCCATATTGATTTATTAATCTATTTGTTAATTGTTTTGGAAAATTATTATCATTTAAAATATTTCTTATTTTTTCCTTATTATTTTTATGGAATTCTTTATTACTAATTGTCAGAACCCTGTCTATTAAATTTTTAGCTGTGTTAACTATTATTCGTTTACAATGTTTCGAATAATAGTTAATAATTCTTCCGGAAGACGTTGGTTTTTGATACCAATCTATTAATATGTCATTGCCTCTCCTTATGAGTAATGTATCTAAATACGGAAGTCTAAAAATCAGACTCTATCTCAACTGTAAATTTAATGTTAGGATTAAATTTATTAAATGTCGTTAGTAAATTGTCAATTGCCCTATCGGATATTATACAAAATAAATCATCTACATATTTAGTCAATATTATTGGTTTAATACTTAACTTTTCAATACTTGTGTCTAGTAATTTCTCCATAACAATATCTGCTACAATTATGGAAGCAGGAGATCCCATAGGTAGTCCTTTCTCTTGTTTATAAATTTTATTATCGTATTTAAAATATCTGTTATCTTCAATACAAAATTTTAAGATACGTAAAAACAAACTTTTTTCTATACTTGTGTGTCTTTCTATGATATCCCAATTTTCTTCAATAGTACTAATTGCTAAATCAACAGGTATACTAGGAAATAATGAAACTACATCTAACGATATCAACCTTTCTTCATCTTTTATTTTTTGATTTACTATTTTATCTTTAAATTCTAGAGAGTTTTTTATGTTATATTTTGAATGCTCCGTTATCTTTTTTAAAATGTTTGTAATATATTTACATAATTCGTAAGAAGGAGTATTGACACATGAGCAAATAGGTCTTAAAGGAAATCCTTCTCTTATGAATTTTTGGTAGTCCATACAATCTAGGTGCATTAGATACATTTGTTTTCAATTTATTTTTGTCTAAAGTTGAAATAATTTTTAATTTGAAGAGTTCTTCAACAAAACCGTTATTTATATTTTGTAATTTGTTAGTGGGATCTCTATTTAATATTTGATAATTTGTTCTATCTTCTAAAATATTATTAATACGTATACTATAATCCTGTTTACTTATTGCTACAGAAGCGTTACCTTTATCTGCTTTTAATATAAGTATATCTTTGTTCCTTTTCAAAAATTTTTCAGCTTCTTTTACCTTATCTAACATATATTTATCTCTACTAGTTAGTCTCATTTTGTTTAAATGGTTATCAACTACTGTGGTTAACTTTGCCCTTGCTATTTCTTGTTCTTCTTTAGTTTGTAAAGTCTGTATAAAATCTTCACCATCTGCTATCATTCTTAATGTGGGAAAACTTTCTTTTTTAACGGGTAGTGCGTGCTTTTGACCTAGTGAAAAAACCCACTGTACATCTGCCGGAATATCTTTGTTAGTCTTGTTAACAAACCATTTTTCGTGTAACTTAAAACCTAGTTCTTTCTTTTGTATATTATTAAGACAATTAAACTTCTTTTTATGAATCTGTCTTACCTTTTCTTTTAATGAAGCCGCTGTTCTATCTTCAAATTGTAAAAATTCTTCCATCTCTTCTAATGTTAAAAATTCCCCTAATTTTCTTTTTATATTCACTATCTCAATTTGAAAATGTTTCAGTAAATTATGTTTCTCCTTTAATGTTATTTTCAAAACTTTGTTATGTAAATCATGTGTATACTTAAAAATACTTAGTTGAAACGCTGGTGATTGCTTTTCTTCAAAAATTCTCGAAACACTCTTGGTAGTATTGCTGATAAATTTTGGAATTAAGCCTGCATTTCTGCAACGAATCAGGAATGTGATTGTCCATTTTGTTTTTATAATTTTGTCCCTTATGGTCTTGTACCGGTTTATGATTCTTCTTATATGTTGATTCTTCTTTAAAAGCTTGTAATTCATCCTTTATTTCTTTTGATTAAAGTTACGTGCTCACTTTTTATTTTATTTTATATAGTTTATTTGACCTTTTTATTAATATTAATTTAACTATTTTCTTTTAAGCTTTAGGTCTTTAAATAATTTTAATTTTATTTTTTCGATATTTCGCTACTCCTTTGTGTAGCATCATCAGGAAAAATTAACAAATTAACGTTATGAAAATTACAATTAAGTATTGAAAAAATTTTCTTCAAAGTAACATATTTCAAAAAAAAAAAAAAAAAAAAAATTTTTGTCATAAAATTATTAAAAAGTTTTTAAACAAGTACAAACAATAATTAAATTATTTCTTATTTACTAAATGTCTGTAAATTTGAGCTGCATTATCTGTGTCTGCCTTAAAATTAATTCTCTGTGTGTTTGGTGTATTAATAATTTGTAACATTTCTAATATGTAACGACGTTTATAATTGTTTTCTGAATTTAGTACTGAAACATTATCAAAATTGGGATAGTGATTTAATTCAGCACAATGAGAAGATAATGCTGTTTTTTGCGAATTAATATTCCTATATTTTTGGTCTGATTTATGTTTAATTTTTAGAAGCGTTTTCTTTTATGTTCATGAAATGAATTTTTGTTTGTATTTTGAATTAAACAAATACATACATACATATGTATGTATGTATGTATGTATGTATGTATGTATGTATGTATGTATGTATGTATGTATGTATGTATGTATGTATGTATGTAGTCATATTTCTTAAATGCTATAATGTACCCCTTATTTTAAGTAGATATACAAACAAAACAAAAACCAAATTACATTTTAAATGTTATTTAAGTTTTTGTTATGAATAACGTTTAAAAGCCTCCAGTCATGATGCTTTGTATTATGGAAAAACGTTTTAGCTGCAATCGCGCTTTGGATATGAAAAGTTTTTCCACCCAAAAAAAAACAGTGAAACATGAATTTCTTGATTTTGTGCATTATTTATTTTATATTTATTATTTTTGATAAACTAAAAAAAATTAAAAAGAAGATAATCAAAGCTTTTAAATACGTTTTTTGCTCTCCTGAAAAATTATTATTTTGTCATTTGCAACATTATTCGCGTCGATCCTTCAATTATTATTTTGCTAAGTTTTATAATAAAATATTCCCCTGAAAAAAGTTAACAAAAAACAAATGAAAGGTTCGGAAAAATGGTGAAATGGTGTGATTTTATTATTTATATTTGGAAACAAACAACTGACCATAACAGCCCGAAGAGAATTTTTAACTTGATGGCAAATCAAGCTTTGTTCAACATACTTACATTTATTATACTTCAATTACATCAGAGCAAACCCCAGTTAAGGGAACTAGTTTTCAAGATGAACATTACAGTGTTGATACACTTGAATTCAAGCCTTGCTTTACAGTTTTATTGTATTAAAATTTGGTTTAAAATACAGTCTAATTTAGTGACAGCACTTTCCAAGTAAAAAATGAAATCCAATTCAAGCTTCTTTTAAAAAATAAGAAACAAAATAAATTCTAATGATTTGGTTTGAAGATGATTATTGTCATGTAAAAATAATAACATTAAAAATTTAACAACTCTTTTTTTTGCCTGCTGGAGTTTTCTTCAAGGTACGACAATCAACAACATCATTAGGTACGTGAAGAAAATTTCCCAATTATCTAGTTTATATTTTTAGTTGGCTGGCTCTTTTACAACTTAAACTACGCATATTATTTATCTTTGGTTTTTCCATTTAAGCCTGGTACTCTGTTAATTTTTCATGCGGAATGCTGTGTAAAAAGAGAAATGTTCGATGCGTTAAATTGTTACAGTTATTTTATGTTTTAAAATTCAGTATTGTCAAAACCAAAACCATAGACTATTGACTAGACTCGAAAACTCTGCATTACAGAGTCGTTAGGTTCTTATAACAGAGTTGTTCGGATAACACCATTATTGAAACGAGATAACATATATATAAAATTTTATATTGTATCTTTATTCTTTGAAAGTGGTATTCAGTGGCAAATTTTTCTTAACTGAAAAAATTACTTTATAGGATTTTTTGGCGGCATGGAAAAACACAGCAAAATCTTTACAATTCAAATAAATTATGGAAATATTTAAACCTGAAGCAACAAAAGAAGGATCAAAGTCAATTAAAGCCATTAACAAGGATAATGTTCATAAAATATGTTGAGAACAACAGGTGCGTATAATAAAAAAATATTTTTGTTGACATTCACATTCAAAATCACAATTTTCTTTTCCAAAAGGTGGTTTTAAAATTGCCGGTGGCTGTTAAAGAATTGGTTGAGAATGCCTTTTATGCTGGCACTACACTCGTTGAAGTTAAATTACGTGATCAGGGCTTAGATTCCGTAGAAGTAAGTGACAATGGCTGTGGTGTCGAAGAGAAAAACCTTGAAGGAATGGTATGTTAAATGAACCTTCAATGAATGTGTCGTTATTAAATTTCATACTTTTTAGCCGCGAAATATCATACCTCCAAGCTGAGGGAATTTATAGACCTGCAATCAGTTGAAACATTTAGTTTTCGTGGCGAAGCTTTAAGTTCCTTGTGTGCTTTAGCCAACATGTCAATAACTACTCGCCACAAATCCACAAATGAAGCAGTAAAAATTAATCTGGATTACGATGGCAAAATATTAAAAAAGCAGCCTTGTGCCCGTGGGATTGGAACTACTGTAACACTAACGAACCTCTTTGAAACTACCTGTGCGCAGAAGATACTTTGCGAAATATCAAAAAAAGAGTTAGCAAAAATGTGTCAAATACTGTCTCACGTAGAGTTTGCATTATATGCAGTAACCAAACAATAAAGGGTGCCAAATCTGTAGTATTGCAAACCCATGGATCTCAGGATATCTTATCCAGTATATCTGCCGTATTTGGTAGCCGCCAAGTAAATGATATATTAGAACTTAAATGTCCTTTAAACGACGCCGATGGTGCAACTATATCGGCCAACTTATTAATGGAGGAGTTACAAACTGATTTAGGCGAAAAATTTCAGTCATCTTTTGAAAAGATGACGCGGACGCTTAAAACTTAAACTTGCTTTTATTTACACAAAAAATTGACCTTGAAAGCCTATCTATAGAAAACTATAGGAAATAAATATATAAAAGATTATAAGGTCGATAGACAACAAATATAGTGAAACTTGCTATATTTTTAAAACTAGTTGTAATACCTGCATAGCTTTCACATTATTTTGTGTCAGTATTAATATGAGTGATATTAGTTTTCAGTTAATAATTCCAAAAATTTCAAACATCTATGTAATATAGTTCTTTTTTTTAGTAAGTTGTTTTATTTTGATATTTTTTAGCATATTTTATATTATAATAACATAATTATCGTATTTAATGTTATAATTGTATTTAAATTTAAAAAAGATACACAATAAAAACTAACACACATAGTTAAAATGTTTTTAATTTCTTTAATTAACAAAATGCTTGACTTTGTACAATGTAAAGGCTTAAACAAAATATTAAAAAAATCTTACTCATTATATTAAACACTTAAAAAAATATTGGATATTTTTTAAGATCTAAATGTATAAAAGTTTAAAAAACTATAAAATTTCAACTCAAACGTTTTACCTTTACTTTGGACTTACGTTAACGTCGTTTATAGAAGCAGTTTCAGCCATAACAATATCTTCGTCTGGACTTGTGGTCAAACCTTTGCCAGCATCTTCTTTAGGCGAAATTTGCGATGTCACACTGCTGCTACATTCCATTGGCTCATTTCCAGTGCTAAGAGGACTTAAATTATTATCGTCTACCAAAACTATTTGTATCTGCCGGTTTTTCTTCTATTGCTAAGTCTTCTTCTAATATTTCATCAGTTTTTGCAGTCTTAGTTGTCTATTTCTGGTAGTAATTTCTTAACTTTATTTTCTAAGGTTGTGTTTTAGAGTTTCCCATTAAGTCGTCTGGTTCAATAGGTGAGGTTTTGTAATTGGACCCCAGGCCTCTTTTTTAATGAAAAACCCGGGCAACCATTCGCTAATAGCATTTCCTTAATTAAATAAAAAAGTTTTAAATATATGCCTTCATTTTTTAAATGTAATAGAATTTACTTAAGAGCCATGGGAGGATAATATATGTTCTTGGATAAACAGCATTCTGCTAAATCTGCTAAATCATCAGTGCCAGTATCATCATCATTTTCCGTCTCCAGTTTTATGTCTTCTGATATAGAACCTTAAACACAGACAAAAATATAGTTCATATTTGGGTTTAAGTATTTAAAACATTTACTTACTATTTATTTTCGAATACAAACTGCATCTTGACCAGTAGGCAAATGTATAAATTGCTATGGTATTGGCATGAAATTCACAATTTGGATTGGTAATTACACGACGCAAATGCTATATGTATGAAGCCAACGTTCACTTCGCCGGAGAAACATACATTGAAACCAACGTGCACTTGGCCGGAGAAGCATACATTCGTGAACAGAATCCCTTACACTGCACAAATGACGTGAAGTATAATATTTTTTCTAGACAGCCACGTCCGTCATCAGCACTCTTGTATCTATCTACTTAGGGTGGTGTTTAGTTGTAAGCATCATCTATTTAACCAACCAAACCCAGAAAAAGGAATACGAGAAAACTTGTATTCAATTATCAATCGTCAGTTGGTGAGAACGAAGTCTACCACTACCTTAAGCTTCCCTCTTATTAAATATTTTTACTTTTAATATTTACCACCTCATATTTTGTTGTTCCCTTCAGCCAACCTTCGGTTAGCAATAAAAGTTACTTTTTGTTTACTTGTTTTATTTCCAACATTCGTTTTTAGTTAATACTAATCTAGTATCAAACCCATGGTAGAATAAAAAAGGTAAGGTTAGTCGAACAGCTGACTTTTTTTCCCTTCGTTTGTTTTCAATTGCAGATGTCAAACTTTGTTTACGTTTGTTTATTTTTTGTTATGAAAACAACAACAAACAAATTCGTGTGCATAGCTTGCAGTAATGTCAACTTATCTCTTTTTGATTTTCTTTGACGCTTACTTTTCCACTATGATAACTTGAAGCTGTTTATGGCTATAAACGGCACGTATGGAGTTTTTTGCATTGTTCAATTAATTTATAATTTTGCACTTTTTTCAACATTAATTAAATATAATATTTTTTTGTTCATGCATTTGTTCGTAATTTTTAAATTTTAAATTGCTATCAAATTGTTATTTGTTTTCTTATATTGTTGTTTTTGTTATATTTTTTCCACCTAAAACAAATACTGAACTACAACACAATTAAATATTTCTTAAATTTATAGTCTTTCAAAGTAGATATTATTTGTTTTAATATACATACTTTGGTTTTTACGAAATTTAGGCCCATTATTATAACTTGCCTTTAGCTAAAGTTAGGATTTTGTTAGAGCGATAAATAGTTTTTCGTTCTTAAAAGTAAGCTAAAAACCACTTTTAACTATCACGTACTATAAGGACAAGTTATAGCAATGAGCATTATCCACATTATTATAACGAAAAACTACTTATCGCTGCAACAAAATCCTAACTTTAGCTAAAGGCAAGTTATAATAATGGGCCTTAGTATTTTAAAATATACATATATTTGCCAAATTACAATTAGTTTTAAACATATTGTTTTCTAATTAAAAAATATCAAACATAAAAAATTATTTAAAATCAGTAGTTTATTCCCACCAAACCAAATGTTCCGATTTCCTAAACAATTCGTAACGACTGTTCGATAAAATGTTCCGATTTCGGAACCGAAATATTACCGAAATCGTAACGATTTTTATATGAAAGGGTTGACACGACTTCGTAACGATATGTAGTTACGAAATCGTTACGATATATAGTTACGACTTCGCAACGATATGTAGTTACGAAATCGTTACGAAATGTAGGCATGAAATCGTATAGACATATAGGTACAAAATGTTTTCTATCGGTACCTCCGTATAAGCTGGAAAGTTAAGTGAATGTAATGATTTGGTATTCAAGGCAATACTTTACCGTAATCAATTCAATTTCAATTGTCCATCCTGCATGTATTTATTCAATTTTTTTTTTGTATTTACTATTATTCTTTTCTGTATAATACAATTTTGGTTTTTATTTTCTTACATGTAAATCAAAGTTTTATATATTTTTTTATTTGTTCAGACAAACAACCGAAATGTCTTACCGAATTCCTTATGAAAAGTCTGATTTCCGACAAACTACCGAAATGTCTTAACGAATTCCTTACGACAAGTCTGACTTCAGAAAAAATCATAAGCTTTGGTTTAGTGGGTTGCTAGAAATACAGTCTGATTCAGTAATAGTACTTTCCAAGTATAAAGTTTAATCCAATTCAAGCTTCTTTTTAAAAATTAAAAAATCATTAAAATTAAAGTAACATTAGATTTTAAAATAATTATTGTTATGTTAAAAAATTAACAAATCTCATTTTTTGCCTTTTTGTTTATTTGTTTTACTTCCAACATTCGTTTCTAGTTAACACTAAACTAGTATCAAACCCATCGTAGAATAAACAAGGTAAGGTTAGTCGAACAGCTGACATTTTTTTTTTCCTTCGTTTGTTTTCAATTGCAGATGTCGAACTTTGTTTACGTTTGTTTATTTTTTGTTATGAAAACAACAACAAACAAATTCGTGTGAATAGCTTGCAGTAATGTCAACTTATCTCTTTATGATTTGCTTTGACGCTTACTTTTCCACTATGCTAACTTGAAGCTGTTTATGGCTATAAACGGAACGTATGGATTTTTTTGCATTGTTCAATTACTTTATAATTTTGGACTTTTTTCAATATTAATTAAATATAATATTTTTTTGTTCATGCATTTGTTCGTAACTTGAAGCTTATTATTGACTTAATTGGAAAATGAAAAAATGTGTGGAAATTACTCAACCTCAAGTTGGCTTTAGGCTGAAAGGACGAATAAGTGACGTGATATTTTAAGAGCAAATTTGTATAATTTGTATTCACCATTTTTCATTAAATTTAAAGCAAATGTAAATCAAGCTGCGTTCACATACATTTATTATACTTCGATTACAACAATAGCAAACCCCAGTTAAAAGAACTAGTATTCAAGTTGAACATTACAGTGTTGATACACTTGCATTGCAGTTCTATTGAATTAAAACTTGCTAGAAATACAGTCAGATTCAGTAATAGTACTTTCCAAGTATAAAGTATAATCCAATTCAAGCTTCTTTTTAAAAATTAAAAAATCATTAAAATTGAAGTAACATTAGATTTTAAAATAATTATTGTTATGTTAAAATATTAACAAATCTCATTTTTTGCCTGCTGAAGTTTCCCTTATGGTACGACAATCAACAACATTATTGAGTGTGTTAAAGGAAATTACCCAATTAGTTAATTTATATTTTACTTGGCTTGCTTTTTTACAATTTAAACAATTGTTATGCGCATCTTATATAGCTTTGTTTTTTACCATGTACTCTCGTTTTATTAGTTTTTTATGTAATATTTTAAATTATTATTTATTTCCAGCATCAAAGAGCTAAATTCATTTCGGAAATGGAATTGATTTCTTATTTTGCTTCTATAAGAAACTTAAGAAGAAAAAGTTGTTCGCAATGAAAGCACTTTCAATTTGCTATGTGAAATTAATCTTTTTCTAGCCGTTTGAACAGAACAGCTTGTTATTTGTATTGCTATCAAACTGTTATTTGTTTTCTTATATTTATTCATTTTTTTATATTTTTTCCGCCTAAAACAAATACTGAACTACAACACAATTAAATATTTCTTAAATTTATAGTATTTCAAAGTAGATATAATTTGTTTTGCTAGATTTTACTTATGTATCCATATTTAAACATAATAAGTGGTATGGTATTTTTTCGGCTTAACCGATGGAATCTATAGAAGCGAAAACCATTGAGATCGGAGTAGTAACTATGGAGTCATTTCAATTCCGAGCGGAACTTGTAACATGCCTGTATTTTTATTTTAATATACATACTTTGATTTTTACGAAATTTAGTATTTTAAAATATATATTTGCCAAATTACAATTAGTTTTAAACATATTTTTTTTTTAATTAAAAAATATCAAACATAAAAAATTTTATTGTATGTAATACATAAATAGTTCAACTAATAATAATTAAAAATTTTCAAAATTAAAAATCGCAAAGCATCTTTACTCAACAAAGTATGGGTTTGATACTAGATTAGTGTTAACTAAAAACGAATGTTGGAAGTAAAACAAATAAACAAAAAGTAACACTCATTGCTAACCGAAGGTTGGCTGAAGGGAACAACAAAATATAAGGTGGTAAATATTAAAAGTAAAAATATTCAACAAGAGGGAAGCTTAAGGTAGTGGTAGACTTCGTTCTCACCAACTGATGATTGATAATTGAATACAGGTTTTCTCGTATTCCTTTATCTGGGTGTGGTTGGTTAAATAGATGATGCTTACAACTAAACACTACCCTAAGTAGATAGATACAAGAGTGCTGATGACGGACGTGGCTGTCTAGAAAATGTGCATTCCGCTCCTGCTGGTGTCTAAAATTAAATTTTCCCTATTTTTCTTTAATATTATCACCTAATTTGTAATTTAATTAATTCTTTCTGAGAGAGAATAAAAACGAAATTAAGCTTGACTATAAATTTCATTATATGTAATACATAAATAGTTCGACTAATAATAATTAAAAATTTTCAAAATTAAAAATCGCAAAGCACCATGCAATCATGTTTACTCAACAAAGTTTGGTTTGATACTAGATTAGTGTTAACTAAAAACGAATGTTGGAAGTAAAACAAATAAACAAGAAGTAACTTTCATTGCTAAACGAAGGTTGGCTGAAGGGAACAACAAAATATAAGGTGGTAAATATTAAAAGTAAAAACAAGAGGGAAGCTTAAGGTAGTGGTAGACTTCGTTCTCACCAACTGACGATTGATAATTGAATACAAGTTTTCTCGTATTCCTTTATCTGGGTTTGGTTGGTTCAATAGATGATGCTTATAACTAAACACTACTACCCTAAGTAGATAGCAGCGTTGTCAACTTGGTGCATTTCGCACCACTTTGGGTGCTTTTTCAATTTTTTTGTGCGAAAATTTCACGAGTTGGTGCGTGGTGCGCTTTTTTTTAAATTTTGGTGCTTTTTTTAATTTTTGGTGGCACCAACTGTGCAAAATGTTCATAGTCATTTTTACAGACCATAATAAGAACAACTAGTAATGACATACCAAATCATATGCACAAAGTAAAACGGTATTGTTGTTGTATTAATTTGTGTTATGTTAAAAAAAAAGAAACATTTCACTGTAAGGAATTTGCTATCCCTACAAAACATATTGTTTTTCCCATTCAGCTGTTAGGCAAAAGACCTGCGAACAAATATATCAATTAATAAATACTGATAATGAGTATCCTGATAATACTGATAAAGAGTTCCATTGATTGCAGACACTCGTTGGCTTTTAATATAAAAGTCAAAGCAATTTTAAAAATATGGCTTGAATTAAAAACAATAATATCAACAATAATTACAACAATATTTTTTATCTAACCAACTAAAAAATATATATATTGATGATATTAATTATGTTTACTTAGTATATTTATCCGATGTTTTAAAAGAGGTGCAACTTGTTAATCTCGCATTTGAATCAAATAAATTAGTCAAGTGCAAGTTACACTCACACACGTAGGGTTCCGTACTATGTTCAGTATAATTTAAAAATTCCAGTTGTTTATTTCTTTATGTCTTATGGGACACCCTAAAATTTTAAAATTAAAGTAATATTCGCGAAAATTGCATCATAATTAGAACACCCTTTAAATTTTAATATGTAATTGATTTTATAGTGGCCATGGTAATACACTTTCTATTAAAATATCACGAGCCTACCTATTGCGGTTAAAAAAATAAGGTAATATTCGTGAAAAACACGTTACTAATGGACATCCTTTAATTTTTAATAATTGTTATAGCGGCCGAAGTAACACATCTACTGTAAACATTTCAAGAGGAACACCCTTTAATTTTATTATTCATTATAGTGGCCATGGCAACTTCCTTTCTATAAATATATTAAGAGTCTACTTATTGCGATTAAAAAATAAGTCACTATAAGTGAAAAACATGTCACTGTCGGAACACCCCTTAATTTTTAGTAATTGTCATATCGGCCGTGGCAACACATCTTCTGTACAAAATTGCAAGAGTCTACCTGTTACGGTTTAAGAAATAAGGCTTTATACATGCAAATCACGTCACTGGCGGAAAACGCTTTAATTTTTATTATTTGTTATAGTGGACATAGTTATACACCTCCTGTAAAAATTTCAAGATTTCACCTATTCATTCAAAACTTAGTATATATATGCAAATCACGTCACTATTGGAACACCCTTTAATATTTAAGTTCAATTTTGTATACTTGTTTATAAAACAAACATAGTTTTAATTACAGTCTGCAAATTGTAAGTGGTTTCCTCTTACAGCTCAAAAAAAAGACATAAACGTAAATAACATGTCACTTTTGGAACACCCTACGTTTTAGTATTTTTGGCTATTGTGGCCGCAGTTATACACTTTTGGTAAAATTTTCAAGAGTCTACCTATTATGGTTCAAAACTTAGGCCTTACACATACAAAGCACACCACTATCGGAACACTCTTTAATTTTTATGTTTATTTTTTTAGACTTGTTTATAAAGCGAACTAAGTTTTAAATACTGTTTGTAAGAAATAAACACATGTTCGTAAATAACAACTCTCTATCGGAACACCCTATAAGTTTTAATATTTTTTGCTATAGCGGTCATAGTTATACACCTTTAGTAAAATTTTCAAGAGTCTACCTATTATGGTTCAAAACTTAGGCCTTATACATGAAAATCACTCCACTATCGGAACACCCTTTAATTTTTAGGTTTTTTTTCAGACTTGTTTATATAGCGAACTAATTTTAATTTAGTGCTTGCATATTATTAGTGAATTCCTCCTACAGTTCAAGAAATAAGCACATATTCGTGAATAACACCTCTCTATCGGAACACCCTATAAGTTTTAGTATTTGCTAGTATAGCGGTCACAGTTATATACTTTCTGTGAAAATTTCAAGCGCCTACCTATTACGGTTCAAAACTTAGGCCTTATACATGCAAATCACACTACTATCGGAATACCCTTTAATTTTTAGGTTTATTTTTTTATACTTGTTTATATAGAGAACTAAGTTTTAATTACTGCTTACATATTTTTAGTGTATGCCTCCTACAGCTCAAGAAATAAAACATATTTGTGACTAACACCTCTCTATCGGAACACCCTATAAATTTTAATATTTGTTGCTATAGCGGCCAAAATTATACACCTTCTGTAAAAATTTCAAGATTCTACCTATTATGATTCAAAACTTAGGCCTTATAAATCAAAATAACACCACTATCGGAACACCCTTTAATTTTTAGGTTTATTTTTTAGACTTGTATATAAGGCGAACTACGTTTTTATTACAGTTTGTAAATTTTTAGTGTATGCCTCCTACAGTTCAAGAAATAAACACATATTCGTGAATAACACCTCTCTATCGGAACACCCTATAAGTTTTAATTTTTGTTATAGCGGCCATCGCTATACACCTTCTGTGAAAATTTCAAGAGTCTACCTATTATGGTTCAAAACTTATGCCTTATACATTCATTTCACACCACTATCGGAACACCCTTTAATTTTTAGTTTTATTTTTTTATACTTGTTTATATAGTGAACTAAGTGTTAATAACTGTTTGTAAATTTCAAGTGTATCCCTCCTACAGTTCAAGAAATAAACACATTTTCGTAAATAACACCTCTCTATTGGAACACCCTATAAGTTTTAGTATTTGTTGCTATAGCGGCAACAACTATACATCATCTGTGAAAATTTCAAGAGTCTATCTATTACGGTTACAGAGAGAAAAGGCGCTGACAGACGGACAGACGGACAGACATTGTAGCGAAAACAATAGGGTTTCGTTTTTACACTTTGTGTACGGAACCCTAAAAATGCCGACCAGACTAAATTATTTGATGATTTGCACAATCTCTTAAAAATTTTGATATCCAAACTAACTGAGCCTGACATTGAATTCGATTTTTCGATGATCGCTGATTTCTATTTAAAAAGTTGTGTATGCAATATATGATATAAAAAAATGTATTATCTAGTACAACTGAATACAAACATATTTGTTTAGTTTTTTTATTTTAGTTAAGTCTTCTGATTTAATTTTGTTTTTTTTTTAACCTTTAACTTTAAGACTGTTTTATTGTTATATTTTTAAAACAAAAATATTATACTTTTTTTGGAAAATTAATTCCTTCAAGATTTTAAATAAAAAAGAAATTGTAAAACTTGGTGCGTTTTCTCTTAAATGGTGCGTTTTTTTCTCCACTTTGGTGCGTTTTGAAATTTCAAAGTTGACAACGCTGGTAGATAGATACATGTTAATAAAAAAACATTTAATTATTTTATTTGCCATATAAAACGACCTAATTGCAGTTTATTAAACTTTTGGTTAGTTCATTGTAAATTGCTGACATGTTTCCAGACGGTCAAAAAACCTATAATATTGCACACGGTAACAAAGCATGTTTTTATTAATTACTAAGCACATTTTATCTTAGAATTTAAGCTGTAATTTTGTAAAATAGTTATAAGTTCAGTTGTAATTTGACAGTTAAAAAATAAAGAAGTTTTTAGTAAAAAAAAATAAAATAAAATTTGTTTTTTTTAAACAAATTATCCACGAATAAATAATTGGCGCCCAACGTTAAAAAGGGATCCATAAAATCAAGAACCACCCCATAGGCTGCAACACAAGGAAGATTATCCACAAAATACGGACGTTTTGAGTGGAGAATATAGTGTGAGACGCGGGTACCCCAGTACTAAGAAGAAAAAGGAACAATACCCCACTACCAGTTCCATAAGGATGATCACCATTTTTATGTAAGAATAGAATTAAGTTATATTTTATCTAAAATTTAAAAAGTGAAAACAATACACAAAGAATAAATAATAGAATCCAATTAAGTGAAATAAATCAACAATAAATTTAACAAGAAAATTTTGTTGAAACGCAAATCAATTTAAAAATTATATCTCTTTTAAACCCTATGATAATGTGAAAATTATTAAACTTAATTTTGTGAATCAATTTTAATATCTCTTTAAGAGCAAACAAATATTAAATTCTAGAACCACTAGAATCTTTAACACAAATATAATCTTTACCCATATAACAAATAATGTCTAATCCTAATAATTTGGTCAGGCCTTCAGTCCTGAATGTAAATTTTCCAAATCCAGCTCCTAATAATGAAAATAATAGAAACATGGAAGAAATGATAGCTAGAATTTGCGCACAGCAATGTCAGATAGCAATTAATCAGATAATAGATCCCAACGCAGACATAGGAGGCATAGATCAGGTAATAGAAGAAAGATATAGGAACGACCTAGCCGATTTAGATAAAGTCCCAGACGTTGTTAGGAATATAAGGGAATTCTACGGGAATCCCTCAGAATTTAGCTCTCGGAAAAAGAGCATAGACAGAATCCTCGGACTATACGACTCTAAGAAAGGAACCCCAAAATATTTCGCAATACTAATTACGATTCGAAATAAAATTGTCGGTTGTGCAGACGCGGCACTAGAGGCCTACAACACTCCCTTGAATTGGGAGTGCATAACAAAATGTCTTGCATTGCATTATGCAGACAAAAGAGATTTAACCACCCTAGAGTAGCAAATGAGTACTCTAGTACAAGGAAATATTAAAGTCCAAGACTTTTATCAAGAGGTATATTCTTACTTATCACTCATTATGAACAAATTATCCTGCATGGACGTAAGCAGGGAATCGCTCGACCTGCTTGCTCAAACATACAGGGATAAAGCGTTAGACGTTTTTATTAGAGGTTTAAAGGGCAATATGTCACTACATCTTTGTATGAAAGAGCCTAAAGATCTCCCACAAGCACTTCACTTGTGCTTGAATATGGAGAACCAATTCGTGCGAACTCAATTTGTGAACTCAAATAAGAATAACAACCATAAGCCTATATCACAACCACTAAATAGAGTACAATATCATGATAAACAACAAAGAAACTTTTACCCCCAATTGGCTCATATGCCACAACCATCGCACAATTTTCCACAATCCAGACCAGCTGTTCCTATGAGATACTACAATAATCAGAATCAAACACAATCGGGTATGTTCTGTAATCCGAAATCGAGTGAAATTGAATCCGAATGAAATTTTTAATTGTCATAACTTTTAAATCTTACAACATTTTGATGTTATTTTTTATACATTTGATTTAAGACCATTCACATAACTTCCTTGATTGCTAATGTTTTAAAATAATAGGCGCAACGAAGTTATATTTTTCTTTTAAAATTTATTCGATTTCAATTTCACTCGGTTTCGGATTACAGAACATACCCGCATATGTACAAAGGTATTCAAATCCAAATTTTGGTCCACCACGACCAAACGCCCCAAAGCCCCAACCACGTCCTGAACCTATGGACGTGGATACTTCCATGAGGTCAAGGGCTGTGAACTATATGAATAGGCCATAATTTAAATTTTCGGCAAAAGACGCTCAGCCCGAAAACATTCAAAACCCACAAAAGATGCAAAGAAACTACCATTTACAAACTAAAAGGGATGTGAATTTTAACGACAACCAGTATGAAGAATTAGAAAATTATGAGAAAGAGGAAGAACTTCCAACATTAGACGACTACTGTAACGATGAAAGTCGGCAGTCTTGTTTTCAACGTACATCAAGTCCTAATTTTATTTTGATATGTTGAATTATATTTAATTGAAATCATTTATTTTATTAAATTAATTGCATTTTGTGTTGTCAAATATTTTTAATATTGTTAACGTTGTATTTTCTTACGAATATTTACTTATTATTGCTTCTACCAGTATTATACTAATTTAAAAACTTATTTAAAATTAACGGATAAATCGCGCCATCTGGGGCAATGTTATTAGTTAAATTAGTGAACGTATACTTTAATAATCAACGCTGATTTTGTGTTTACTTTTTTTAAAACAACTAATTTTAGCAGCCAGCGAAAGGTATATAAACAGTGCTGTTGGCATAATCGATTGAGTCTTGGTACAGCGGTTGGATAGGTAAGACAATTATTTTCCGTGGTATCCTGCAGAAAATAATTGTTCTTAATAATAAGTATTGGGTGATTTAAGAAAAACAACTAGTTTCCGTGGTATCCTGCAGAAACTAATTGTTCTTGATAATAATTGTTAGGAGGCGTAGATAAAACAATTATTTTCCGTGGTATCCTGCAGAAAATAATTGTTCGTGGGTAGTTGAAACTAAAGCGGCTACCAAGTGACCTGCAATGATTGGTTGTCCGTTATTGCCCGCAGATAGCGCGTGATTTTTAGTTTGTAATAATAAAGTAATTATAACCAGACGGGTAGAGTTTTTCCTTCGTCAAGGGCCCATAAATAGAAATTTATGTGGCAGAACTAGCTGGCAACGGTGAGTAATACCCCAGCTGTGAAAAAGTCATGACACTACCTTCAGAACCAAACAGAAACTCAAGAATTTGTAAACATACATTTTTTAGACCAGTAGATTCGTCCCTACCTTACTTTGAGTGTAGGACGAATACAGGACAAATTTTAAACCTTCTTATTGATACTGGTTCAAACAAAAATTATATTGTGCCTAGATTAGTACGAAATCCATTGCCAAACCAAAATTCTTTACCTCGGAGGGATACAACACTATGTCCATTTTCATAACTTTACAGGAGAGGAGTTTTAAACACATGGTGTTCTATCCCTCTAAATGAAATTGGACTTGGTGTTGTTTTAAAACATGCTATATCCGGTTCTAACTTGTTTTTGACATATTGCTCTATTCCTCTATGGAATATGAGAAAAGCTGATTTTAACTCTGTAATAAAGTCAATATGGAAAAAAATGGACATAGTGTTGTATCCCTCCGAGGTACAGAATTGCTTTTTTGCAAACTCAGTAGGCGGAAATAATAAAATCACCCACCATACAATTTTATTTATTACCAACATTAAATACTTTCCATGGTATCTTAGGAAATAATACTTTAAAAGAATTATCAGCCATTATTTACTTAGCAGATAATTACATACTAATCAATAAAAATATAAAGGTTCGAATAAAACAAAAGATTGCGCAATCAGTAAACACCATTAATATCAGGACAGATCATTTAACACAAAAACAGAAAGACAAACTACAAGAAGTTATTGGACGTCATAAATCCTTATTTAGTGATCCTAATGAGAATCTCACATATACCACAGCCGTAGTTGCTGATATTCAAACACGAACCGATAAACCTATATATTCTAGATACTATCCCTATCCTGTACAATTAAAAGATGAGGTTGAAAAACAGATACAAGACCTCTTGAAACAAGGTATCATCCGACCATCTAGATCTCCCTATAATTCGCCCATCTGGATAGTGCCCAAGAAAGCCGATGCCTCCGGTCAGAAAAAGTATAGGATGGTAATTGACTATAGAAAACTAAATGAACAGACATTACCGGATAAATATCCCATCCCAGAAATCAATGACGTTCTCCCACAGTTGGGACAAAAAAAATTTTTCTCGGTGCCATACCTTAAAAGCGGGTTTCACCAAATACCGCTAAGAGAAGCCGATAGACAAAAAACAGCATTTTCAGTCAACAATGGTAAATATGAGTTTACCAGATTACCGTTTGGCTTAAGAAATGCGCCCTCTATATTCCAGCGAACACTGGACGACATACTGAGGAAATGGATAGGAAAAATTTGTTTTGTTTACATGGACGATATCATAATATTCTCCAAAATTGAAGAAGACCATTATAGAAATATAGATACCATTTTCGGAACTCTCAGACTTTCAAACATGAAACTGCAATTAGACAAGTGTGAGTTCTTAAAAAGAGAGGTGGAATTTTTGGGATTCATCATTTCAGATGAAGGAACCCCAACCCCAAAAAAGTAGAAGCAATCCTAAATTTCCCCACACCCAAAACATTAAAAGATTTAAGATCATTTTTGGGATTGTCAAATTATTATAGATGCTTTAATAGGGATTATGCTAAAATTACAAACGAAAGAGAATTGCTTGCTATCGTATGGGCATTAAAGTCGCTAAGGAATTACCTCTATGGCTCCGCAAAGTTAAAGATATTTACAGACCATCTTCCTCTGACTTACGCTTTAAATAACAAAAATTCGAATTTTAAACTTAAAAGATGGAAAGCATTTCTCGAGGATTTCAATTACGAACTACAGTATAAACCAGGCAGCACAAATGTAGTTGCCGACGCCTTGAGATGAGAGTTCATCCCAAAATCTAATACAATACACGGATGCTCCCATAAACGCCTTCAAGAATCAAATATTCATTTCAAATGAAGGAAGCCAACCGTTTTATAACCTTGAAATTATATTACACCAGAGTCTCTGACCCAGATATTAAAAAGGTATCTGAATCCCTCGGCAACTAATTGCATACACGCATCAGATGAAATATTGGGAATGTTGCAAGAAATTTATAGAAATAATTTCACCCAATATAGGGTAAAATATTCTAGGAAAATAGTCACAGATTGAAAAACAACGAAGAACAGGAAACCGAAATACTTAAAGAGCACAATCGAGCTCACAGGAACAGTATTGAGAATAAGGCACAACTGTTAACAAAATTTTACTTTCCGCAAATGCATTCGAAAATAAAAAACTAATTAGCCCTTGCAAAGTGTGTAAGGAAAATAAATATGAAAGGCACCCTAACAAAATCGCAGTCCAGGAGACGCCAATACCACAATTCCCTGGACAAATCGTCCACATAGATATTTTTATAACAGGCAAAAGGTCAATACTAACCGCTATAGACAAATTTTCAAATTTCGCGCAAGCCAAAATTCTAAAATCTCGGTCCGTCGAGGATGTTAAAGAACCTCTAAGAGAGATGGTACTTTCATTCGGTATGCCAGAAATAATCGTCATGGACAATAAAAAATCATTTAATTCTACAGCTATAGTTTTCATGCTGGAAAATCAATATAACATAAAGGTATTTAGGATTCCACCTTACAGCAGTAGCGTCAACGGGCAAATAGAGAGATTCCACTCCACACTTTTAGAGATTATGCGTTGTCTGAAAGCCGAGAATGGACAGTGGACTTTCTCAGAATTACTACACAGAGCAATATACGAATATAATAATTCGGTACACTCAACTGCAAAAGGGAAACCCATAGAAACATTCTTTTTGGGGAGAGTTCCTACGAATCCTCTAGATTTAGAAAAAGCTAAACAAGTTACCGTAAAAAGACTAAAGGAAAAACAATTAGAGGACATAACTTATCATAACAAGAAAAAGACAGAACCTAAACAAAAGAAAAACAAAGGAAAACAAAAGACTAGGGACAAAACTCAACAAAACATATAGGAAAGAAATAGTTAGAGAAAATAAGAACACTACCGTTATAGCAGAATCAGGAAAAACAATTCACAAAAATAACATTAGGAATTAAAATAACTTTAATTTCAGGTTACTCTTTACCCTCGCTTATGCTGACGTTAATGGACTACACGAACTCACAATTAATGATTATGAACTCTGGACAAGCTAAGATACAGACTGGGACCTTCAAACTGATTCATACTATTAATATGGACGAATACCAAGAATTGATCAACAACTTAGAAGAAACCCCTTCCTTAGACATGAGTTAAAGGAGCTTCAAGAGTACCTAGGTAGGTTAAAACCGAAATTTAAAAGATCCTTGAATTTTTTAGGATCCGCATGGAAATGGATAGCTGGAAGTCCTGACCACGACGATTTTGAAATTCTAGAGAAAAAAACAAATAAAATGTTGAGAAATAATAATAAGCAAGTAGTTATAAATAGACTATCGATTGAAAAATTTAAGGAAATAACTAATGAAATATTAAGAAACATAAACAGTAATAGTACTAACTCCATAAAAGAGCAGGCCATAATGGTCCTAAAATATAAATTAGATATAATAAGAGAGGAAATAATTAATATTCAATATGCCATGCATTGGGCCAAAATCGGAATAATTAACTCATTTATATTATCCTATACAGAAATAAATATAATTAAAGATGTAATAAATACAGATTCAATACAGTTTGTAAATTTAGAACAGGCATTTGAACTTGCTGAAGTTAAGATTGCGTCAAATCATGATTCTATTGTTTATATCATTAGTATACCAACAACAAATGTAAATTCTTGTAATGAAATATTAGTAAAACCTATTAAGCATGAAAAATATGTAAACAAGATTATTTATAATAAAATCCTAATATGCGATAATGTAATATTTGGAGTAAAAAATGCGTGCAAAAACTGTAATAACCTTACCATATGCAATAGAAAAAATTTAGAAAATTTAGACAATGACACTTGCCTAGCAAGACTAATCAAAAAAGAATCAGCAAATTGCAGTTTAATAAACAACCGAAATATACCCACCGTAGATGAAATTTCACCCGGAACAATCCTTTTAAATAACTTTAATGGAACGATTTTTATTAACAAAGAACCTCGGAACCTTACCGGTACATTCTTAGTGCAATTCCATAATGAATCTGTTTCAATATCAGATCAAATCTACAACTCATTTGAGACGGCACAGATGAAGCCATTACCTGCTATTTTGCAACCTAGAAATCTAAAGCCAAATATCGAAGAAGAATTGTCGTTGGAGACGATAAAAGAAATGCAACTTAATAACACAGAAGCCATAGACCTACTCAATCGTAAAAATGTGAAGAACTCAAATATAAATCTTGGAATAGCCTTAACTGCAATGTTTGTATTAATCCTTGTAGTTGTTAAATCCGGAATGTGTAAGAAGGGAAATAAATCATTTGTCGTTCCAACATTAGTAAGTAACCAACCCCAAGCACACACATCTATGCCGGAATTATCGGAATCCAAAGGAAATGAACCCAAAGGTGTAACAAAAAATACATACAGGTCTTATTTCCAGCCGAACGAGGACGATCGGATTTAAGTGGGGAGGTGTTAATATAAAAAACATTTAATTATTTTATTTGCTATATAAAACGACCTAATTGCTTTTTAATTGCTTGCTTATTAAACTTTTGGTTAGTTCATTGTAAATTGCTGACATGTTTCCAGACGGTCAAAAAACCAATAATATTGCACACGGTAACAAAGCATATTTTTATTAATTACTAAGCACTTTTTATCTTAGAATTTAAGCTGTAATTAATTTTGTAAAATAGTTATAAGTTCAGTTGTAATTTGACAGTTAAAAAATAAAGAAGTGTTTAGTAAAAAAAATAAAATAAAATTTGTTTTTTTTTAAACAAATTATCCACGAATAAATAATTTACAAGAGTGCTGGTGACCAGGGTTGTCAGATATGGCGATTTCTCGCCAAACGTGGCGATTTTCAATCTTATTTGGCGATCAAATTTTGGATTTGGCGACATGGCGATTTTTAAAATAATTGGCGATATTGTTGGCGAATTTTCATTGACTTTTGGCCAACATTAAAAACGGAATTAAGGAATATCAAAATGGATAACAAAGAAATTGAAGTTTTAAAAGTAATTTGTTTTTCGTATTTAAATATGATTTTAATTCTGGAAACCGAAAACTTTCGAAACATTCCATCAACAAACATTTTTCATTTTAAAATGTTTCTATTTTAAAATGTTGCAATTCCCAATCACAAACAAAATTTATTGTTTTCAAAGATTTTTAAAAATCCTAACATACTTTTGGATACTTATCAACCTACAAAAAGGTCCTAAATTTAACAAAAAAAAAATTTTTAAAAAATTTAAAAAAAAAAAATTTAAATATCTTGTCAAAAATATTTACAAAGCATTTTCAAAAAGGTATTTTACAGAAAAATATTCAAAAAAAATTTTTTAAAAATATTCCATACAGATCTCGGGGGATCAATAACCCCCTGCGAGGGGCGATTTTTGTTTGTTTTTAGATTGGTAGGGTTTTTCTGCTTTGATTTGTATTAGAGACCTTAACAGAAAGCAATACGCATAGAGAAAGCCAATGGACCCACAGGGTACCCACTGATAAATAGGAGCAGTTAAAAGGACCCCCCATGTGTCAATATGACGAAATTTTGTTTTTGTAAGGATTTATTTTTTAGTCTGACCATTCTAACTCAGTATAGACTGCAGAAAGGTCCTAAATTTAACAAAACAAAAATTTCAATAAAATTTAAAAAAAAATTTTAAATAAAAAAATTTTACAAACAAATTTACAAAAAAAAAATGTTTTTCAAACAAATTTACAAAACATTTTCAAAAAGATATTTTACAGAAAAATATTCGAAAAAATTTTTTTTAAAAAATTTTCCAAAAAAAATTTTAAAAAATTATTTTTACAAAAAAATTTTACACACAATTTTCGAAAAATTAAAACAAAAATTTCAATATTTCTTTGCAAATGAAAATCATGACTGTAACATAACATATAATTAATATTAAGAATATGTATGTATGTGTGTATATAGAGTAACATATTTTTAACCGACTTCAAAAAAGAAGGAGGTTATCTATTCGTCTGAATGTTGCTTTTTTATGTATGTAACCGCAGAACTCAGCCATTTCTGAACCGATTTTAAAATTTTTTTCTTTATTTGAAAGGTTATGTTTTCAGGTTGGTCCCATTTTAAAACCAGTTCATTATATTAAAAATTAAAAGGTGTCCCCATACAACATACATGTTTTTTACGTGTATTAAGAACCGTAAAGGGCACCAAATTAAAATTTTAAAAAATTGCGTGTCGGTGTAGCTCCCAACAGCAGAAATTGATAAAAAAAATAAATTTAAAATTTAAAGGGTGTCTCCATAGGTGACGTAATTTGACCTATTTGAGCCTATCTTTTGAACCGTTATAGGCAAAACTTTGAAAATTTTACAGAATGTCGATTACTATGACCGTTATAATACAATGTATAAATATTCAAAATTTTAAAGGGTGCTCCAATAGTTCATTTAATTTGATGTATATGGCCATACTTTTGAACAGTTGTACACAGACCGCTGAAACTTACAAAGAACCTGTATTGCTAAGTCCGCTATAACAAAAAGTATAAAATTTGAATTTGGAAATAAAAGGGTGTCCCAATATATAATATAATTCTATGTATGTGGCCAAACTTTTGAACTGTTATAGACAGACAGCTGAAATTTACAAGGAACCTGTATTGCAAAGTCCACTATAGCAAGTATACAATTTTAATTTAGAAACTAGAGGGTGTCCCCATAAATTATGTAATTTGATCTATATGACCCTATCTTTTGAACCGTTAAACACAAACACTTGAAAATTAGGCAGAATATCCACTACTTTCTCTGGTATGATATCAAGTATAAATATTTGGAATTATAATGTAAAGGGTGTCCCAATAGTTCATGTAATTTGATATATATGGTTAAACTTTTTAACCGTTATATACAGATAGTTGAAATTTACAAAGAATCTTTGTGGCCAAGTCCTCTATAACAACAGGTCTTTAATTTAAAATTGTAAATGAAAGGGTGTCCCAATAGTTGATGTTATTTGATTTATGTGACCCTATCTTTGAAACCGTTACAGAGGCTTGAATGGTGTCCCCATAAAAGACGGATGCTGGTGAAAATAGCTTAAATTTTGAACAGTAATGCTTGACATTCACATAGTCTTTACTTTTTTCCGCTGATTTTGGCGCATCTATTATTTGGTTTAAATCTAATTCTTAAAGATTACTTCTTACATTTTTAGTTTATAATTGCTGCCCTTCTATCTGTTTTGAAGTCGGTTTTTTTTTGCAAAAATTATTTTAAATGATTTTGATTTTTAAATAGTTGATATCTCTGTTTTCAAACCTAAGTGCACATCATAAGGATACCGACTACAAACTGTCAAAAAAAACTACACACGTTTATAGGTAAACGATTATTTTGAAGCCAGCAAAGCTACATGGCTACACGACCACCGATGTGGCTGTTGTCAACTTAGGCTAATTTCTATTTTATTCAACAAAAGAAAATGTCACAAAATTGTAAATTACAAATTCATATACAAACAAAAAGTTTTGGAGGAAATATTTATAAGTTTTTGAAAAAGTTATTTAATTTTATAAAAGCAAAATAAGTATTTCTACAACAATGTCAGAGTTTACGATGTAGCGTCGGCTTCAATATCATTAAGTAGCTGACAACACGGCGACTATTGTAGCAAACGGAACTTGTTTTCATTTGTCTTCTATTTCTTTAACTCATGAATAATGATTTTTTCTTATACGACTTTATTTAAGTAAAGAGTCAACAATATGTACCTGTCTGTATAAATAAAATCACCGTGGTGAAGGGTATAGAAGATTCGGCACGGCCGAATATAGTACTTTTACTTGTTTGCATTAATTTTGTTAGTGTTTTCCTAAAAATATGTCAAAATTATAGATAACTTTTATAAATTATACAAAAACAGGGCAGCACTCTTAGTACCCCAGTTAGCAACGCATCGTACATTTATAGCTTGCAAGTGATTGTTAAAGTAAGACTTTTTATAAAAACTGTTGTTATATTGCTTTTTTTTTTAAAAAAAAGTTGAATATTAAATTAATTTCAGTAAAAAAGCTATTTATGGGGATTTTAATCCTTTAAATTATTTTATATTTGAATTATATTTTAAATGTGTTTATTCAAGTTTAAGAATTATTTGTAATGGGTGATTTTTTTGAGGTTAGGATTTTCATGCATTAGTATTTGACAGATCACGTGAGATTTCAGACATGGTGCCAAAGAGAAAGATGCTCAGTATGCTTTGACATTTCATCATGAATAGACTTACTAACGAGCAACGCTTGCAAATCATTGAATTTTATTACCAAAATCAGTGGTCGGTTCGAAATTTTTTATCGACAAATTTTGTTCAGCGATGAGGCTCATTTCTGGTTGAATGGCTACGTAAATAAGCAAAATTGCCGCATTTGGAGTGAAGAGCAACCAGAAGCCGTTCAAGAACTGCCCATGCATCCCGAAAAATGCACTGTTTGGTGTGGTTTGTACGCTGGTGGAATCATTGGACCGTATTTTTTCAAAGATGCTGTTGGACGCAACGTTACGGTGAATGGCGATCGCTATCGTTCGATGCTAACAAACTTTTTGTTGCCAAAAATGGAACAACTGAACTTGGTTGACATGTGGTTTCAACAAGATGGCGCTACATGCCACACAGCTCGCGATTCTATGGCCATTTTGAGCGAAAACTTCGGAGAACAATTCATCTCAAGAAATGGACCGGTAAGTTGGCCACCAAGATCATGCGATTTGACGCCTTTAGACTATTTTTTGTGGGGCTACGTCAAGTCTAAAGTCTACAGAAATAAGCCAGCAACTATTCCAGCTTTGGAAGACAACATTTCCGAAGAAATTCGGGCTATTCCGGCCGAAATGCTCGAAAAAGTTGCCCAAAATTGGACTTTCCGAATGGACCACCTAAGACGCAGCCGCGGTCAACATTTAAATGAAATTATCTTCAAAAAGTAAATGTCATGGACCAATCTAACGTTTCAAATAAAGAACCGATGAGATTTTGCAAATTTTATGCGTTTTTTTTTAAAAAAAAGTTCTCAAGCTCTTAAAAAATCACTCGTTATAATAATCAGAATTTACAATTTATGAAAAACAAATTTTTAATAATTGAAAACTTAAAAACTAGATTTAATAAGTAGTGAAGTACCCTACATAACTCCCCCACCAGTATAAGGAAAAGAAGAAAAATTCAAGTTATTAATTTTAAAAGTGATTGTTTTCTTATGTTTCTTGTTTGTAAATATCATATCTTCAGAAACATCGTCTGAAACAAGAGCTGGTTTAACGTTATCAATATGATAATCTTTAATAATATTACCTTTATAAATTTTAAAAACTTTTTAATTTCTTTCAATTACACGAAAAGGTCCTTCATAAGGAGGATTTAATCCAGATTTATTATTTACTTTAACATATACAAATTCACACGTTGAAAGTTGTTTTGCTACAAAATCTTTGTCTATATTGTGATAAACAACTTTCGATCTAACTTCAGAAAAATGTTTTCTGAGCTTTTTCAAAGTTTCTTCAATTGGGCTTTCAAATTTTTTTTTTTCAATAATTAATTCACTTGGAATACGAAGAGTTTGACCGTAAACAAGCTCAGCTGGAGAACACTTTAGTTCCAATTTAATTGAAGTTCGCAAACATAGTAAAACAAGTGGTAACATTTCCGACCATTTAATTGAATTATGTGAAGAGATTAAAGCATATTTACGTTATCTATGAAATCGTTCAACTAATCCGTTGCCTTGTGGATGATAAGAAGAAGTATGAATCTTACGTGATCTTAGGAGTGTAGTTCATTGAACAGCGATGAAGTAAACTGTGTACCTTGATCTGTAGTAATTTTAAGAGGAACTCCGAAGCGTGGAACATTATTTTCAATGAAAGATTTAGCAACAGTTCGAGTAGTTATATCACGTATGTGGTATGCTTCTGGCCAACGTGTATATCTATCTATAATTGTCAAAATATATTTATAACCATTAGAAACAGGAAGTGATCCAACTAAATCAATGTGAATATGTTCAAAACGACTCGTAGGAATTTCAATAGGTGATTTTGTATATCTGATAATTTTAGAACTTTGACAAAAGTGACATTTTGCAACCCAATCATTTATATCTTTTCGCATGTTTTGCCAAAAATATTTATTTTTAATTAAATTTCTAGTACCTCGCGCAGCTGGATGAGATAAGGAAGGTATTTTGTCAAAAATAATTTTCTTTAATATTGGTGGAACATATGGCTTAGGAGTATTTTTGGATACATCACACCATATTTTCAAATCATTTGAAGATACATGTATTTCTTTCAAATTGAATTTAGAATTAGTTTAGTTAGATACAATTAAGCTTAGAGTATCATCATTTTGTTGTTCGTTGTAAAGTGATTGAATATTAATATCACTTGTTGTTATCACATCAATTTTTGGAATACGAGAAAGGGCATCTGCAACGATGTTTTCTTTTCCAGAAATATATCGGATATTATTAGTAAATTGTGCGATAAAATCTAATTGTCTTGTTTGTCTCGGAGAACGTTCTATTTTTGAGTATAGGACGAGAGTTAGTGGCTTATGATCGGTATATATAACAAAATACCTGCCCTCTAAAAAATGTCAAAAATGTTTTATACTTTTGTATGTCGCCAAAAGTTCTCTGTCAAAAGTTGAATATTTCTTTTCTGAAGAAGACAATTTTCTTGAGAAATAAGCGAGAGGTTCTTTATGACCACAAAAATTAATTTGTTGTAAAACAGCGCCTATCCCCAAATTGGAAGCATCTATAGATAGAGAAAGTTGACTGTTGTCATCAAAATGGGCTAGTAGCGTGTTTATAGAGAAGAGTTCTTTAACCTTTTCAAAAGATTTCTTTGCGTTATCACTCCAAATAATTTCTTTTTGCTTATTTTTATTTGCTGAAGTAAGAGTATCATATATTGGACTGAGTACAGAAGCTAGCATTGGTACGTAACGATGATAATAGTTTATTATTCCTAAAAATTTTTGTAATTCCAAAACAGACGTAGGAATTTCATAATCTAAAATAGTTTTAACTCGTTCTTTGGACGGTTGAATGCCATTTGATGAAATGTGATAACTCAAAAAATCTATAGATGAAAAACCGAAAATACATTTAGAAATCTTAATATTTAATGAATATTTTTCTAATTGTGTAAAAACTTGTTTAAGACGTTTTATATGTTCAGTTTCATTCTCACTAGCTATTAAGATGTCATCAATATATGTAAAAACAAAATCAAACCCAAAGAAAACTTCATTTATAAAACGTTGAAAAGTTTGTGCACTATTTCTAAGTCCAAAAGGCATTCTAAGAAACTCGTACATTCCGAATGGAGTAGTGATTGCAGTTTTAGGAATATCATCTACAGCTACAGGAATTTGGTGATATGCCCTTACTAAATCTATTTTCGAAAATATATTTTTGTTTTTAAAATTAATACTGAGATCGTGTATGTGAGGTAATGGATATCGATCAGGTATTGTTATACAATTAAGCCTTCTATAATATCCACAAGGTCTCCAATCGTTGGATTCTTTCAATGAAAAATAAGATGGTCTGCAAACACCAATTTTCACTAAATATTCAAATTCTGATTTTGCAATTTTATATTTAATCGGATCTAGTCGACGTGGTCTACAGAATGGAATACAACCTTTTGTTTCTATATAATGAACAGTTTTGTGTTCGCTTAATTTTGTGTAATCAGGTTCAGCAGTGTGATAGAAAACTCTTAAGTAATTCCGCGTATCTATTATGAATATTAATATTAACATGTGGTTTCAATGAATAAATGGAACAAAGTCCCAGAGAGCCTTTCGATTGTAGTGAAGTTTTTGAATCTATTAATAATCTATTTTTAGAATCAACAATTAAACCAAACTGTTCTAAGAAATTGAATCCTATGATAGGTGTGTCAATATCTGCTATTAAGAAGGAAAATTCAAAATCTCTTCGACGACCTAAATTTAGTTTAAAAAGTTTTGTTCCATATGTAGGAATAATTCATCCGTTTGCTGCAAATAATTCTAAATTTGAATTTCTATCTAATGGCTTAAACTTAGAGAAAGGAACAAGTGAAACAACGGCGCCCGTATCAATTAAAAATTTTAAGTTATTTATAGTATCGAAAATAAATAGGCGGCTTTTTGGTTTAATAGATAAACCATCATTTGCCACCGACATGATGGTTTTCTTTAGTTTAAAGTACTATCTGAATAATTATTTGTAGAACTAGAAAATATACAAGGTTTAAGGCATTTGTAAGCATTATTTCCGAATCTCAAAATATACCAACATAATTTTTTTGTATTATCACGAGATCTTGAACGTTGTTGAGACCTGTTTCGGTTTTGATAATTTTCTCTAATAGGTAAACGTCCTCTATATTTTAATTCTCCGACTTCTAGTAATACTTCATTTAGATTTCTACGAAGACTAGCAGTTAATTCCGTTAATTGTTGTATAGATGTTTGAAGATAGTTTATAGAATTATTTTCAACGCTAGATATTTGTTGTTTTGAGTTTACTTCATGTATCTTATCTGCAAGGGAAACTTTGTCATCAATATTTTGAAGACTACAAGAATCTAAATGTATTTGAGTTGTTTGAGGCAATTTTCAAAGCCACAATTTATATAAAAATTCGATATTTATTGCAGTATCGTTGTTTATTAACGCTTTCATAGCACAAAATAATTCCGATGGTGTGCGATCTCCAAGCTTAGAACTAGAAAATAATTATTCTAGTCGTGACTCCAGTCGTAAAGTAGCTCTGGGTCGGGGAACACGTGCGTGCGTCATTGTCATTATCGCTTAAAGTCAATCAGGCCGTCCTTGTTGCTCGGCCTTCGAGTGGTTTGCGTCTCGTTCTCACGCTGGCTGATTGGCGTCCTGGAATAGCTGTACACGGTACTGTTATTGGTGGTTGCTTAATCAGCCACGTGTAATCGTTTGGTTATCGTTTATAACCTTTTAATTTCAATAAGTCAGACATTGGTGGAGCACCATTTTAAAAAACTCAACTGTCAACTGGAGGAAAACCATTATACTCAATTTTTAACTGGAGGAGAACCAATAAACTCAATATTTTCACTGGAGGAGCACCATTAAACTCTCATCAATTTTACCTAGCTGAATTTGGAGTCCCACTTCCTATACGAAGGTATAGGTCGCTCTGCAGATTTTGGAGTAAGCTACGGCAATCATACCCTGGCGCTTTGGTTTCGTAACTTTGCCATTTTTGAAAAAGTTATTTAATTTTATAAAAGCAAAATAAGTATTTCTACAACAATGTCAGAGTTTACGATGTAGCGTCGGCTTCAATATCATTAAGTAGCTGACAACACGGCGACAATTGTAGCAAACGGAACTTGTTTTCATTTGTCTTCTATTTCTTTAACTCATGAATAATGATTTTTTCTTATACGACTTTATTTAAGTAAAGAGTCAACAATATGTACATGTCTGTATAAATAAAATCACCGTGGTGAAGGGTATAGAAGATTCGGCACGGCCGAATATAGTACTTTTACTTGTTTGCATTAATTTTGTTAGTGTTTTCCTAAAAATATGTCAAAATTATAGATAACTTTTATAAATTATACAAAAACAGGGCAGCACTCTTAGTACCCCAGTTAGCAACGCATCGTACATTTATAGCTTGCAAGTGATTGTTAAAGTAAGACTTTTTATAAAAACTGTTGTTATATTGCTTTTTTTTTTTTTTAAAAAAGTTGAATATTAAATTAATTTCAGTAAAAAAGCTATTTATGGGGATTTTAATCCTTTAAATTATTTTATATTTGAATTATATTTTAAATGTGTTTATTCAAGTTTAAGAATTATTTGTATAATAATCAGAATTTACAATTTATGAAAAACAAATTTTTAATAATTGAAAACTTAAAAACTAGATTTAATAAGTAGTGAAGTACCCTACATAAGTAGTGAAGTACCCACCAGTATAAGGAAAAGAAGAAAAATTCAAGTTATTAATTTTAAAAGTGATTGTTTTCTTATGTTTCTTGTTTGTAAATATCATATCTTCAGAAACATCGTCTGAAAGAAGAGCTGGTTTAACGTTATCAATATGATAATCTTTAATAATATTACCTTTATAAATTTTAAAAACTTTTTAATTTCTTTCAATTACACGAAAAGGTCCTTCATAAGGAGGATTTAATCCAGATTTATTATTTACTTTAACATATACAAATTCACACGTTGAAAGTTGTTTTGCTACAAAATCTTTGTCTATATTGTGATAAACAACTTTCGATCTAACTTCAGAAAAATGTTTTCTGAGCTTTTTCAAAGTTTCTTCAATTGGGCTTTCAAATTTTTTTTTTTCAATAATTAATTCACTTGGAATACGAAGAGTTTGACAGTAAGCAAGCTCAGCTGGAGAACACTTTAGTTCCAATTTAATTGAAGTTCGCAAACATAGTAAAACAAGTGGTAACATTTCCGACCATTTAATTGAATTATGTGAAGAGATTAAAGCATATTTACGTTATCTATGAAATCGTTCAACTAATCCGTTGCCTTGTGGATGATAAGAAGAAGTATGAATCTTACGTGATCTTAGGAGTGTAGTTCATTGAACAGCGATGAAGTAAACTGTGTACCTTGATCTGTAGTAATTTTAAGAGGAACTCCGAAGCGTGGAACATTATTTTCAATGAAAGATTTAGCAACAGTTCGAGTAGTTATATCACGTATGTGGTATGCTTCTGGCCAACGTGTATATCTATCTATAATTGTCAAAATATATTTATAACCATTAGAAACAGGAAGTGATCCAACTAAATCAATGTGAATATGTTCAAAACGACTCGTAGGAATTTCAATAGGTGATTTTGTATATCTGATAATTTTAGAACTTTGACAAAAGTGACATTTTGCAACCCAATCATTTATATCTTTTCGCATGTTTTGCCAAAAATATTTATTTTTAATTAAATTTCTAGTACCTCGCGCAGCTGGATGAGATAAGGAAGGTATTTTGTCAAAAATAATTTTCTTTAATATTGGTGGAACATATGGCTTAGGAGTATTTTTGGATACATCACACCATATTTTCAAATCATTTGAAGATACATGTATTTCTTTCAAATTGAATTTAGAATTAGTTTAGTTAGATACAATTAAGCTTAGAGTATCATCATTTTGTTGTTCGTTGTAAAGTGATTGAATATTAATATCACTTGTTGTTATCACATCAATTTTTGGAATACGAGAAAGGGCATCTGCAACGATGTTTTCTTTTCCAGAAATATATCGGATATTATTAGTAAATTGTGCGATAAAATCTAATTGTCTTGTTTGTCTCGGAGAACGTTCTATTTTTGAGTCTAGGACGAGAGTTAGTGGCTTATGATCGGTATATATAACAAAATACCTGCCCTCTAAAAAATGTCAAAAATGTTTTATACTTTTGTATGTCGCCAAAAGTTCTCTGTCAAAAGTTGAATATTTCTTTTCTGAAGAAGACAATTTTCTTGAGAAATAAGCGAGAGGTTCTTTATGACCACAAAAATTAATTTGTTGTAAAACAGCGCCTATCCCCAAATTGGAAGCATCTATAGATAGAGAAAGTTGACTGTTGTCATCAAAATGGGCTAGTAGCTAGTAGTAGCTAGTTTATAGAGAAGAGTTCTTTAACCTTTTCAAAAGATTTCTTTGCGTTATCACTCCAAATAATTTCTTTTTGCTTATTTTTATTTGCTGAAGTAAGAGTATCATATATTGGACTGAGTACAGAAGCTAGCATTGGTACGTAACGATGATAATAGTTTATTATTCCTAAAAATTTTTGTAATTTCAAAACAGACGTAGGAATTTCATAATCTAAAATAGTTTTAACTCGTTCTTTGGACGGTTGAATGCCATTTGATGAAATGTGATAACTCAAAAAATCTATAGATGAAAAACCGAAAATACATTTAGAAATCTTAATATTTAATGAATATTTTTCTAATTGTGTAAAAACTTGTTTAAGACGTTTTATATGTTCAGTTTCATTCTCACTAGCTATTAAGATGTCATCAATATATGTAAAAACAAAATCAAACCCAAAGAAAACTTCATTTATAAAACGTTGAAAAGTTTGTGCACTATTTCTAAGTCCAAAAGGCATTCTAAGAAACTCGTACATTCCGAATGGAGTAGTGATTGCAGTTTTAGGAATATCATCTACAGCTACAGGAATTTGGTGATATGCCCTTACTAAATCTATTTTCGAAAATATATTTTTGTTTTTAAAATTAATACTGAGATCGTGTATGTGAGGTAATGGATATCGATCAGGTATTGTTATACAATTAAGCCTTCTATAATATCCACAAGGTCTCCAATCGTTGGATTCTTTCAATGAAAAATAAGATGGTCTGCAAACACCAATTTTCACTAAATATTCAAATTCTGATTTTGCAATTTTATATTTAATCGGATCTAGTCGACGTGGTCTACAGAATGGAATACAACCTTTTGTTTCTATATAATGAACAGTTTTGTGTTCGCTTAATTTTGTGTAATCAGGTTCAGCAGTGTGATAGAAAACTCTTAAGTAATTCCGCGTATCTATTATGAATATTAATATTAACATGTGGTTTCAATGAATAAATGGAACAAAGTCCCAGAGAGCCTTTCGATTGTAGTGAAGTTTTTGAATCTATTAATAATCTATTTTTAGAATCAACAATTAAACCAAACTGTTCTAAGAAATTGAATCCTATGATAGGTGTGTCAATATCTGCTATTAAGAAGGAAAATTCAAAATCTCTTCGACGACCTAAATTTAGTTTAAAAAGTTTTGTTCCATATGTAGGAATAATTATCCGTTTGCTGCAGATAATTCTAAATTTGAATTTCTATCTAATGGCTTAAACTTAGAGAAAGGAACAAGTGAAACAACGGCGCCCGTATCAATTAAAAATTTTAAGTTATTTATAGTATCGAAAATAAATAGGCGGCTTTTTGGTTTAATAGATAAACCATCATTTGCCACCGACATGATGGTTTTCTTTAGTTTAAAGTACTATCTGAATAATTATTTGTAGAACTAGAAAATATACAAGGTTTAAGGCATTTGTAAGCATTATTTCCGAATCTCAAATGATACCAACATAATTTTTTTGTATTATCACGAGATCTTGAACGTTGTTGAGACCTGTTTCGGTTTTGATAATTTTCTCTAATAGGTAAACGTCCTCTATATTTTAATTCTCCGACTTCTAGTAATACTTCATTTAGATTTCTACGAAGACTAGCAGTTAATTCCGTTAATTGTTGTATAGATGTTTGAAGATAGTTTATAGAATTATTTTCAACGCTAGATATTTGTTGTTTTGAGTTTACTTCATGTATCTTATCTGCAAGGGAAACTTTGTCATCAATATTTTGAAGACTACAAGAATCTAAATGTATTTGAGTTGTTTGAGGCAATTTTCAAAGCCACAATTTATATAAAAATTCGATATTTATTGCAGTATCGTTGTTTATTAACGCTTTCATAGCACAAAATAATTCCGATGCTGTGCGATCTCCAAGCTTAGAACTAGAAAATAATTATTCTAGTCGTGACTCCAGTCGTAAAGTAGCTCTGGGTCGGGGAACACGTGCGTGCGTCATTGTCATTATCGCTTAAAGTCAATCAGGCCGTCCTTGTTGCTCGGCCTTCGAGTGGTTTGCGTCTCGTTCTCACGCTGGCTGATTGGCGTCCTGGAATAGCTGTACACGGTACTGTTATTGGTGGTTGCTTAATCAGCCACGTGTAATCGTTTGGTTATCGTTTATAACCTTTTAATTTCAATAAGTCAGACATTGGTGGAGCACCATTTTAAAAAACTCAACTGTCAACTGGAGGAAAACCATTATACTCAATTTTTAACTGGAGGAGAACCAATAAACTCAATATTTTCACTGGAGGAGCACCATTAAACTCTCATCAATTTTACCTAGCTGAATTTGGAGTCCCACTTCCTATACGAAGGTATAGGTCGCTCTGCAGATTTTGGAGTAAGCTACGGCAATCATACCCTGGCGCTTTGGTTTCGTAACTTTGCCATTTTTGAAAAAGTTATTTAATTTTATAAAAGCAAAATAAGTATTTCTACAACAATGTCAGAGTTTACGATGTAGCGTCGGCTTCAATATCATTAAGTAGCTGACAACACGGCGACAATTGTAGCAAACGGAACTTGTTTTCATTTGTCTTCTATTTCTTTAACTCATGAATAATGATTTTTTCTTATACGACTTTATTTAAGTAAAGAGTCAACAATATGTACATGTCTGTATAAATAAAATCACCGTGGTGAAGGGTATAGAAGATTCGGCACGGCCGAATATAGTACTTTTACTTGTTTGCATTAATTTTGTTAGTGTTTTCCTAAAAATATGTCAAAATTATAGATAACTTTTATAAATTATACAAAAACAGGGCAGCACTCTTAGTACCCCAGTTAGCAACGCATCGTACATTTATAGCTTGCAAGTGATTGTTAAAGTAAGACTTTTTATAAAAACTGTTGTTATATTGCTTTTTTTTTTTAAAAAAAGTTGAATATTAAATTAATTTCAGTAAAAAAGCTATTTATGGGGATTTTAATCCTTTAAATTATTTTATATTTGAATTATATTTTAAATGTGTTTATTCAAGTTTAAGAATTATTTGTATAATAATCAGAATTTACAATTTATGAAAAACAAATTTTTAATAATTGAAAACTTAAAAACTAGATTTAATAAGTAGTGAAGTACCCTACATAACTCCCCCACCAGTATAAGGAAAAGAAGAAAAATTCAAGTTATTAATTTTAAAAGTGATTGTTTTCTTATGTTTCTTGTTTGTAAATATCATATCTTCAGAAACATCGTCTGAAACAAGAGCTGGTTTAACGTTATCAATATGATAATCTTTAATAATATTACCTTTATAAATTTTAAAAACTTTTTAATTTCTTTCAATTACACGAAAAGGTCCTTCATAAGGAGGATTTAATCCAGATTTATTATTTACTTTAACATATACAAATTCACACGTTGAAAGTTGTTTTGCTACAAAATCTTTGTCTATATTGTGATAAACAACTTTCGATCTAACTTCAGAAAAATGTTTTCTGAGCTTTTTCAAAGTTTCTTCAATTGGGCTTTCAAATTTTTTTTTTTTCAATAATTAATTCACTTGGAATACGAAGAGTTTGACCGTAAGCAAGCTCAGCTGGAGAACACTTTAGTTCCAATTTAATTGAAGTTCGCAAACATAGTAAAACAAGTGGTAACATTTCCGACCATTTAATTGAATTATGTGAAGAGATTAAAGCATATTTACGTTATCTATGAAATCGTTCAACTAATCCGTTGCCTTGTGGATGATAAGAAGAAGTATGAATCTTACGTGATCTTAGGAGTGTAGTTCATTGAACAGCGATGAAGTAAACTGTGTACCTTGATCTGTAGTAATTTTAAGAGGAACTCCGAAGCGTGGAACATTATTTTCAATGAAAGATTTAGCAACAGTTCGAGTAGTTATATCACGTATGTGGTATGCTTCTGGCCAACGTGTATGTCTATCTATAATTGTCAAAATATATTTATAACCATTAGAAACAGGAAGTGATCCAACTAAATCAATGTGAATATGTTCAAAACGACTCGTAGGAATTTCAATAGGTGATTTTTTATATCTGATAATTTTAGAACTTTGACAAAAGTGACATTTTGCAACCCAATCATTTATATCTTTTCGCATGTTTTGCCAAAAATATTTATTTTTAATTAAATTTCTAGTACCTCGCGCAGCTGGATGAGATAAGGAAGGTATTTTGTCAAAAATAATTTTCTTTAATATTGGTGGAACATATGGCTTAGGAGTATTTTTGGATACATCACACCATATTTTCAAATCATTTGAAGATACATGTATTTCTTTCAAATTGAATTTAGAATTAGTTTAGTTAGATACAATTAAGCTTAGAGTATCATCATTTTGTTGTTCGTTGTAAAGTGATTGAATATTAATATCACTTGTTGTTATCACATCAATTTTTGGAATACGAGAAAGGGCATCTGCAACGATGTTTTCTTTTCCAGAAATATATCGGATATTATTAGTAAATTGTGCGATAAAATCTAATTGTCTTGTTTGTCTCGGAGAACGTTCTATTTTTGAGTCTAGGACGAGAGTTAGTGGCTTATGATCGGTATATATAACAAAATACCTGCCCTCTAAAAAATGTCAAAAATGTTTTATACTTTTGTATGTCGCCAAAAGTTCTCTGTCAAAAGTTGAATATTTCTTTTCTGAAGAAGACAATTTTCTTGAGAAATAAGCGAGAGGTTCTTTATGACCACAAAAATTAATTTGTTGTAAAACAGCGCCTATCCCCAAATTGGAAGCATCTATAGATAGAGAAAGTTGACTGTTGTCATCAAAATGGGCTAGTAGCGTGTTTATAGAGAAGAGTTCTTTAACCTTTTCAAAAGATTTCTTTGCGTTATCACTCCAAATAATTTCTTTTTGCTTATTTTTATTTGCTGAAGTAAGAGTATCATATATTGGACTGAGTACAGAAGCTAGCATTGGTACGTAACGATGATAATAGTTTATTATTCCTAAAAATTTTTGTAATTTCAAAACAGACGTAGGAATTTCATAATCTAAAATAGTTTTAACTCGTTCTTTGGACGGTTGAATGCCATTTGATGAAATGTGATAACTCAAAAAATCTATAGATGAAAAACCGAAAATACATTTAGAAATCTTAATATTTAATGAATATTTTTCTAATTGTGTAAAAACTTGTTTAAGACGTTTTATATGTTCAGTTTCATTCTCACTAGCTATTAAGATGTCATCAATATATGTAAAAACAAAATCAAACCCAAAGAAAACTTCATTTATAAAACGTTGAAAAGTTTGTGCACTATTTCTAAGTCCAAAAGGCATTCTAAGAAACTCGTACATTCCGAATGGAGTAGTGATTGCAGTTTTAGGAATATCATCTACAGCTACAGGAATTTGGTGATATGCCCTTACTAAATCTATTTTCGAAAATATATTTTTGTTTTTAAAATTAATACTGAGATCGTGTATGTGAGGTAATGGATATCGATCAGGTATTGTTATACAATTAAGCCTTCTATAATATCCACAAGGTCTCCAATCGTTGGATTCTTTCAATGAAAATTAAGATGGTCTGCAAACACCAATTTTCACTAAATATTCAAATTCTGATTTTGCAATTTTATATTTAATCGGATCTAGTCGACGTGGTCTACAGAATGGAATACAACCTTTTGTTTCTATATAATGAACAGTTTTGTGTTCGCTTAATTTTGTGTAATCAGGTTCAGCAGTGTGATAGAAAACTCTTAAGTAATTCCGCGTATCTATTATGAATATTAATATTAACATGTGGTTTCAATGAATAAATGGAACAAAGTCCCAGAGAGCCTTTCGATTGTAGTGAAGTTTTTGAATCTATTAATAATCTATTTTTAGAATCAACAATTAAACCAAACTGTTCTAAGAAATTGAATCCTATGATAGGTGTGTCAATATCTGCTATTAAGAAGGAAAATTCAAAATCTTGTTCCATATGTAGGAATAATTCATCCGTTTGCTGCAAATAATTCTAAATTTGAATTTCTATCTAATGGCTTAAACTTAGAGAAAGGAACAAGTGAAACAACGGCGCCCGTATCAATTAAAAATTTTAAGTTATTTATAGTATCGAAAATAAATAGGCGGCTTTTTGGTTTAATAGATAAACCATCATTTGCCACCGACATGATGGTTTTCTTTAGTTTAAAGTACTATCTGAATAATTATTTGTAGAACTAGAAAATATACAAGGTTTAAGGCATTTGTAAGCATTATTTCCGAATCTCAAAATATACCAACATATTTTTTTTGTATTATCACGAGATCTTGAACGTTGTTGAGACCTGTTTCGGTTTTGATAATTTTCTCTAATAGGTAAACGTCCTCTATATTTTAATTCTCCGACTTCTAGTAATACTTCATTTAGATTTCTACGAAGACTAGCAGTTAATTCCGTTAATTGTTGTATAGATGTTTGAAGATAGTTTATAGAATTATTTTCAACGCTAGATATTTGTTGTTTTGAGTTTACTTCATGTATCTTATCTGCAAGGGAAACTTTGTCATCAATATTTTGAAGACTACAAGAATCTAAATGTATTTGAGTTGTTTGAGGCAATTTTCAAAGCCACAATTTATATAAAAATTCGATATTTATTGCAGTATCGTTGTTTATTAACGCTTTCATAGCACAAAATAATTCCGATGGTGTGCGATCTCCAAGCTTAGAACTAGAAAATAATTATTCTAGTCGTGACTCCAGTCGTAAAGTAGCTCTGGGTCGGGGAACACGTGCGTGCGTCATTGACATTATCGCTTAAAGTCAATCAGGCCGTCCTTGTTGCTCGGCCTTCGAGTGGTTTGCGTCTCGTTCTCACGCTGGCTGATTGGCGTCCTGGAATAGCTGTACACGGTACTGTTATTGGTGGTTGCTTAATCAGCCACGTGTAATCGTTTGGTTATCGTTTATAACCTTTTAATTTCAATAAGTCGGACATTGGTGGAGCACCATTTTAAAAAACTCAACTGTCAACTGGAGGAAAACCATTATACTCAATTTTTAACTGGAGGAGAACCAATAAACTCAATATTTTCACTGGAGGAGCACCATTAAACTCTCATCAATTTTACCTAGCTGAATTTGGAGTCCCACTTCCTATACGAAGGTATAGGTCGCTCTGCAGATTTTGGAGTAAGCTACGGCAATCATACCCTGGCGCTTTGGTTTCGTAACTTTGCCATTTACCCATTTTTTTGGGCAGATTCCAAAAAAAAAAAAAAAATAGTCGTGACTCTTCGCTTAGGGTAAATTTGTTGCACAAAGCCTTTTTATATTTTCGTACTTATTACAGCTCGGAGGAACTTGTATAACATCTAAAATTTTATTAATTAGTTCTTGTGGCAAAGATATGATATTATGATGATATTTTGTTGTGTCATCGATGATATTGTTTAAAGAGAACTCAATTTCAGCATAAATAAACCAGGTGATTCCGTCCAGAAATATGGGAGCTTTAAACCATGATTCTGAAGCAATGTAGGAATTTGGTTAAGGTTATTTGTGTTAGAATTGTCTGAAGGTTGTGACATGGTTTCTGTATTTTTAGCTTAATTATTATTGCTATCTATTGCCAATGGAAAAGTTTCAACAAAGGAACGTGTTAAAACCATTATTTTAACCTAAGAACTGTGGGATTACAAATATATTTGTATGCTTGAAGATAAATCTTCTTAAATTTGTGTAAAGAACAAAAAAAAAATGAAGTCTTAAATAAACAAAATCAACAAAACTTATCTGTAAAAAAAATAATTAACGCTTAAAGATGTAAATCCTTCGTATCTGTATTTGCTTCTTGTAAAATAAACTGTTAAACAAAAACGCCAATTGATATGCTTCAGTAATCTCAAAGCCTTCAAATTACAGGATGTAGATTCTTTGAATAGAGTTCAGTAGAGACTTGGTTCTTCAAAATAAATTCTTGATAGATATTTGCAGGACATTGATTTTTAAAATTTCAAGAAAATTTGATTTCTTATCTTCTTGTTAGTTAAAATGTTTTGTGAAATCTTGATAATTGTTTGTTAATTTGTATTGAAAGAATATTGCTTGATACAAATTTAAATGTTCGATGCAGGATCGCCAATTATGGGGAATGTTTAATCGTTTAAATTATTTTATATTTGAATATTTTAAATATGTTAATTCAAGTTTAAGAATTATTTTTATAATAATCAGAATTTACAATTTATGAAAAACAAATTTTTAATAATTGAAAACTTAAAAACTAGATTTTATAAAATTATGTACATAAGTAGGGAAGTACCATACACTTTTAAAATGAGACAAACAAGTGAAAGTGAAAGAGAGTTGGTAGTTTTGCATTATAAAAACGGAAAAACGTTATCCAAAATATAGTAGGTTGTAAATCGAAGTCGAAATAACATCCAGCATACCATTAAAAGATATAAAAAACAAAAAAAATTATAAATTACATAATAAAACGCTCTAATAAAAGGCTTAACCATGCCGATGAGCGCTGGATAATTAGAAGAATTAAAAACAATCCAAGAATTTCTGCCCCAAAAATAGCTAGCGAAATAAAAATTTATTTGCAAAAGGAGGTTAGCGCCTCTACTGTTTATATAACCCCACATAATCACAATTATTATGTTCGAATTACATGAAATTAACCTTACATAAATGAACGCAATAGACGTAAAAGACATAAATTTGCAATGAATAGTTAAAACTTTCAACAAACTATTGGAATAACGTTATTTTCATAGATAAGACAAAATTTAATATATTTTCTTCAGGTGGAAAGATAACGGTATGTAGAAAACCGAACAGGGAAATGGACGTTAGAAGTTTAAGATCTACAGTGAAGCATCGTGGCGGCTCGCAAATGGTTTGGGGAAGTATGTCAGCTAGTGGTGTTGTCAGCTTAGTATTTATAGAAGGTAATATGAATAAATTCTGGACGCTGTATAACTGCACTAAAGTTATTTAAACACCCGTCCAGTCACCTTAAAAGAACTTCATTGCGCATCTATAGAAAATTTTAGATAAACAAATCAGGAACACCCCATAGCTAACGTCCATGACCTGCCAAACGCTCTTCAGGAAGAATAGGAAAATCACTGTCAACATGTGAAAAAAGCAGTGAACTCGATTCCAAAAGGGCCTTAGGCACTTAAATATAGCCAGGGATATCAAATTAAATATTTAAAAAAAATTATGTAAATAATTGTTGGACATACATTAATACAAGTGTACGATTTTAAATGACGTATGTTTTTTGTGATAAGTTTTTATTTGCGGTCATATTTTTAGAAATAAACTGAATTTCCGTAATTTTTTGCTTTTTAACCAATGCGTTTCATATAATTAAATAAAATACTATTATTTTTCTTCTTATTAAATTATAGTTTTCTATATACATATTTACAATAAATTTCTTGTAAGTAGATGTACGATTTTAAGTGTATATCACTGTATATAAATTTTGATTTTATAAAAATTTTGATTTTCTGTACTATCACTTTGAAACATTTTATTTATGTTGTTAATAATTCATAAAATATATTTATGAAAACTTAGGTACATTTTATTTATGGAATTTATATAACTCAAAATCAACTTAGCGGTATCAATATTATCAATATTTGATGCAAATGAAAAAAAAATCTTTACTGTCTTTAACAACAGCTTCTAGGAATTACCAACAATATTTTATTTAGTTTTATATAGACTTAAAATATTATCAAATTGCTTGCACCTCCTCTTCGAAGTTTCTACAGACAAGCGTAAAAAGTACACAACGCCAAAGAATGACAGATATGTTATTATTAACAATTTATTGTTGTCATTTTTCAAGAGCTGTGCTGAGTTCAAGGTTGCTTTAGCGGTATAAATTTTGCAAATTTTTTATTATTAATAATCGTCAAAATTAGAGTATAACTCGTCCCATCGTCATCGTAATTTTTAGGACCCAAAATCGTCAAAATGAGGATAAATTGTCAAATCTGGCAGCTATGAATCGTAATCGATTTTGAGGCAACATCACTTTAAAGCGCAATGGCCACACATCAAACTACTTCGTCAAATTTGTGTATGTGTTGGTTATTTTGTATCTTGCTTAGCACAGCCACACATCAAACTCATTCCATCAAACTTCATTTCAGATTTGATTTGCAAAGAGAAACACGTACAATTTTTAAACGCAAAATCTTTTTAAATTTTTTAAAAGTTTTTTTTTTATTAAAAATGAGAAAAATAGATGATTTTTCAGTTCTATTACTGTATTATTCACTTTTCATAAAGCAGGAAAATCGCTATAAACTTCAATTAACTCCAAAATAAAATTTTGCTCCTCCATTTTGATTATACCGCGTCGAAAAAAGTAGTAGAAGTTGTCGCTTTAAAAATTATATAAAATGAAATTTGAAGTAATTATGCGCACACACATCAAACTACCCTCAAATTTTCAGCAGAGGTAGAGAAAATCAAAAGTGTTTAGATATTCATCAAACTCACATCGACCTATACGTGTGGGTTTTTTCACTTACACAATCAAAAAAAATATGAGTTTGACGAAGTAGTTTGATGTGTTGCCATGGAGCTTAATAGGCTTTTCACACTAATCAACATCTACCACCAATTTGCGAAGATGTTGACACATTTCCATAAGAAATACACAGGCCGAAAATTCAACATCTTCACAAGATGTTCCTATCTCAGTTTGTTCCATTTTACATCTTTCGATTATTTGAGTGTCATCACTAGAAAAATGGCAATAAACTAGATTAATTTAGTGGCATCACTGAAAAATTGTCATTTATGTGGAAAAAATATAAACCACTATTTGTTTAAAAATGAGCATCATACGAAGGTACACAAATTTTTTTTACATCTTTTTTCTCTAAAATGCTTCTAATAATTTTAATACTCTACATTAATACTTGGGTTTGTTCTAGCAAAACAAAAATTATTACAATTATAAATATTTGTTGTAGATGTTAACCCATATTTTATTAGCTAAAAACGTCTTTGCTTTCAATTTTTCGACAGTTGAGTTGATGGTAGATGTTAGATGTAAGAAGATGTTGCAAATGTAAACTGATTTTCACATTATCAACATCTTCCAGACGTTTCACTAAGATTTTGGTAAGTATAAAAAGCTTATAACGCAACATCAATATTAATTTGGTATTCCCTAACAATGTTGTCTGACGTTGCCAGTTTATCGGTAATGTTAATAAAATACAATACACATATCAAATCTTTGAACCAAATAATTCCTTTTGGATTCTGTTTTCGTTAAAAAAGGTTTAATGAAAGTGTATAAAATAAAACAAAGTGTATAAATTAAGGCCCCGATTATCGTTCACAACATTAATTATTTTAGTGTTGTATATTTTAAATTGCGATTACGATTTACAACACTTAACACATGTGTCACAATTTTAGTTGTCTATGAAAATTTACAGCGATTATCGTTTACAACATGTGTTTCTATGTGTTGTTACGCACATCAAAATCTGACAATTGCTTATTAGCTCTTGTCTTGTTGTCGCGACAAGTTGAAAAACTACAATGTAGCAGGATTTGTAAGTTGTTATTATTTATTATTTTTTCTAGGCGTTTATATAACCATAACTTATAATATTTCTTAGAAAAACAACAATATAAAAGCAGATGGAAAAGACCGTAGAGGTGATGTAAGTAAATCCAGATATTGTCCGGGGAAAGCTGAACTAACAAAATGCAGCAAACAGCTAGTTGCGAAACCCCAATATTAAAATAGTTGCCGCTCCTTTGTTGAGAGCTTCCATCAGCAAAAAATTTAAGTGCGTTACACAGTTTTAGAATCGGCGGAATGGCAGAACATCGGGTTGATGGGTTTAAGAAATTGTCAATCAGCAAAAACAAAAAGCCATCCTTGTTTATACGATAAATTTTATGCAAATATTAAAATAGTATGTAGGTATGTATATTGTAATTAAGACTATTCATTTCAAAAAAAATTTTAACTTGGTGTTTGGTAGTTTCAATGGGTCACAAATTATATTCCGGATACGCGCAATGTTTAGTTTTGCTGGCCTCATCATAATAAAAACTGTTCAATATTAACGTCCATAGTATAATTATTAATTATAATGTTAAAATTATTAATAATAAATTTTTAAACAAAATGATTTTTTTTATTTTTTTCACCACAACAGTTTTTAGTGCACAGAGATGTATTTTAATGGAAAACAAGTATTAACATAAGCAGCAACTCTGTGACATACATAACATTTAGATGTTCTAAATCTGTTACGGTCTACATTGAAACGCCTAACGAGGTTTCCGGCTAGCCTGATCTTACCTCAGGAGGTTCCAACCCTCTCGTCAGGTTTGCGACAGCAACAATAAAACAAAGGTAAGACGAAACAAACTATACTTTAAACACAACATACCACACACGAATATACCCTCTCATCCTTGTCATAGCACGGGATCAACATATTGCATAGCCATGACCTTATTTCCACTCGACCGTACTCTTACCACTTACCAGTCTACCATTGCCATAACTATATTAACTTAAGCCATTATTTTTATTTCATTTAATTTCAAACAAGCATAATTTTATTTATAATTTTAAGTATAAAACTAAAAAAAACACTATACTACATAAATATAAGAAAATTAACTTAAATCTATTGCTTGGTTTTCATTATGTCATATGAACTGTCAACAAAAACTGCCTCAAATGAATTGTCGTCATTTTGCGTCAAATGCGTTTTCACTGCATTTTAAGAACTGACAAAAAGTCGGTAAAGACAGACAAAAAAGTTGACAACTTGTTGTCAAATCTACTTTAAGAAAAAAATGATGCCATATCTGCTGACAAACTAAAATTTGGCGTTTTCACTTATTTGTCATTTAAGATGGCAGTTGGTGTGCATAACTGACTGCAAACATAGATGGCACCATATGACAATCCGTTTTCATACAATTGCCAACAATTTGGGCAATTTGACAACAAAAATGACATAGTGAAAACCAAGCATATGTGAACACAAAATTTTATAAATTATATGATTCAAATTTTAAATTTTAACAGAAACTTTTCTTCCAACAAAATTTAACAAAAAATAAACTGCTTCTTACAAGTATATCTCTTTAAACTTTTTTTAAACGTTATTAAAAAACAAAATTTCTCAATATTCTCATTCCTTTCTTTCCAGAGCTCAAACTATTTAACTTCCTCAATCTTGAATCAGCGAATAACGACTATCTATCCCCTGAAGGTGCTCCCTAAGGACATATATTTGCCTGTTCAAACAGACGTTTTTTTCTCTCTCATAAACTTCACGCCTAATTTAAGCACTAAAATTCAGGTAATGTTTTTATTTTTTTTTTTCTTTCTTAACACAAATATCTAGAGATATATATGTATAACAAATTTTTGTTTCTCCTACCACGTATTTGAATAAAAAAAAAACTTAAAATTTAGCCTTAAATCTAAACACACAAACTACACAATACAATTAACGCTTTTTTTTACTTTTAAATTTCACAACACAATACTAACATAAATAATTTGTTTTGTTTTTCCTTTCTTTTTATAAACGTTACATTTAATTATTTAAATCTCTTTTTGAACCTTGACGTGTTCAGATTCAAAATCTTTCACACAGGCTTTTATCAACACGCAGTTCAAATATCGAACAATAAACTGGTAAGATAACTTAACTTTTCTCATATAATCTTTTCCTTTTTACTTTTTTTACAGGTAATCAATCAAGGGTGCAGAAATACGCAATTTATGCGCTCTTTAATTAAAATAAAAATTGTTACCTGGCTATTCCTGGAGTTAATAGCGTTCTCCAGTCCTCAAGTGGTACGGTTAATAGCCAGCTGTTAGGAAACACAACACAAAATTTATAATTGAACTACGGCCTAATTAAATTTTTTTCGTTTCGAATTACTACTATGTATCTAATTTTGGAAATTATAACAATTTAAATAAAACTTTGCTCTCTAAGCAATAAAAAAACACTACTTGTGTTGTTTTACTTCACAGTAAAGGATTTAATTTAATTTAATAGTTCAAATTAATTTTCACTTTTTTGCACTGCACTACTGATCAATTTTCTCTTAGCATACTTCCTTAAATACTTTTGATACGTTATGTATTTTGAATTTATTTTGAATATCTTTTCCGCGGTAAAACAAGATACATAATGTGCGATTTTTCCCGCTAAACCTCACCTAAGATATATAAGGTATATACATGGAAGCGTTTTCCCGCCTATTCGTGCAACATTTACCTTTTCTTGAATTGCCGCTAAAATTTTTCTAAGATACTTTAATCAAAAACAACATTTACACCAATAATTGCAAATTACCTATCTATATCCTCATATTTATTTAAAAAAAAATTATTTTCTGATATTTGTTTGCTCTGCATATACTTTCATGTATAACTCCCCTTCTCATAACAGCATTTTAGGCAGATAACTTTTTACATTAAAACAAAACAAATTTTAAATTTCAAAATTATTTTATGAATGAAAAAAAAAACAACACTGTCATTGTATATTCATTGCTTAGTACTGGCAACGCTGTTACTACTTTAGTACTAAAAACTCAATACATACACAACACTAGTCATATGTTCTCACACGTATTTCATTTTCTCATTAAAGCTGAGCAGAACACATGTTGGTAAGTATATTTTTGGTTTTAATGCAAATTTTCCTTTTATCTTTTCAGAAATTGTATAAAAGTGGAGGATATTTTCCAGGTAAATAAATACGTGTCGTTCCTTATTATTTTATTTACATGTAACTAATTTACAATATTACTTTTATTTCAGATTATCCAATCATTACAAAGACAAAATACCAACAAAAAAACGCAATACAAAAAAATTAATATTTACGACAAGCACTGGGACATTGGTAGGAGAAAGTGCCTCCATCCACAAATGCCACTCCCTGAAATATTTAATTATAGATTTTTAATGAGGGATTGGACGCATTGGTCATATTTCGCCTCCTTCCCGAATGTGTTGATATAGGGATCCGCCACGCAAAATTTTTTTATGGCCAGAGGCGTATATACGTTCCTGGCGAATATGCTTGGGCCCTGCCCGCAACAAAACTCCGGTCTCGCTGATTATGATCAGAGTTGACGGTGTGCGGGTATATTGTTTTGCATCAACCAAAGCCCAACGTGGGGAACTCCCACACCCTGATAATATTCAACCATGAACTAGCCGGGCAACAAAAAAAAAACTATGGTAATGCGCTTCGGGCTAGATGACAAGAAAAAATAGCATTTTATGTATGTAAAAGAAAGACAATTGTCATAGAACTGAACACTAGCCACGGGAAGTATATTTTTTTTCATTGATATGGAAGATTGTTACTTTGTTAAATTCTTTGCTTTTTTAACAGGTGTTTTTCGTTTTAATGGAATCACAATTTACGGAAATCTGAAGACAAAAAGAAAAAATTGGCTTGGACAGACTAAAGTATGTAAAGACATTTAAGGACGATTTTAATGTACAAAAGACTCACGTACTGATACGTGACAAACATTAAGGTAAAACGTAGCGATATATGTATGTATGTATTAGGAAAAATAAAATATATAACGAAACATTAAATCATATTACTAATCCCAACATTGCACAGGGGTTTGGCTTTATCACAGAATTTTTTCCTAAATCTAACAAAAATCAGGTACTCAGTGAGATATTAGGACAAAACAGACACATAATGCATAAATAATTTTAATATATAATAATTTAATTTCTGTTACTTATCCTAATATTGCACTTTGTATATCCTAATATTGCACAGATAAAAAAACTGTAATAGTTCAAACTTTAATATCTTTCACGTGAAAGATGCATATTGGTTTTTCTTTCAAATCCTCTAATTCATACATATTATTTCCGACTGGTTTTACTATTCTACATTTTAAGAATTTCTTATAAAACTTTGCGTTAATGTTTTTCACGAAATCACTCAGGCATGTGTTTTTACGGAAAACCTCCTGACCAGGTATAAATTTAACATTTCGGGCTCTTTTGTTGTACCTGGCGGCACTCTTTGCATATGCATATTCCTCTTAATATTTTCCCTAATCAATTCAAGTTTTTCATTAGAGTTAACATTTAGGATTTCATGATCTGAAAGAGACTTAAGTTTACGGGCAAGCCTATAGTCTGCACCATTCGTAAACATATGAAAACCGAAAAGAGCAAAGAAGGGTGTAAAACCGGTGGCTGAGTGAATCGAAGTGCGAAGGGCACATTCGATCTCTGACAAATAGAGATCCCAATCTCTATGATCTTCCTTTAGATAAACTCTAATCGCCGCTAAAACAGATTGGTTTACCCTTTCTGATGCATTTGATTGCGGGGAATAAACTGCAGTCTTTATATGTTTGATCCCGAAGGTTTCTAACAAATCCTGAAAACTTTTGGAAACAAATTGTGAGTCGTTGTCACTGTGGATAATTTCTGGTACGCCGAACTTGTAAATTATTTCTTGTGTTAAAAACTTTATTACATTTATTGTGGTAGCTTCTTTCATAGCTTTTAAAAATGTGAATTTCGTGAAGTGGTCCATCACTATAAAAATGTAGCTGTTACCACTTTTGGACCTGGGGTATTTTCCTAAAAAGTCTATGTATAATTTTTGGAAGGGCCTCTCGGTAACCACCTCTTAACCTATCTCCGGCATTAAGTTTTTGTTCGCGGGTTTCGTCTCTTTGCATATTTGACAATTTCTTACAAATTCTTTTATTTGGACTATCATTTTGGGCCAGTAAAAGAACCTTTTCACTCTTTCTATGGTCTTTGCCGTTCCACCATGAGCAGATGTATTAGACGAATGAGCCTTCTCTATTATAGTGTGTGTAAGATTTTGTGGTACCCATAATTTCCATTTAAACTCTTCTTGTATATTTGTTTCACAACTTGTTCGTTTGAAAATTTTCCATCTTCGATTTGTAGGTCAGGTAATTTATCTGTATTATTTTGGATTTGCCTGATTAGATCTAAATATTCCTTAGATTCGAACTCAATTGTTTCAAAATCTAATAAATTTTCTGTGTCAATAGCGCTTAGATTTTCTTGTGGAACGCGTGATAGGATGTCAGCTACTACATTTTCAGAACCCTTTCGATGCTCGATTTGAAAATCAAAAGCTTGTAGCTTTAATGACCATCTGGCTAATCTTCCGCTTAAGTCTTTAAGGGTCATTAACCACTTAAGACTGGCGTGGTCGGTTATGATGGTAAAAGACATAATTTCTACATAGGGTCTGAATTTTTGCACTGCCATCACTGCTGCCAAACATTCTTTCTCAGTCACTGTGTAATTCTTTTGGCTCGAATTTAATTTTTGCGAGTAGAATGCAATCGGATGCTCTTCATTATTTTCATTAAATTGGTACAATACAGCACCAATTCCAAAACCTGATGCATCACACTGGATGTAAAACCTTTTCGAGAAATCGGCGTGGCGTAACACAGAAGCAGAAGTTAAGGCTTTTTTAAGTTTTTCAAATGCCTCTATAGCCGCAGGTGTCATACGAAACTTTTCCGATTTTTTTAGGGTATCTGTTAACGGTGCTGATATTGTAGCAAAATCTTTTATAAAGCGCCTATACCAGCCCACTGTTCCCAGAAAACTCCTGACTTCTCTAATAGTTCTAGGCATTTTTATATTTCTTATGGCCGTTACCTTATCTGGATCCGTTTTAAGCGTACCGCCTCCTATTATAAAACCCAAATATTTCAACTCCTGAAAACAGAACTGGGACTTTTTTAAACCTATTGTTAAATTTGCCTCTTCACATTTTTCGCAACTGCTTTCAACAGCTCCATGTGTTCATCGAATGTACTAGAGATGATCAGTAGATCATCCAAATAGGTGAACACATTTTCTTTCAAACGATGAGGTATGACCTTATCCATCAGTCGGCAAAGTCTTTGGGCCGTATTGCAAAGGCCGAACGGCATTACCCTGAACTGATATAATCTACCAGCAACGGTAAAAGCTGTGTAACCCTTGCTGTCCTCATCCAATTCTATTTGCCAGAAGGCATATTTAAGATCAACGCTACTAATAAAGTGCGTTTCATCGATTCTACTTAATATCCCGTCGATTTTTTGAAGCGGGTAGGCATCTTTTATAGTTAATTTATTTAACTTACGCGCATCTAAACAAAAACGATTTTTCCCAGGTTTCCTAACAATTGTAGTTCTATTGGACCATGGGCTCTCACTAATTTCTATCATATTGTCTATTTTTCTTTATGTTATCTCTTGCACTGCTGGCGATATAGGGTAAAAACGATCTTTTATGGGTTCTGCACCATCTATTAACTTAATGACATGTTTTTCTAAATGAGTCCTTCCCAGACCTTTTTCCTCAAAAGTGTCAAACTCTTTTATTACTTCAGCTAAAATTTGATTTTGTTCATTATTTAATTCATGTGGCCGTAATTTGTATTCACTATTTTCTGATGTAAAATCTTCTTTAATTTTTCCTATATCTATTTCATCTATACCTATAAAATCTGGGGCTAACTTAAATATTTTCCAGAAATCTATTCCTAGGTAAAGATCTTGTTCCAAATCGGGACAAAGATACAGAAGCATTTTATCCTCCTGATCTTTTTATCTTATGGATAATTTTACTTTGCCTAGTACTCGCAAATATTGACCACTGGCTGTTTTCACATTAGTCAATATTGGCTGAATACTCAGGTCTAGGTCCTGCACTAATTCTCTACAACTTTTTCCTAAAATACTCACAGTGGCTCCTGTGTCTAATAAACCCCTCACTACTTTTCCCTCTATTAAAACTTCTGCAAAAACTCTTTGATCTGAGATATTTCCATTTGCTCTACTCACTGATTCTACAACTAAACTTTTTATTCTCCTACGTTCTGAAAATTTTTTCTCTCCAAAAATCTGAGCTCTAATTCTATCATAATTTAGTTACCTGATGTCCCTAGATATATAGTGCCTTTGTTGTGCAAAATTTTCCGGTAAAGCTGACGAAATGGCCGTGAATTGGTTTAATTCGTCTTCGGGGATTGATTTCCGGATATGCGTGGGTCCCCTTTCACTCCCAAGCTCCGGGATTGGTTTCCCGACTGACAGTTCGGACACCTGGGTGTAATTACATTTGGACGTCCACACTTATAACTGAATAGTGACCTATCTAATGAGGTGCATTCCATGAACACATGACCTTGCTGTTTACAATTCCAACAGATAATTGGTTGTTGTTGTTGTTATAACAGCTCTGCTGTTGTTGGAAGTTCTTTCCTGAGGAAAAAAACTTTCGGTTGGTACAGCTGTTGCTGAGTTGACAATCTTTGGCCGAGTGATACTCGGGTCGTTCCGGAGCGAATTTCCAATTGTCGTGGGAACGCAGATAATTGGTTGTTTTCGTTGCTGTATATTTATGTTTAACGCAGCAACATCTTCATCATTTTCCACTGCTATGACACCTTCTAACTCTTCACCCTCATCACAGAATACTTCATTAACGTATTTTGTGGGCCGCATTGTAGGCTGAATGTACCGAATTTCTCTCCGGGGAAAATTCCTCTCTGCTTCATTGCACTCTACTCTAAGTTGTTCAACGGAGGACACAGAAATGGGTTAAACAATTCTTCCGATACTCTCTTTAATATTTCTTTTGATAATTTTGATTAAGTCAAACTCAGGTATGGGTTGTATTAATTTTGATCTAATTTGGCCCATTACATGGAAGTAATTGTCTACAGTTTCTCCAGGTTGCTGTTTACGTTCCACTAAATCTCTCATTATTTCATAGTTTGAGCGAAAAATCTGGTACTGAGCTAACAAGGCGTGCTTTAATCCTGGCCAATCCACTATTCCGTGGATTTTAACATATAGCCAATACCACTCTCTGGCTGAACCAGACACAAGCAAGTGAAAGTCTCTTAATACTTCAGCCCAAGGAATCTGGTAGTGAATTTGCAAATGTCCCAGGCCGAAGACAAAATCATCGATACTTATGTGTGCTGGGTTACCATCAAAAACAACACCTAATTTGGCTACTCTTATCCTTGCAGTTTCTAAACTTTGTTTATTTTGGACAGGGATCTGCAAGTTACGGATAGGTAACGACAAAGGTCTACTATTCACCGGGTTAGTCTCTTCAGAGATATTATTAGATTCTAATCTTACATTAAGCCTTCCACCTAACTCAGATGAATTATTGCTACTTGTTGCGTATTGCTGATTGGTGACTATAGCATTTTGATTTTGTGTCGTGACTCTCGCCAAATCAGCTACACATTTAGTCAATTCTGAAATACTTTTTCTCACATCTACCAATTCAGCTTGTACCATTTCTTTAACTTTATTTTTTAACGATTTCTGCACTATCGTGACTTCATCAGTAACTAAATCTCTTACTTCAGGAGCTATTTCCTCCTCATTAACTATACTGTTATGAATTCTTGAACCACTAGGTTCCATATTAGGAGTTGATTGGGCAAAACGTAGGGAATAGATCGGTTAAAATCAGTTTGTCTTGTTCTTTTCCGCGATTTACTGCGAGTTTCAATATTCATATTCTCGTAAAGAGACTTTAATATTGTTTTTTTTCCAATATGATAAGAAGTATATATAAGGAACGAAAAAACATATAATAAATAGTAAAAATGTTATTATAGGAAAGCTAAAACTATGAGTTAGATAACTAAAAGGAATAAATAAAAAAATATAAATAAGAACGAATAAACACTAACAATAATAATAATTATAATTAAATAAATAAATAGTTGACTAAACTAACAACTACTACAAAACAAATAAGTTAACAAGTACCAAATACAATATAAATATATTAATACTACTAAATTAGAGATTATATTTAATATTAGTTAAATTAATTACTACAAAAATAAAAATTAGTAAATAACAAAATACAATAGAATAATCAATATTTGTTAATAATTTTTTTAAAAAGTTTTCAATAAGTTTTAATTTTTCTCTATCTTTACTAGCTTCGCAATGATAAACGGACATGGAGGTCGCAGCGGTTTCAACATATGTATTCGATTGGACGTGTGGCATGAATTCAAATTTACTTGCAAAAAAAAAATTCTTTTCATCCCTATGGTCTGTTGTACATCATTTGGTCTAATTTAAAACAAAAACCAATGAGATTACAACATATAACAGTTAACATCACATACAACTTTCCTTGTGACTCCAATCACAAGAGGATATGTAACGTTATCACATACACAGAGGACTAAAAAAAAACAGAAATTACAATTACACAATAGTACCGGAACAACCACTATACATTAAAAAAACAGATCAAATTACTGTTAAGTTATAGCCGGCCATTCCGTAAGTATTTATTATAAAATCGCATTAAAAGTGAACTTTTCATACTACTCCGCTTAATAAGTTAAATTACAGAGGCTACGAAAACACATTTAAATTATGCGATTTTTCTTTGGGTTATTTTTTACACAACTATTGGGCTATTACCACATGCCTAGATGAATTTACATGTTGCTTACACGCGGCTTAGGATACTTTCTCCAAAAAAATATCGAATATATTCTAAGTCGCAGCATTCGATTGGGCGCCATTTATGTTACGGTCTACATTGAAACGCCTAACGAGGTTTCCGGCTAGCCTGATCTTACCTCAGGAGGTTCCAACCCTCTCGTCAGGTTTGCGACAGCAACAATAAAACAAAGGTAAGACGAAACAAACTATACTTTAAACACAACATATCACACACGAACACAGAGACAGATGTTGGTCTCTGAATATACCCTCTCATCCTTGTCATAGCACGGGATCAACATATTGCATAGCCATGACCTTATTTCCACTCGACCGTACTCTTACCACTTACCAGTCTACCATTGCCATAACTATATTAACTTAAGCCATTATTTTTATTACATTTAATTTCAAACAAGCATAATTTTATTTATAATTTTAAGTATAAAACTAAAAAAAAACACTATACTACATAAATATAAGAAAATTAACTTAAATCTATGTGAACACAAAATTTTATAAATTATATGATTCAAATTTTAAATTTTAACAGAAACTTTTCTTCCAACAAAATTTAACAAAAAATAAACTGCTTCTTACAAGTATATCTCTTTAAACTTTTTTTAAACGTAATTAAAAAACTAAATTTCTCAATATTCTCATTCCTTTCTTTCCAGAGCTCAAACTATTTAACTTCCTCAATCTTGAATCAGCGAATAACGACTATCTATCCCCTGAAGGAGCTCCCTAAGGACATATATTTGCCTGTTCAAACAGACGTTTTTTTCTCTCTCATAAACTTCACGCCTAATTTAAGCACTAAAATTCAGGTAATGTTTTTATTTTTTTTCTTTCTTTAACACAAATAACTAGAGATATATATGTATAACAAATTTTTGTTTCTCCTACCACGTATTTGAATAAAAGAAAAAACTTAAAATTTAGCCTTAAATCTAAACACACAAACTACACAATACAATTAACGCTTTTTTACTTTTAAATTTCACAACACAATACTAACATAAATAATTTGTTTTGTTTTTCCTTTCTTTTTATAAACGTTACATTTAATTATTTAAATCTCTTTTTGAACCTTGACGTGTTCAGATTCAAAATCTTTCACACAGGCTTTTATCAACATGCAGTTCAAATATCGAACAATAAACTGGTAAGATAACTTAACTTTTCTCATATAATCTTTTCCTTTTTACTTTTTTTACAGGTAATCAATCAAGGGTGCAGAAATACGCAATTTAAGCGGTCTTTAATTAAAATAAAAATTGTTACCTGGCTATTCCTGGAGTTAATAGCGTTCTCCAGTCCTCAAGTGGTACGGTTAATAGCCAGCTGTTAGGAAACACAACACAAAATTTATAATTGAACTACGGCCTAATTAAATTTTTTTCGTTTCGAATTACTACTATGTATCTAATTTTGGAAAAACTTACGTTTTTATAACAATTTAAATAAAACTAGTCATATGTTCTTACACGTATTTCATTTTCTCATTAAAGCTGAGCAGATCACATGTTGGTAAGTATATTTTTGGTTTTAATGCAAATTTTCCTTTTATCTTTTCAGAAATTGTAATAAAAGCGGAGGATATTTTCCAGGTAAATAAATACGTATCGTTCCTTTTTATTTTATTTACATGTAACTAATTTACAATATTACTTTTATTTCAAAGACAAAATACCAACAAAAAAACGCAATACAAAAAAATTAATATTTACGACAACAACTGGGACATTGGTAGGAGAAAGTGCCTCCATCCACAAATGCCACTCCCTGAAATATTTAATTATAGATTTTTAATGAGGGATTGGACGCATTGGTCATATTTCGCCTCCTTCCCGAATGTGTTGATATAGGGATCCGCCACGCAAAAGTTTTTTATGGCCAGAGGCGTATATACGTTCCTGGCGAATATGCTTGGGCCCTGCCCGCAACAAATCATAATCGAAAAACAATCTCAACTCTATTAACTAACTATTACGCGCACCTTTTGCACAAAAGAAACCAAAAGGGACTGTATAAAAAAAGGTAATAACAATAAGTGTTTTCCCTAACTAAAATAAATCTTGAAAATATATATATATATGTATATACAATTTTGTTTACAGGTCCGTTTGTCGTCTGTGATGTTTCATACGAGTCTTAATTTGGCAGGGGTGCCTGACACCGTCATAGGTGACGATGCTGACTGCTTCCGGCTTCTTCCCTCACTGGATGTGACAGTGGTGGCTTGATGGTGGCGAATTTATTTTTAACTTTATTTGTTTTAGTGCAGATTGAATGTTGTAATATATTTTCTTTTAATTTTAGCTTTTAAGTTTTAAGATTTTACCCTTTTAGTTTTTAAGATTTTACTGTTTTAGTTTTAACCTTTTATTTTTAAAGATTTTACTTTTAAAGTTTTAACTTTTTAGTTTTTAGCTTTTTAAATTTTAAGTATTATTTATTAAATAAATTCAAGTATCTTTAAACTTTTACATTTTGCACTTTTTTATTTTTAGCAATTATAATTTTCATGCTAAAGGTTTTTTGTTTTTGTTTACGTTTTTTTTTATTGACAATTATAGTCATCTTCTTTTCGCAGCTGATTAAAGTGCATTACCCAAAAATAAATTATATAATGCACAGGGTGCACACGACAAATGCGAAAAATAGTATAGTGTAAAAGCAAATTGTACTGAGTAGAAGAGAAAATACGGATAGAAATTTGACAAGCGGATGGTAACTTTTATTTTTTAAACTAATTGAAAAAATAGAGACCTTCCATTAGACCAGTGGTGTATTTCAATATAAACAGTGTTACCGAGTGTGAAGATTTATCATATATTTGTATTTCTTTTTAATAAATATAATTTTAACAAGATCAATTTGAACGGTATTAAATATAAATAAATAAAATTATTTTTATGTAAGAATTTTTTTTTAAATCGGAAGAAAAATTACCTTTACACGTTAAAATCTTTGTTATGTTTTTAGTTATGGTAACATCGTTTCATATTTTTCTACTTTGTTTCTACTGCACACTAATAGTATAAAAGTAAAAAAGATTTATATTGGATTTTTATTTTCATTTTTTTAGGTACGGAGCGGATTTCATTCTACTTTTGCTTCTAAAAAATTAAACCAAATAATAAACAAATAATTTAAATAAGACAAAAATAAGCAATTAAATTTTTTTCATTAAAACTAACAACAAATTATATTTACGTATGTAAACTTTATTATGTTTTTAATTTTTGTTATTATTTTGTTCTACAGAACACCAAAAACACTGACGACAATATCATAGCCAATTTACGGCAACATCAACGTCACATTTTCTTACAAAATACCAAACCCATGTTGCCAGTCATCGATAAATGGCAATATTGCCACCGGGAATACTGATTTGATTGGTTCACTATATCAAAATATTCACTGTAATTGTTATTGTAACAGTGTTCATTAACTTGAAAAACTAGCAACGAGAGAGTAAAACAAGAGAATAAAAATGTTAGAGAAAAAAAAGTTACTTGCAAGTTTTTGCTAGAAAGAATTTTACTAGAAAGAACTGAATTAGTCAATCAGCTGTTCGGCGTTTTGTTCAAAAAAATATTTTTTGGAAAAATACTATAAAAAAAGAAATTTTTGCAATATTGAAGAAAATATCTGTATTTAGTATTTAAAAGAATATAAAAGCAAATAAAATTTTGTTAGTGTATTGCTTTTCTTTAATTTAGCTTTTCCATTTTAAACTTAAGTTTTCATTTTAGGTCTTCTTGTTTTTAAAAAAATAATAGTTGTTGTTTTGAACAACGTGAAAATAATAAAAATTACTTTTTAAGAGTACGCGAAGAATCCTCAAATTAAAACACTTTTTAATATACAATTAAAAACAACTATATATAAGAAAGAATTCTAAAGAAATACAAATGTAAAACTTAAATTATAACGAATAAAGAATTTAATATAATGAATTCCTGGAGACCTACACAATGTAAATTCAATTTATTATTTCACTTTAAATAGGGACGAGGGACGAGCGAGCGCTTTAAAATTTAATATTTTCTTCCGACGCGTTTGAAGTTTTTATCACTATTAAAATTAAATCCGCAAATTCATGTAATTTAAATAGACATAAAATACATGTATGGAAGTACCGTATGTTTTATGTATTGTTCTTTAAATATAAAAAAAAAAGAATTTAGGTCTACGTGACAAACACGAAAGGACCGTTCAAGAGAAAATAAATATAATAAAAAAAAGTAAAGTAAAGTAAAGATAAATAAAAATCAAACATACATACATATGTACATATACAGTTTGTCAAGTAAATGTTTTCGTAATTAAAAAAATAAATAATTTTTCTTTTTGATGACGATTATCAACAACAAATTTATTTTCTTGCGTTTTGTTTTTATAAATCCCGTTAGGTTGCTTGTTTGCGATAACATGACGCCTAAAATTATTAAAATATTTGTACACATTACGACAAAAACAACAACAAAGTAATTATACCTACTTGACAAGCTGTCAAGAAAGTGTTTTAAAAAAGATCCGTTAGTTTTTTGTGTATTTGGTGCATGTGAGTTGGTTTTTATGGATGATAATTAGTGATGACTGTGAGTATATATCTCACATAGAAGTGATCGAAACGTGCTGTAAAAACATAGTATTTCCTTTAAAAATTATAGAAATAAAACCTACGATATCAGTGAAAAACAATGAGAAGCAATATCAATCTGCTAATAAACACATTTCTTGTCCTCCGGAGATCTGGAATGACGCAATTTTTTGTAGCGAGACGAAGCTGATGGTTTACTATCATAATCCTTTGAATCCTGTTTTTGGCGTTGATAAGTGCGGACGCGATTTTTTTTAAGCTCGCATTAACAAAAACAAAACATATATTGTGTGAACAATTTAAAACAAAAGCAAAAAACAAACCTGTTATAATACAACAACAAAGTTGTTTGTAAAATATTTTTTTTTCCCTTTTCTTTATTTTGTATAACGGCATATTGAATTGCTACTTTTAAAATAAAATAAAATAAAAACAATAAAGGCTAATGAGCCTGTTTAATTTAAGCAACAAAAATGTTGACAATGTTGCAATAAATAAAAACAAAAAAACTAGTGACTATTTGTGTATAAATGCCACGCCAGTATTACGTGCACAATCTTGTTCTTCACTTTTACTAAGCGATGACAATAAAATAAATACAAACAAATCGCCTTCTGAACACAGTGTTGCCAAAGATAATATGGATAGTGTAGAAAAACCCAAGACGCAAGTGGGAATGGACAGATACATAACTGTATTGAAAAGAGGTCGAAGCCCTAAATCTTCGCAGATTGCACCAATGGCTAAAGTACAAAAAGACAAGGACTCTACCGGAATAAATTCCCATAATCGTTTTGCTATCTTGGATAGTGAAACGAGTGTACATAAAACGGCAATTAAGTCGTTCAAACCACCTCCAGTTTATTTAAGGGAGAAAAATTCAAACGATTTAATAAAAAATTTATTTACAATTATTGGCGAGAACTCATTTTATGTAATTCCCATAAAGCGCGGTAACATTGATGAGACAAAAATACAATTTATTGATGAAAGTAGTTATCGTAAAGCAGTAAGCGAGTTTGAAAACTGCAAAAAGAACTTTTATACCTATCAGCTGAAGAGTAGCAAAGGTAGTCATTAAAGGTGTAGATTCATACGTTGATCCAGCTGAAATAAAAGCCGGACTCCAAAAAGCGGGTTTTAAAATAAAAAGTGTAAATAATCTCCGTAATCGGGAACGTGTCCCCCAACCACTATTTCGCGTTGAACTGGAACCTGGAGATATCAGATTGAAGAAGAACGAAATGCACCCCATTTACAATCTGAAATACCTGTTACACCGTAAAATAACTGTAGAGGAGCCGCATAAGCGTCCAGGACCTGTCCAGTGTCTAAATTGTCAAGAATATGGTCATACTAGGGCTTACTGTAAGTTGCCTCCGGTTTGCGTTGTATGTGGCGAGCTACATTGTTCCGCCCAATGCGACAAAGCAAGGGATGATTCGAAAGTAAAAAAATGTAGCAATTGCGGTGGAAACCACACTGCTAACTACAGAGGCTGTCCATTTTTTTCCATGGTAAGGAAAACCACTCAAAAACTAAATACTCCTGCTAAGCACCAACAATATCGAGCAAATGCTCATTATCCTCAGTTAGCCCAACCAACAACACAACATGTTTCATACGCTGATATGTTAAAAACCAATCATACTGCAGTACATAAAGCGACACCGACAACTAACTCTACTCCTCATTTGCAATCGCATCCTAAAGAACAAGCACCATCTGGTAATTTTAATCGTCTCAGAGCAAGCATCGAGACGTTAGTGCATTCGATAAACAGTTTTATGAGCTCTATGAGCAGCATGATGCAAGAAATGGTACGCATGCAATCTACTATGTTGCAGGCGTTACTTAACAAACCATGAACTGTTTAAAAATATGTTTCTGGAACGCTTGCGCCAACACAAAAATGAACTCGAGTACTTCCTTAAGAAGGAACAAATTGATGTCATGCTGGTTGCAGAGACTCACTTAACAACAAATAGCTTTTTTAAAATAAATGGCTATATCTTATATGACACCAAAGACCCCCGTGGCAGAGCATGTGGTGGTTCAGCAATACTAATAAAGGCTCGAATCAAACATTATTTACTGTGTGATTTTTGTGAAGATTACCTACAAGCAACAAACATCTGTATTGAAGAATTTCATCAAAACTTAGTTATTTCTTCGATTTATTCACCTCCTAGGTTTCAAATATCAGAGAGTCAATACAGCGATTTCTTCAAATCACTAGGTCCCTGTTTCATAGCATCAGGCGACTACAACGCTAAACATACGTTTTGGGGATCACGCCTAATAACTCCAAAAGGTCGTGTTTTGTTTGACACAATTTCAAAAATGCGTCTGAATGTGATATCGAGTGAACCCACCTATTGGCCTACTGATCGACAAAAAATACCGGATGTTATTGATTTTGGCGTGATTAAGGGTATTCCAAGAGAAACGATTAAAGCTGAAGCGTCACTTGAATTATCCTCAGATCATTCACCCACTATCGTCTATATATGGGACAAACAAAACATCATATCAACAACGACTAGCACAAGCATTAATTGGTCGAAATATAGAAAGTATCTTAGTACTCATTGTTCGGAAAACATCTCGCTAAGAACACCTGAAGACGTAGAGCGGTGTCTTATTGATTTTGACCAAAACCTCAAATCAGCTGCCCAACATTCAACAATAACCCAACAATTAGCTAGATACAATCAAATTTATTCTGCAGATATCGAACGGCTCTTGGCTGAAAAAAGAAAAATTCGTAGAGAATGGCAATCACAGAGATCTCCTCAACTCAAAAGCAGACTTAAAGAATGCACGAACCGGCTAAGAGACATGCTGGAATCTCGAAGAGTAGCATCCCTGAAATCCTATTTGGGAGACCTTGACGTAACTCCTCAATCAGGTTATGGCGTGCTAGTAGAAACCTTAAAAGGCCAGTCTTACGTAAGCCTCCCTTGCGAACTTCAGCTGGAGGCTGGGCAAGGAGTGATACCGAAAAAGGAAATTTATTTGCTGAACATTTGAAAAAGGTTTTTACCCCAAATATATCGACTGATATAGTTGAGTTGCCAGTTCTCGAGGCTAGTGCTGCAGTACCGATAAGATTTGAATTTGGTGATCTAGAAAAGGCAATAACGGATTTGAACACCAAAAAAGCCCCTGGCGTTGATAAAACCAGTAACAACATGTTAATTGAGTTGCCCCGTGTAGCTCGCAGAATCATTCTTTTTATTTTTAATGCCATTTTACGTTTTGAGTACTTTCCCACAGATTGGAAGGTGTCTTTGGTTACCATGATTCCTAAACCAGGAAAAGACCACACAAAAATTGAATCATACAGACCTATAAGCCTTTTGTCAAAGCTGTTTGAGAGGATGTTAATAACTAAGCTTAACCCTATTCTAAGCGACAAAGGATGTATTCCAAAACATCAATTCGGCTTCAGGAAAAAACATAGTACGATCGAACAAACTCACAGGTTAGTCAATGTTGTTAAGAAGACATTTGAAGAGAGAAAATACTGCTCTGCGCTTTTTATCGACGTTTTTCAAGCATTCGATAAGGTATGGCATGAAGGCCTAATATATAAGCTAAAACTGAATTTGCCAGTAAACCTATATAAGCTGCTAGATAGTTATTTAACCGAACGAAAATTTATTGTGAAAGAAGGAGATTTTTTGAGCTCACCCCAGCCAATCGAAGCCGGAGTTCCCCAAGGTAGTATATTGGGGCCCTTTTTATACTTATTGTATACTTCAGACATGCCAACTAGTAACCGAGTTCACACATCGACATTTGCTGACGACACAGCGTTTTTGAGCATTCACGAAAGACCCGAAGTAGCATCACGATATTTACAAGACCACATATCCAATTTAGAAAAATGGTTGAAGAAATGGAGAATAAAAGTGAATGAACAAAAATGTACTCACATAACTTTCACACTGCGCAGAAAATCTTGCCCCCCTATTCGGATAAATAACCAAACAATACCTCAGCTTTCAGATGTCAAATATCTCGGCATACATCTTGACCGACGCCTTACATGGAAACGGCACATAGAAACAAAGTTAACGCAAATGAAGTTGAAAGCAGTCCAACTAAACTGGCTAATTGGCAGAAATTCTACTCTAGCTTTAGACTGCAAACTTTTATTATACAAGTCAATTCTAAAACCAATATGGTGTTATGGCATTCAACTATGGGGCACTGCCTCAGCTACCAATGTAGAAAAAATTCAAAGGCGCCAAAATAAGATTCTACGTATTATTACATCTGCTCCCTGGTATATAAAAAATTCGAACATCCATAAAGATCTAAATGTGCCATCAGTTAAAGCAGAAATAGCGAAACTTGCCATAAGGTATTTAAAGAAGCTTGAAACTCATCCGAATCCACTGGCCCGTAACATACTAACTGAACCTGGTTACATTCGACTAAGAAGGAGGGACACTGCTTCTCTCATCCTTACATCAGAGGGATAACCCACAAATTACAGTAACCGTGAAACATACATTTTTTTTTTTGTCCAGCACTGGTTGGACTTAACAAGTATATTTTTAGAATTAAGATATGAGTAATTATTGATAGTTCAATTATATTGAAGATACAATAAATAAAAAATGCGAAACAAAAAAAAAAACTATCGTAATAGACCAAAAAATGTTGGAACAAGCTTGTGGCAGCACTAGAAAATAAAAATACAATACCCACAGTGACGTTTAGAAAGATGTGTATTATAGTATCCGGACGTTGCACCAAACAAAAGAGTTGGAAATATCAGGATTATAGACGATGTAATGACCAAGGGAGTTTATATTAATATTTTAAATTTCGAATTTAGTCCCACTGCTCCAAAATTGTATTAGGTTGGCGAGAAAAAATAAGTCAAGTTTGAATACAAGCTTTATAATTATAATCAACCATATCACAAATCGTATCCCTGTAGGACAGGTGCATAAGTGCAGAGAAGTTATAGATACTTAAGCACAAAGTCGAGAGTTAAATCATATTAAAAATTTGTGGATCCACTTATAGGAACCGGCTGTAAAAAACTAAAGTTCAAAAAATAATGATTTATAAAGAAAAAATGGGATAAAATACCCCAGGAATATAATATATCCAATAATATATATAATATATCCAATAAAAAATTTAATACATAAATTAAGAAGAATTCTTAAGGAATATAAAAATACACTGTGTAACAAATTAACATAAGCGAGTCAGGGTTGCGAGCTTACTCATGATCATTACCGATGTTCAAGACATCTACTTTCGTCACCGGTCGATGTAAAACGCCAAACTGCGTCTTGACTGTCACTCTTCGCACTTGTCCATCTGTAGCTACCCCAGTGTCGATGACTTTACCTTTTGGCCAGCATCTTCTTGGAAGATTTTCATCCTCGATGATGACTATAGCTCCTATCTTTACTGGTGGTACCTTAGTGAACCATTTATATATTTCCGCTATCGTTGAGGAACGGTTTATAGTCATCAGAAGAACCTAAGAGGAGATGGCTAGGAGTTATGGCTTCGTCGTCTTCCTGTTCTACGAAAACGAATGTGATTGGTTGAGAATTAATAATATACTCGATTTCGCAAAGTGCACTTTTTAAGGTTTCGTCGTTAAAATTTAGTGGGGGATACAGACTGTATAAAACATTTTTTACAGATCTGATCAATATTTCCCAAGTACAGCCCATGTGGGGCCCTCCTGGTGGGTTGAAATACCATTTAGTTTTATCAAATTTGCATGATATATTGGGAAAATCAATTTGTTTGATTTCTTCTTTGAGGATTTTTTCAACTTCTTTAAAGTTGGTACCGTTGTCAGTATATATTTCACAAGGTGTACCTCGTCTGGCAATAAAGTTTCGGATGCATAGAATATACGAACTGGTATCCAAACTATAAGCTACTTCAATATGGATTGCGCGTATTGTGAGAGAGTTAAATATAACTCCCCAACGCTTTTCTTTTCTTCTTCCAACTGTAACTAATAATGGACCAAAAAAATCAATGCCAACGAAGGTAAATGGGCGTTGAAAAGCTCCTAGACGAGCAATTGGTAGTTGCGCCATGTGAGGGGGTTGTGGTGCGGCAGAGGAATTCTTGCACTTTTGACAGGAATTACGCACCATTTTATATACGACCCGTAGACGATGTACATAACATTGGCCTTTTATTTTATTAATAACTGCTTCGTGGAAATGATGATGGTAATCTTCATGGAAAGAACGAATTATAAGAAATGTGACGTGATGCCCAGCTGGTAATACGATTGTTGAGACGTTTCGCTCCGCTGTTACATCTTAAAATCTCATTGTCGTCCAAATAGACATTGAGTTTATATAATTTACTAGCTTTGGATACAGTTTTTTCATGTTTGAGATCAATATTTTCTTGAAAAAATTCGCTATGTTTTGCTTCTTTTATAATATAACACTTTGCTTGTTGTACAATCTCATAAGTCACTGTAAAATTTAAATCTGATTGTTGGTAAGTGGTTTTTAATTTATTTTCTTCATGCTCGGTAGAACCTTCTCCAGTTCGAGAAATATTCAAAATTAAAAAAATTTTTTTTTGGGTTTTCTCTCAATTAATAGCACATGGCCTTTAATTCCAACGCCTTAAAAGTTAAAAATATTGGTAGATACCATGTCTTTTTCTTGGGGACTTCTAATTCAGCTGGACTCAGTTTCTTGGCATATCCTTTTCCGATTATGTGTCGATTTGCATCTGCATGGTCCGTCGTAACGAAACATCTTTGGCAAGTTTTTTGTGGAGGCACATCCGGCGGCGATAGGCTCTATCGTAACTCTCTGGCAGTTGTGCGTCAGGATTTTTCCACAGAAAGCCAACCACGTGCTTCTTCTTGCACGTCGTTTTTAGCGATTCCATTGCATCACTGTCAGCTGTTGATAATAAAACGGATAAAGTAGGCGACTCTATATTGAAGTAATTCTTTACAGAATCGTGAAGATCGTCGTAATTCTTTTGACAGGCGCAAGTATTTATGTATATATATTTAACCTGGGATCTGTTGAGCGACTATTGTTGCCAAACTGTAGGGTCCACCCGAGACGTGTTTTTGTAGCTATTGATTGTTGCCAACCTCCCTCTCGAATTTTTATGGGAACGGCTAACTTCCAGTTGTTAGATTCAATTAAAAGCATAGGCTTAGCATCGTTATATGTTTGTATTGGTAAGTTCTTCAAATGAGAATGTTTTTTAATAATCTCGTCCATATTTAAAGTTTGCGACGGTAGGTCTCAACGATATCCTTGAACGTATGAACGTAAGAGAGGACAAACTTTGTGTCATTTAGGACACTAGAAACCTTAAACGAAGTTCTGATAGACTCGCTCTCATCTCGTGTGGTACCACCTGTCCACTTAAGGCACAAGGGGTCTGATACACCAGCCAAATGTAAACTGTCAAATAAACTTCGCTCTACTAGAGTGACGGAAGACCCTTCGTATAGAAAAGCAAATGTTTTAATAAATCTGTTGAATGCAAGCGGATTGGAATAATTCTGAAGAATGGCTTCTTTTCATTTACGTCATTGTGCGTATTTATTTGTGCACTCCACTGCGTATTTTCAATTTCATTTGTACTTACAGTTTGATTTGTTGCCTGACTGTCAGCTGTGATGACCATATGGAGCAGGGGGTGGTGTTTGTACTTACAGCCTGATACACCACATTCCTTGTTGAGATGGCATTTTCGTCTGTGTTGGTTGAGGCACTGACGACACAAGTTGTTGTTTTTCACGATCTCCCATTTCACGTTCAGCTGCAATTTCTTAAATTCTTCACATTGTTGCACTTTATGAGAAATGGCACTGCAGGCGGGACAACTCTTCTTTACGTTGTTAGATGCCTCAGTGTGCGTGTTTACCGATGCACCGCTTTTTCTAAAATTTGGTGTGACCACTTTACTAGCTGCTTGAGCCATATTATACAACCATACACTAATTATTGGAACGCTTTCGTCCCTTGGCTGCATAGCCCAATTTAATTTGTGTTGATTCGGTAATTTGTCCAACAGCTCCTTCACTAACATGGGGTTATTTAAATGAGACTCCAGACTACAGGATTCCATTGTTGCACATATATTTTGCACATTAAGTGCGAACTCGATTAGCGCTTCTAACTTTCCTCGTGGAGAGGACATACTTTTCGCCTTACTTATAGCGCCATCTAAAATATGCTCTGGGCGGCCAAAACACATTCGAAGCGTGTTGATAATATCCGGCACAAGAGAAGGCAATAGTAACTTACTTTTTACTAACTCCCTAGCTTTACCTTTCAAGCAATTTTGAAGCCGTATCAAATTTTCCGTATCAGAGAATCCTGCTAGGGTTGTGCTATTTTGGAAACTATTGATGAAAATATGCCATTCATCTGGATCACCACTAAAGGATGGCAGTTCACGTGGTATAGTCTTCCTCGTAGCCAGTTGTGAAAACGTTGGTTCAGCTTGATTGCTGTTGAATCTTAACTCAGCGTGGAAAACGTTGGTTGTGGGGGACAAGAGATAATTAGATATTCAACCAAAACATCACTACAACCAAATATGGAGAGATGATATCGTCGAATGGATTACAATGCTTAATAAATGAAACAACAAGAGAAAATTTATCGAAGAGAACACACTCATGCATAGATCATTTACATATCAGAAACAAAGAAACAAGCACACAAACCTATACAGCAGTTGTCAGAACAAATATCTCTGACCACTATTCTCTTTTCTGTTGTATACAGGATGACCAAATCCAAAGCGATGTAAATCAGAGTGGAGAAAACAAATCTTGAAAGGGTGCCTTTTTAAATAGTTTCAAAATAAATAAAAGTATTAAAGCAATAAATTGGACTCAATTAGCTAATGAAAATACAAATACCAACAAAATCTTAAATATATTATATGACACTTTTAAAAATATATATATGATAATTCGAAAGCAAAGAAAAAAAAAATAAAAAAACAAGGAAAGTGAATCCGTGGATGAGTGAAGAGTTGAAAAAATATTGTAAAGTTCAGGATAATTTTTATTCTAAATGGTTAAACAATAAAAATAACAAAAACTATGAATGTAAATATAAAAGATTTCGTAATCAAGTAAATAAAAAAATAATTTACGCAAAGAATAATTAGTTATAATAAAATTTATACAAAATAGAAATAACATAAAAGCTATTGGCAACTAATAAATGAAATAACAGGTAAAAGAATATCCAATATTGATTTCTCAATTAAAAATAACTAAGAATAATAACGTAATGAGTATTGCAAACACATTTGCAAATAATTTTAAAGAAAATTTTGATAAAATTCTACTCATATGCAACATTAAAACATACTAGTATCAGCCTACAACAGTGATAAACTCAATGTTTCTATCGCCCACAAATGAAGAAGAAATTTATGGCATTTAAAAACCATCAAAGGTGCAGGAATTGATAGAATCCGGCCAAAAGATATTAAATATAATTATCTACTCCTGACACCAATAATTGCAACTTTCATTAACTCCAGTAAAAGCACGGCAACTATACCAAGCCTACTTAAATCTTCTTTAATACGTCCGATATATAAAAGTGGAGCCAAAAACGACTACAATAACTATAGACCTAAAGCAATATTACCAGTAATTGATAAAGTTCTGGAAGAAGTAATCGTACGAAGACTAAACGATTTTCTCATAAAATACAAAGTTATTAATCCTAATCAATATGGTTTCCAAACAGGAAAAATATTAATAAACTACTCGGTGACTTTTCTTATCACATAAATACATGCCTAGGAAATAACTTACACTGTCTTGCTTTATTTATTGGTTTTAGTAAGGTATTTGATACGCTTTCGCACGCTAATTTATTAAATATGCTGGAACGAAATGGTATCAGAGGTAATGCTTTAGAATGGTTCAAAAACTAGAACTTAGAACATATCGTGTTAAAATATGTCAAACTCTTAGCAACGAAGCATACTCTAGCAATGGTGTTCCACAAGGATCTAAACTTGGGCAAATTCTTTATCTCATCTACGCAAATGATATGTTAAACATTCTTAAAGATTGTTCTGCCTATGCATACGCTGACGATACAGCCATTATAGTATCGCATAAAAACACAAAGTGCTAATGAAATAATGCAAGATCAACTGAATAAAGTCGCAAAGTGGTGTCATAATAATGGACTAATAATTAACGCATCTAAAACCAATGTCACTAATGTAAAATTTCATAGCTATCAATGCCTACACAAAATAAACAACAATGGAGATGTGGATGCACTACCATCATAGAGCAAGTAAAAACTTACAAATACCTAGGAGTGTATTGTAAATGTAAATGGATGACACACCACTGCAGTCAGCCTGGGGCCAAGTGTTCCTTTGTCAACACTCTTTTCTCTAGCAACAACTGCACTAGTGAAAAAGTCGACAACTTTTCTTCTACGCACGAGTAGGAATTAGCTACAGACAACAGATCTAGTATATTTCAGGTGACACTGTCAACGAAGTCGTCGACAGTTTGTTTTTTTATTATTTTGCTCTTTCAATAGGTACATATTTTTTAACTGAGCAACAGTTTTTCTCTTCTTGCATATTATTGCGTCATATTCTTTTGTTGATTAAACACGTGCTCGCAGTGAAAATAAGTTTGTTTTTAGAAATTGTGCAATAATTAAAAAAAGGTGATTAAAATAATATTGTGTATAAATAAAAATATAATATGAGCAAAAAAAACTATAAAAGACAAATTAAAAAACAAACCATTTTATACAAAAATAGAGGTTTTCAACATGAAATTAAGAATAATGAAACAGTTTTCAGTGATATTGTAGATATGTAGGTGATATGTAGGTTTTAAGTTTTCAAAGATAACCGACCGTCGTTAGCCATTTGTATAATTTTTCAGGAAAACAATTCAGTCTTTCTTACGACAGCACATACTAACTTTATTTCTATAATATTATTAAAATTTATGCATATTTTCGCCAACCTGCTGTAAAAACCGGACTCAGATACATGTTGTCACACTATATGACTAACAATATCTAGCCATCAATGGCATAGGGTGTTGACGGGATTGCATCAATAGATTGATGACGGTTACAACATGTAACCAGCTTAGAAATGTAAGCGTTATGGTATCGCAAACAATGTGTTAAATAATAATGTGTCACTCGTAAGAAAACTGAAACGTTCTACCTTCTAAAAAAACAAATATTCCTCGACATTAGGCTTATCTTTGAAAACTGAAACTTAGAAATAAAACTTTCGAAACGTTAGGCTGGTAGACGTAAGAAAAGTTCTGTAGCAGAAAGTCAAATAGAAAAAGTAGTTGTAGCTTGAACTAAATAAATAAAGCTAAAAAAAAACAATTGTTTTATTTCTCCTACGAGGGTTTAGGGCTAGGATAATTTCTGGGTAGGGACAGAGACGTTAGGACTAAGTACACCAAGGATATTAAAGCTATTGCTTTAACGCTTTGGCGTGAAATACCCCCAACGTTCTGACTTTTAAAAATGTTTTTGTCAACTTGCTGACGCTGTGTTGATCGGGTGTTAATTTAAAAATCCTGACCCCATTTAAAGGTTGCGCACTTTGACGTAAATCTGCTTATTTAATTGCCGATATAACGGAACTTACGAATAAAATCTACGCCTGGAAACAAAGGTCGACTAATTGACGGAACCAAAAACAATACAATTTCGTCCGAGATTTTATTCAAATTTATTTTAATTTTTACACGGCCCACAATTATGTGAGGGGTGCCATCGGCAGTCTTTACAAATGAGCAAAACTTAAAAACTTTCAGACCCGCTTTTTCCACAAGATCCATGCAACCTTTACCTAGACAAGACACGGTAGCACCGCTATCTAATAACCCTTTAACTTCAACGCCTTTTATCCCTATCCTCGTATAAAAACGTGTGTCACATCCCTCGTCGAGATTTTATTGAGTTTTATTTTAATTTTTACACGGCCCACAATTATGTGAGGGGTGCCATCTTTACAAATGAGCAAAACTTAAAAACTTTCAGACCCGCTTTTTCCACAAGATCCATGCAACCTTTACCTAGACAAGACACGGTAGCACCGCTATCTAATAATCCTTTAACTTCAACGCCATTTATCCCTATCCTCGTATAAAAACGTGTATCACATCCCTCGTCGAGTGTACATGACATAATCTCCCGCCTTAACTTTTTCCTCTTCTTGAACCTTTCTCTTGATTTCTTAATGCGACTTGAAACGTTCCTAAAAATTCTAACTTTAGATGGGCTAGGAACTCCAAGCTCCTTTTTTTCTTCTACAACTTCACCTTTGTTGGAATTACCAAATATTTTTAATGGTTCTTGGGGTTCAATTATCTATATATAAATAGGTAGGTGAAAAATGTTAAGAACCATTTTAACTGACTTAAACTCAACGTATTCGCTTGATTTTTTTGTTTTTGTTTGATAGATTGTCAATAGGAGCAGAGCAGAATGTATTTTTTCTTCTACATTTTTGTGTCTAAGATAGTTAAAAACAGTTAAGAATATTAGCCAATCATAAAGCCCTCTTTCTCTCTTAATTTGCTAAAAAACTCCGTAAAATATTTCCATATTTGTATGTACTTTTGAAAAATATATAAAAAGTTTACAAAAATAAATCTGGTCGAATTTCGACCACAGGTCAAACTCTAGTAGAATTTAAATTATTAACTGGGATAACGTTTGAGTGGGAGTCAATTTCCTGACGTTCCATTACCAGTCTAGTGCTTGGCCTTCTAATAATAAATGAAAGCTATGCCGAATGTCGTTAAAAGAACATAGACTTGGTGGTACCGTCAAACTTGATGCCCCACTTAGACAAGTCTACCCCTCGCTGATATAAATGGTCAGAATCTGACTGTACTGCTGGTGAGCACCATCTAGACTGCGCCTGAGAATGTAAATCTGGTTATTGTTGTTGCCCAGCTGCTAGTCGCGAACCTCCACCATACTGATAGGCTGGAACTTGTTGTGGGATATGCGCCATCTGTGAATTTATTACCGGTGATTTGATTTGATTTTTTGATTCATTCTAGGCTATTGTGGTTGCTCAAAAACTGGACCCTGTGGCTGAGAGACTTGCACTTCAGGCAATCTAGCTGCTGCTTGAGGCCCCAAACCTGATACATAGCATTTGGGTTCTGTTGCCTTTCTATTGGCCGATTTAAGGCTAGTGCAATCTCTTGCCGCAGGACTTGCTGCATTCTTTGCATTTGTCGGGCTATTTCTGCACTAACGGTATTCTGCATCCCTACACCACTAACCATTAAAGGACCTTGCGTTACGGGAATGTTTGAACGAAATTCCTGTTGAACGCTTCTCGCCGTAATGCTGCTATACTCAGGTGAGCGTATAGTGCTATTTGAAATTTTTGATATATTAGAATCATGCAAAGATCCATTTCTGTCCTGTGCCATTGACATAAACTTCTGTACTGCAGGTGTAATGGCACAAGCAGTTGTAGTAACCGTGGTAGTGCTTGTGGGAACGGACAACACTGGAACAGTATTTAAATTTACAATGGACACTGTTGCCCTGGGTACATTTTCCATATCGCTTGAAAGTTGTCTACTGACCGACCGAGTAACTACCATTTAAAAAAAACAAAATTATCAATCTGTACAGACAAAGGTTTGTACTGAGCAAAAATGAAACAAATTCAAAAGCAAAAACCCACAATTAAGGGAATAAAAAGCACTTTCGACTTAAAAGAAAAAAATCAATATAAAAAAATTTAAAAAAAATAAATATAGTTATATTAATAGAAAAACTATAAAAAAAAATAAGCGAAAGTAAAATCTTCAGCGTTTAATTTATCGCCAATAAAATAATAAAAAATAAAAAACTGTGGGTTTTTGAACCCAAAAGTAAAATAAAAATAAATAAATATTTTCAATTTATGAAAATATAAAAAAAATTATTCCAAAAGAATAAAAAAAATATTAAATAATATAAATATTATTAAATATAAAAAGCAAAAAAATCAATAGGGTTTTCAGGTGATGAAAAGGTTAAAAAAAATATTTTTGTATAGATTAAAACATTTACCTAAACAAAAACAAAATAAATATTTGATATGTGCTAAGAAGAAAACAAAACTAATTATTTTTGAAATTTTTAGGTTTCGTGCGAACAATGGGTGGTTTGAACAATTGCTCAGCTTCAACAAGAGTGCTGACAAATTTTCGTGTGGTGCAACTGGACGTCAGGACAAACCAGCACAAAATTCTACAGTCATCAATTTGAAAACTTACAATTGGTAAATTTGAATTTAATTTGCTTAGAATAAAGCGGAGTTAGGCTACTGTATATATAAAAAAAATATTTTGATGGAGTTTGAAAAATTCTACACAAATCGCAGCATTGGCTATAGGCTCAGATGACCTAAAAGGCAGACTCGACTTGTGGTTAAAAAAATCAAATTTTATTATTTTTTGCACCAAACACTTTTCATCTAATCTCTCTAACTGTCGCAACGCGAAAACAATTTCCTAATAAAAAAAACTTCCGGGACTTACAGATTGAGAAAATTGGATGAAAAGCTAGTACTAATACAAAACTTGTAGAAACAACTAATCTATTGGAACTAAAAGATTGTAATGGATCCTACTTACAGACTCTTTTATGACCCAATGGGACTTACGCCAGAAGTTTGCAAGAGAAACATCACCCCTAAAAAAACCAACTTGTTCACTCTCGGGCCCCACTTTGGCGCCATTTTTGTAGCGGGCAGTAGTAGTAAAAATTTGTTGTTAAAACAAAAACATTTATGTGGCCAGATTGTTGGCGGTGCTGGCATGCTGGCGTATCGCTCCGGCTGAAGCTCGCCGTCTTGGGGAGGAATCTTGCCAACCCATTGGCCAACCTGTTCGCACTACAAAAAAAAATCATGCCAGGCTTAACTAAAAGGTACTGAAATATAAAAAAAAGTCTGAAGACAGAAAGTGAACTAAAATCGCAAAAAAAAAGAGAGAAAAAAGATAAATACTTTAACCCCGAATTTTGCACTTCGTTTTGCTCCTTAGCGCAAATCATGGCTAGCTGGTGGATGCAACCATGATAATTTTTTGCCAACATTTTTAAAATTATCCCTAAACTCATCACTTACCTATTCATCACCTTCCTATTGATTGCCTATGACTTATCCTTCCATATTAAAAAAAACCAAAACAGATTTTCAATAAATAAACATTATAAAAATTGTAATTTTATTGAATTAAATAATAAATATATTAGATTTAATATTTAAGCAATAAAGAAAATTATTTGAAATCTTAAATAAAAATGTTCTTTTAATTTTACTAATTCTTTAAACAAGTTATATACAAAATGGTTATATGTAAATCTTAAAAAATGTATATCTTTTCCATTTAAAGTGACACCTGACAAATTTCTCTCAGGGACGGTTTCTTTGGTACTGCCGTCAGTCCGTAGGCGTGTCCTACGTACGAGTGGTGTTAGGTTTATTGAAATATTTCTACAATATATACATATATAATATCCTTTCAATCTTTTTTTATTTAAGGCAAACACCTACACTTTGTTGTGGGCAACTACCCTTAAAATTATACGAAACCTAGGCTTGAGCTCAACCCTAATATTATTACGCGCACCTTTTACACAAAAGAAACCAAAAGGGACTGTATAAAAAAAAGTAATAACAATAAGTGTTTTCCCTAACTAAAATAAATCTTGAAAAATATATATATATACAATTTTGTTTACAGGTCCGTTTGTCGTCTGTGATGTTTCGTACGAGTCTTAATTTGGCAGGCGTACCTGACACCGTCGTAGGTGACGATGCTGACTGCTTCCGGCTTCTTCCCTCGCTGGATGTGACAGTGGTGGCTTGATGGTTGCGAATTAATTTTTAACTTTATTTGTTTTAATGCAGTTTGAATGTTGTAATATATTGTCTTTTAATTTTAGTTTTTAAGTTTTAACTTTTTAGTTTTAAGATTTTACTTTTTAAGTTTTAGCTTTTTAAAATTTTACTTTTAGTTTTAACTTTTGAGTTTTAAGATTTTACTTTTTAATATTAACTTTTTAGTTTTTAAGACTTTACTTTTTTGGTTTTAACCTTTAGTTTTTAAGATTTTACTTTTTTAGTTTTAACCTTTTACTTTTTAAGATTTTACTTTTTTAGTTTTAACCTTTTAGTTTTAAAGATTTTTACTTTTAAAGTTTTAACTTTTTAGTTTTTGATTTTTAGCTTTTTAAATTTTAAGTATTATTTATTACATAAATTCAAGTATCTTTAAACTTTTAAATTTTGCAGTTTTATTTGGGCAGCTTTCTCGCATCAAAAACTTAGCTTTCTTCTAGACACTTCACTAGCACAAATTTCTTCCCTTTAATTTTAGCAGCCACTTATCACACCTTCTCACCAAAAAATCCCCAGGAAAAGGAGACCGAATTTTTTTGTCTTCTTTTCAAGAAGCCTCGGTCACGCCACTTTTCTTTATTCAAAAAAAAACCCTCCCGCTATTTTTATTTTCAGCAATTTATAATTTTCATGCTAAGGGTTTTTTGTTTTTGTTTACGGTTTTTTTTATTGACTATTATAGTCGTCTTCATTTCGCAGCTGATTAAACTGCATTACCCAAAAAAAAATTAAATAATGCACAGTGTGCACACGACAAATGCGAAAAATAGAATAGTGTAAAAGCAAATTGTACTGAGTAGAAGAGAAAATACGGATAGAAATTTGACAAGCGGATGGTAACTTTCATTTTTTAAACTATTTGAAAAAATAGAGACCTTCCATTAGAGCAGTGGTGCATTTTAATATAAACGTTGTTACCGAGTGTGAAGAATTATCATATATTTGTATTTCTTTTTAATAAATATAATTTTAAAAAGATCAATTTGAACGGTATTTAATATAAATAAATAAAATTATTTTTATGTAAGAAGTTTTTTTTTTTTAATCGGAAGAAAAATTACCTTTACACGTTAAAATCTTTGTAAGTTTTTAGTTATGGTAACATCGTTTCATTTTTTTCTACTTTGTTTCTACTGCACACTAATAGTGTAAAAGTAAAAAAGATTTACATTGGATTTTTGTTTTAAATTTTTTAAGGGATGGATGTTGATGTTGCCAATTTACGGCAACATCAACGTCACATTTTCTTACAAAATACCGATAAATGGCAATATTGCCACCGAGAATACCGATTTGATTGGTCACTATATCAAAATATTAACTGTAATTATTACTGTAACAGTATTCATTAACTTGAAAAACTAGCAACGAGAGAGTAAAACAAGAGAATAAAAATGTTAGAGAAAAAAAAGTTACTTGCAAGTTTTTGCTAGAAAGAATTTTACTACTTGTTCAAAAAATATTTTTTGGAAAAATACTATAAAAAAAGATATTTTTGCAATATTGAAGAAAATATCTGTATTTAGTAGTTAAAAGAATATAAAAGCAAATAAAATTTTGTTAGTGTATTGTTTTTCTTTAATTTAGCTTTTCCATTTTAAATTTAAGTTTTCATTTTAGGTCTTCTTGTTTTTAAAAAATAATAGTTGTTGTTTTGAACAACTGGAAAATAATAGAAAATACTTTTTAAGAGTACTCGAAGAATCCTTAAAATAAAACACTCTTTAATATACAATTAAAAACGCACAAATTAGGTTGAAATATTTATTTTTGATGTGTCTTCTTTGGCTGTCAAGATGAGACTGTTTTTCATAACAAATAGGAACAACTATATATAAGAAAGAATTCTAAAGAAATACAAATATAAAACTTAAATTATAGAGCATAAAGAATGTACTATAATGAATTCCTGGAGACCTACACAATGTAAATTCAATTTATTATTTCACTTTAAATATAATTATAAAAATCTAGGGTGAGCGAGCGAGGGACGAGCGAGTGCTTTAAAATTTAATATTTTCTTCCGACGCGTTTGAAGTTTTTAACACTATTAAAAACAAAGTTTTGGTAAGGTGCATCCACGCCAATTTTTTTGCCAATCAAGTTAGAAGTTATTGGGCTTCCCGAAATGGCATTAAAGGTAAATTAATAAAATGTTTAGATTTAACTCTACTTAAAGATCGTAAACTTATTTTTTTAATAGAACTTAGCTCGTTTTGCTTATCACACGCTGGAGTTTTGGTATTTACTGCAGAAAGCCACTATTAAACCTCTATCGTCGAATAATGGTAAAACAAAATATTCGTCTGCCTTATATAAACTTTTCTATTCTACAAGTCGTATTCCGGGCCTAGAAATTGATCATATTGAAACACATTTTAAAACTAGTGAGTCGACCAACAAGTTTATTACCATAATACTTTCAGAAAAATTTTCAGTTAAAGATGGTAAAACTCCTTCTCATTGTTTGATTTTAGGAAAAGGACGCATTTTCATATTCGATTCTTTACATGCCAATGGTTCCTTAATAACTCATCAGAAATTTTAATAATACTTCAAAGAGTTCGCTGCATAATAGATAGCGAACCTTTGGGTTTGTTACCGCCGCAACATCTTGCATATTATTGCGTCATATTCTTTTGTTGATTAAACACGTGCTCGCAGTGAAAATAAGTTTGTTTTTAGAAATTGTGCAATAATTAAAAAAAGGTGATTAAAATACTATTGTGTATAAATAAAATATAATATGAGCAAAAGAAACTATAAAAGACAAATTAAAAACAAACCATTTTATACAAAAATAGAGGTTTGCAACATGAAATCGAGAATAATGAAATAGTTTTCAGTGATATTGTAGAAGATGCAGAAGTTTTTGTGGAACATTTTGAACATTTTACATGTCCAAAATTGACGTTGCGCAATAAAACTAAAAATATTCAACAAGAGGGAAGCTTAAGGTAGTGGTAGACTTCGTTCTCACCAACTGACGATTGATAATTGAATACAAGTTTTCTCGTATTCCTTTATCTGGGTTTGATTGGTTAAATAGATGATGCTTATAACGAAAACACTACCCTAAGTAGATTAGATACAAGTAGTGCTGATGAAGGACGTGGCTGTCTAGAAAATGTGCATTCCACTCGTGCTGGTGTCTAAAAATTTAATTTTCCCAATTTTTCTTTAATATTATCACCTAATTTGTAATTTAATTAATTCTTTCTTAGAGAGAATAAAAACGAACTTAAGCTTGATTATAAAATTTCATTTTATGTAATACATAAAACAGTTCGACTAATAATAATTAAAATTTTCAAAAATTAAAAAACGCAAAGCACCGCGCAATCTTGTTTACTCAACAAAGTTTGGTTTGATACTAGATTAGTGTTAACTAAAAACGAATGTTGGAAGTAAAACAAATAAACAAAAAGTAACTTCATTGCTAACCGAAGGTTCGCTGAAGGAACAACAAAATATAGGTGGTAAATATTAAAGTAAAAATATTCAACAAGAGGGAAGCTTAAGGTAGTGGTAGACTTCGTTCTCACCAACTGACGATTGATAATTGAATACAAGTTTTCTCATATTCCTTTATCTGGGTTTGGTTGGTTAAATATATGATGCTTACAACTAAAACACTACCCTAAATATATTAGATACAAGTAGTGCTGATGACGGACGTGGCTGTCTAGAAAATGTGCATTCCACTCGTGCTGGTGTCTAAAAATTTAATTTTCCCAATTTTTCTTTAATATTATCACCTAATTTGTAATTTAATTAATTCTTTCTTAGAGAGAATAAAAACGAACTTAAGCTTGATTATAAAATTTTATTGTATTGTAATAACTACATAAAACAGTTCGACTAATAATAATTAAAATTTTCAAAAATTAAAAATCGCAAATTACCGCGCAATCTTGTTTACTCAACAATGTGTGGTTTGATACTAGATTAGTGTTAACTAAAAACGATTGTTGGAAGTAAAGCAAATAAACAAAAAGTAACTTCATTGCTAACCGAAGGTTCGCTGAAGGAACAACAAAATATAGGTGGTAAATATTAAAGTAAAAATATTCAACAAGAGGGAAGCTTAAGGTAGTGGTAGACTTCGTTCTCACCAACTGACGATTGATAATTGAATACAAGTTTTTCGTATTCCTTTATCTGGGTTTGGTTGGTTAAATAGATGATGCTTACAACTAAAACACTACCCTAAGTTGATTAGATACAAGTAGTGCTGATGACGGACGTGGCTGTCTAGAAAATGTGCATTCCACTCGTGCTGGTGTCTAAAAATTTAATTTTCCCAATTTTTCTTTAATATTATCACCTAATTTGTAATTTAATTAATTCTTTCTTAGAGAGAATAAAAACGAACTTAAGCTTGATTATAAAATTTTATTGTATTGTAATACATAAAACAGTTCGACTAATAATAATTAAAATTTTCAAAAATTAAAAATCGCAAAGCACCGCGCAATCTTGTTTACTCAACAATGTGTGGTTTGATACTAGATTAGTGTTAACTAAAAACGAATGTTGGAAGTAAAGCAAATAAACAAAAAGTAACTTCATTGCTAACCGAAGGTTCGCTGAAGGAACAACAAAATATAGGTGGTAAATATTAAAGTAAAAATATTCAACAAGAGGGAAGCTTAAGGTAGTGGTAGACTTCGTTCTCACCAACTGACGATTGATAATTGAATACAAGTTTTTCGTATTCCTTTATCTGGGTTTGGTTGGTTAAATAGATGATGCTTACAACTAAAACACTACCCTAAGTTGATTAGATACAAGTAGTGCTGATGACGGACGTGGCTGTCTAGAAAATGTGCATTCCACTCGTGCTGGTGTCTAAAAATTTAATTTTCCCAATTTTTCTTTAATATTATCACCTAATTTGTAATTTAATTAATTGTTTCTTAGAGAGAATAAAAACGAACTTAAGCTTGATTATAAAATTTCATTGTATGTAATACATAAAACAGTTCGACTAATAATAATTAAAATTTTCAAAAATTAAAAATCGCAAAGCACCGCGCAATCTTGTTTACTCAACAAAGTTTGGTTTGATACTAGATTAGTGTTAACTAAAAACGAATGTTGGAAGTAAAACAAATAAACAAAAAGTAACTTCATTGCTAACCGAAGGTTCGCTGAAGGAACAACAAAATATAGGTGGTAAAGTAAAGTAAAAATATTCAACAAGAGGGAAGTTTAAGGTAGTGGTAGACTTCGTTCTCACCAACTGACGATTGATAATTGAATACAAGTTTTTTCGTATTCCTTTATCTGGGTTTGGTTGGTTAAATAGATGATGCTTACAACTAAAACACTACCCTAAGTAGATTAGATACAAGTAGTGCTGATGACGGACGTGGCTGTCTAGAAAATGTGCATTCCACTCGTGCTGGTGTCTAAAAATTTAATTTTCCCAATTTTTCTTTCTTAGAGAGAATAAAAACGAACTTAAGCTTGATTATAAAATTTCATTGTATGTAATACATAAAACAGTTCGACTAATAATAATTAAAATTTTCAAAAATTAAAAATATATATGTATGTTTAAAAGTTAGATTATGTCCAATCAGAAAATTGAATAGAGCTGTAAATGTTAAAAAAAAAGCTTACTTTATTTTACCATTGTGAGGCCCATTAAGATACCCAACTTTGAAAAATATTTTAAATTTTCGTTCATGTCCAAGGTGTAAGTTTTCTCATTAAAGCCGGTAAATAGCTCATGTTCAGTATTGGGAAGATTTAATCCCATAAACTTAATCGTTTAAAAGAGCTCTTTTAGGCAAATAAGTTTTATTTATTTTTTATTACGGAAATTAAAACTTTTAATTAAGGAAGTGAGGGAGGAGGAAATAGTATACTGAGGAATTCAGAATAAGAAGAAGAAAATTGTATTAGAATATTGGAAGTTTGGTATTTTGGTGGAAGCCATTAGTTTTTTTTTATTGTTTTTGTGACCTTCAGGTTAATGTTTATATATAAAAATTTTAATATTGTATTTTCTTATGTTTATTTTTTTTTCCTTTAAATATGTTTAATCATTATAATCATAACTGTAATTTGTAATAAATCATATATCAACATGATTGGTTAAAAGTTTTTTTCAGTGATGATTAATGTGAGGTAAATGTTGTGTGTGTTGTAAAGCGGTAATGGGATCCCATGTCAACAAAAGGATTAGAGGGATCATGGTAGGGAAAGGGCGGCTGAAGTAAACATCTGGCTCCCAATCTTCAAGTTCATTTTATTTTTGAAATATTATTATAGTGTTCATAGAAATCATTTATTGTGACAGTCCTTTGGGTAATGGCGAAGGGTGGTTCTCACACCGCACACTGTGGCCACTGCGGCAATAAATCAATTTGGACCTGCTTTTCGATTTTGATGATTTTTGCACAGATGGTTAAAAACTATCTAAAGGTCATGTGTGAAAAATTTCATGCAAATATCTCCATTGGTTTTCTGTCCCGAGCAGCGCAAAGTTGAAGTATGTGAACAAGTCTCAAATGTGATAGTTTTCTAGGTCATATTCAAAAGCCTGTTACTTATAAACTATACACCGAATGTACCTTATAAGTATTTTTTCAATTAAAATGGACATTAAGCATTATATGTAAATTAAAAAAAAAATTTAAAAATTTAAAAAAAAAATTCTTTTGACAATATATTTTAAACAAAAAATAAAAAGATTTATGATTTTCTGTTATACTTTTAGTTGTGTGCGAAGCAGTGCGACACATGGAGTCCTATACCAAATTAAAGCTGAGAGTCTCAGCTAACAGACTAAATAAAAAAATCCTGCCCCAATTTGCCCGCCACCGAAAAAACAATGAAAAACTAAAAAATTACAGTAAAAAATATGCGTTATGCGTTATTTTTCGCGTGCAAAAACAACTTTGTATTCTTTCTTTCTTTGCTACTCGTACACGAAGCCGGTGCCAATTTGGGATCGAGAAATACGAAAATTTCATTGCATGTGTACTATATAGAAAAAACTTAAATTTGAGTCCCGATTACAAAAACAAATGTACACAAAAGTATTTATCAAAGTAATATCGGTACATTGTTTACGTAGACTAAACAACAAAAAATCTAAACTACACATTAAATGAAGAGCTTTACGTATGACTTAATCAATAACTTAACATTTTTCACATTTTTATCCGTTATCCGTTATAAACATTCTTTATATTATATCTGAGAGTGGTATAGTGATAAGTAAGTGTTTATTAAGCAATTAAAGCCAATTTATATAATAAGCAATGGAAAAGCTAAAAATATCTTTCAGCACGCTTTCGGAAATTGTTTTTCAATGTAAAAAAGATATTGATCTTATAATTGGTGTAGTTTTCGGAATTATAAAATAGTGTCCGAGAAAACTCAAGAAAAATTCAGACGGTTTTTGAAACAAACATTTATGCCTCATTTTTTTAAAGTAGTGGAACAAGAGTCAGCGTACTTCATCAAGATTTTTTAATGACAATGAAGAATGGCTAATACATTCTTATACGTTGACTGATGAAATAGTGGCTGATACAGTGGATGGTAAACGTGGACGTCCAACGAAAACCTTTGGGGAGAGCAATGCCAGAACGAAATCTTCGGTTCAAAATTATATTATCCACAATTAGTTGCACTCAGGCAATAGACGCTGAGAAATTCCAAATATATTGTATAGACACGGCAAAATTGTACATTGATTTGTATGGAAAATTTTTATATTGGAGTTGTACGAGGGGTGAGTGTTACAGTGGGCGGATTTTCTTCATATTTTTAAAACAGCATTTAATAGATGTTATATGCATTTTTGCGAAAAATAAACATATTGCATATAAAGATATTGCATTTTCGAAATATCGTTTGTATGGGAGGTGGACGTAAAAGTGGGCGGATTAAGTTCATATTTTCAGGAGGTCATTCTACAATTATTATATTAATGTTTTATGAAAATTGACTTAATATATTTAAAATCATGGAAGTTATGCCACATTTTCTATTTAAGTTGTATGGGAGGTGGGCGTAAAAGTGGGCGTATTTTTGTAAAAAAAAAATTGAAATTCTTAAAAAATTTAAAATAAATGTGTGCAAAATTTCATGAAGCTCCGCAACCTCATTGATTTAAGACCATTAAATACACTACACGGCCACAGTGTGCACCGTGAGAAAGGCTACTCAACACATAGCTGGTCGCACAACAATTCGCCGTGGCGTCTCCAGGTCTCGTAACAATATGGCGCCCAATCTAAAAAACTCAATTAAACAAAAAGAAACAATTTTTTTGTGTAGTAAGATCGAAGCACTTTGTCCATAGACCAATAGCTTACAAAAACAATAACCCATTGATATTGACAATTAAAGAATACATGGAAGGAAATAACTTTATTCAAGTAGCCATTTTAGATTTACATAATTTCTTCTAAAAGTTTGTTGTACTTGAATGTAGGGATTCAGTCCAGTAATCTTTTGTTAATGTCATAATAAATTTAGCAGTCAGTTAAGTTCTCATCTGTATTCTAAAGAAGAGAATCGATGAAAGTACTAGTTGTCTATTTAGAATTTCAAGAAAATCAAAAAATTAATAAATTTATTTATTTTAAATTTTTTTTGGAGTTTGTTATGTAAAAGAAATCCAATTTGATAACCGTTTAGGTGCAAAAACCTGAAGTCCGTAGTATCAAATGATTTTTTTTTTTATTCAGCTTTCAGATTTAACATTTTTTTATCATTTACGGCCCTTTTCACAATGTATGATTATTTTATTTTTAATTTAAAATTAACTAACTGTCGGTTTGGTTAACAGGCACTATATAACCGACGGTTATCGATTTGGATTTCACCATCATACGGTTACTTAACAAAAGAATATAAGAAAAAAAAATAGTGTAATGGAAGATAGTATTTTAAAAACCAAGAATTTATATAAATATGTTAATTTTAAAACCAGATAACACAAATATATGCATGTGGTTTTAGATTAGATGAACTAAATGAGTTATTTGGGTCAGTAAATGCAAAACTGCACTCCGTTTTATTTAATATCCAGGTATAAAAATAAAACAATATTCGTTTGCTATTTTTATGTATTTAAAAATGTTAAAATTGATTAGACTACTATTTCGCATCAATTAAATCCTTACAATAGGAAAACAAAAAGGAAATTATCTGTATTTCGATTAAAATTTTTGTGTATTGTGATACATTCTTTGTAAATATTGCTTTAAGGTCAATATGCAGCTTTCCTGAATTTCAGGTTTGAAATTTTTACCCTTACTTCTACTGAATTAAAATTCATCATCGTCATTGCAACTGCATTTTCTGTCGAACGGTACACCGTACACACTCACAGATGCCTCTTGACTAAGACTCTGGGGAAGTGAACATATAATGGAAGCAGTGTTTTTGAAGGATCTAAGAGATGGGTTCATAGTTGCGGCAGTGAGTCAAATTGATGTTTTCAGGTTCATTGTAAGCTTTTTCGCGTCTATGGTTTAATGTTCGCTAGTACAGGCCTATTTGAATTGCAGCAGGCGTCCACATTGGTGCAACTTATGAATGATGTCGTGGGATTGGGAACTAACGCAAAGCGCCTCTGCCAATGATAAAACGTGTGTTCTGACTTCCATATTTTCTTTTTCTATCAAGAGCAACAGCAGTTATTCTCCGCTAACACCCCTTCTTTCCTTGAAAAACCCTGGTGATTGTCAAGCGAGACCCTTTAAAACAGCAAACATGCAACAAAATTTTTTAATGGATTTATAAAATAAATTTTAAATATTTGTTGTTAAAATTTAATTTTCAATAAATATTTTTATTGAACAAAATCTGACAATTAAAATAATAACCGGCAAATTTTCTTCGGTTAAATTTAACAGACACTTTTTTGTTAAATTGTGTAAAGTTAAAGTTAATCATACTTTGTGAAATACAATTTAACATAACCTTCGGTTAAAGTTCTTGTTAATTTATAATCAGACATTGTGAAAGGGGCCGTTAATTGCACACAATTTTTTTTTTATCATTAGGATTCTATTGATAAAAACTAAAAACAAAATAGAACTTAGATTTTCACATACATTTTTAATTTTTACAAATATCTTCTTTTTAGATGCATATTTTATGTATAAAACTAAATTAACATAAATATAATTTATTCTGAAAGTATATAAATAATTATTTTTTTAACCATTTTTTTACATTCTATTTACATACATACATAAAAAAGTCATACATATATTAAAAAGTCTAAAAGTAATTACCAAAATCTTAAAATATTATCATTGTTTAGAGTTTATGTTAGAGTATCGCGTATATACATATATATCTGTTGAGTGTAGTTAATTTTTATTCTGCCAGTCCTTATTTGTAGAAATTTAGTAATGTTTGAGAAGGCAAGGAATAAATATTCAAACGAGAAATCAAGCTAAAAGAAATAAAATTTTTTTTGTTTTTATTTATTTATTTAGTAGTAATTAAAATACTTTCTTATTAACTAAATGATATTAAATTATTCATTATTTTAATTACTCTGATATGTATTACTTTTTACAAAATGCACACAGTTTCTTTTAAATATGTTGATATTTCTTTCATTTTTAACATTTATGGTTAATAGATTAAATAACTGCAATCCTTTGTATAATAGACATCTTTTCATTGCACTATTTGTTGCTCTATGTATCCTAAAATCATTTGCATTCCGAAGACTGTAAGGTTGACATTCGTTGACATATCTTAATTGCTCTGTTAAATATTCAGGTGCATTCCCGATTTTCATTTTATAGATGAAGGTAAAGGTATTAAGTTGAAGACTTTGCCTTATGTTCAGCCATTTTAATGTATCCAGCATGAGTTGTATTGGAGTATATCTATTGCATTTAATTATCGATCTCATAGCCCTGTTTTGCAACTTTTGTAATCTCTCTATTTGTAAGTCTGTGCAGCATGTGTATAATATTGTTGAACCGAATTCAAAATGTGGTTTAACTATGGTGTTATATATATTTATTGCAGTAATTGTTGATATTTTATTTCTTATTCTTTTAAAAAAGCCAATTTTTTTTCCAATTTTTTTGCATATGTAATCTATATGATCTTTAAGGTTCAATTTTTTGTCTATTATAAATCCTAAATATTTGATGTTTTCCACTTTCTCAATTATTTTGTTACTAATTTTAAAGGGTATTTCGCTGTTCATGTTTATTTCTAATAATATTGTTTTATTTTCATTTAGTTTTAGCTTATTCATTTTTAACCAATTATTTACATTTACCATATCATAAGTTAAGTTTCTGTGGCACTGTTCATCGGTTTCAGATTCTCTAAATATTAAAGTATCATCCGCATATAACACTATTTCACATTTCTCTAGTATATTGGGTAAGTCATTTATATATATGATAAATAAAAGAGGCCCCAGAATAGATCCCTGAGGTACTCCATATTCGTTGTTTATAGTGTTAGAAAAAATATTATTTACTTTGGTTACTTGTTTTCTATTTGTTAGGTATGATTTAAACCAGTTTAATTCTTTATTTTGGATCCCATATTTATAAAGTTTGCACAATAATATGTCTCTATCAATAGTTTCAAAAGCTCTGTTAAAGTCGAGAAATATTGCCATAACTTTTTTATTTTTGTTGATATTTTTCCATCTATTAATAACATAGTTCACTGCTGTCTCACACGAAAAGTTTTTTCGAAAACCGGCTTGATATTTCGATAATATATTGTTTGTTTCTATATAGTCTTCTAGTTGTTGCTTAATGATTTTTTCTAGAATTTTTTCACATAGTTTGAGAGTGTTTATCCGACGAAAATGTACACATTTATTAGTTTTTGCTATTTTTTCAATTGGGGTAATCATTGTCGTTTTCCAATTTTCTGGAAAAGTTCCCGTGTCTAGAGACTTGTTAATTATTCTCAACATTATATTTCCAAGCAAATCCCAATTATCTAAGATTAAGCATATATTCACATTATTATAATCTGGTTTCTTCTTCATAACTTTACATTTACATTTACAGTTCAGAAATAGTTATTGTACTAAAAATAAATTTACTGTTTATCACATTTGTTTGATTACTATATTGAACATGTTCTATACTATCTCTTATTTCTTTAATACTATTTACAAAATATTCATTAAATTGGTTCGCTATATCGGTGCTGTTATTATATTCTATGTTATTAAATATCACATTTTTTATCACAGGTTTGTTCTTTTTTAGCACTAGATCTTTGATATTCTTCCACATTTGCTTTTGATCATTAGTATTGCTTATTTTTTTATTAATATATGTATTTTTTTCATTTTCTAATTTTATTTTATAGATATTTCTTGCTTGTTTGTAATTATTCCATGCTGCAACAGTATTTTCAATTTTTGCTATATTGTACTTTGCTATTTTATCATTTTTTAGTGTTTGTAATTGACTATTAAACCACTTATTTCCACCATACTTTCCGCTAGTAGTTTTTCTAACAGTAAGTTTCTTGATCGTATTTTCAATGCAGTTATCAAAACTCATTACATTATTATTTAAACCAGTTCTGTCATCAAAATTTAATGATGTATAAAATTCTCTTCTAAATTTACTTTTTTCATATTTAAAAAATTCTATTTGTTTTTTGTTTTCACATTCTTTTTCCACTTTGTTTTCAATACAGATTTTTATTGTTTCATGATCAGATATTTTATTTACTCTACTATTATTTACTCTAACATTAAAATTATTTGTTATCACATAATCGATTAATGTTCTTGATTCTTGCATAACTCTCGTGTAATCGGTAATTACTTATAATTACTATAAATAAAGATACAGATTTAAATAAAAAGCAATCAGTTAATAGGAAAAGATTAAGAAATCCAGAATTTGATTTGAATAGATCTTCCATCCACACTGAAGTTAAACAAAGAAAAATTATTAAACCAAGTACGTCAGAGATGGCAAATTCTAATAGGGAGAAATCAAGTGCTCAGTTTACTGATCTTTCTGGAACAATAATATCTGTTCCTCAAGAGGAAAGATCTATACCAAATCCGTCAAATATTATATTAATGAATATTAATGAAGGTCCTGAGTCAATCGCTAGGAATCTAGAAGTTAACGAGCCTCTAGTTGACCAACGTTCTCTTGAAGACAAAGTACGTCTCGTTCAAGAGGTGAAACAAGTCCTTGGTGATTTAGCCAAGTCAGTGCAGACTTTATCAAGCAATCCAATAATTAATGGTAGCGATAGGTCAAACCTGATTTTAGAAGATAGGGGAAACATTAATAACGTTATCTGTAATGAAAATCAAAATATTACTAATACTACTAACACAACAAATGCAAATACTTACCAGCCTGAACATTTTACTCATCGTACCCCTGGGGGAATGCCTTTTAACTTTAATGCGTCTGTTAATTATCCAGTGAATGGTCCATCAAGAAAAGATAATAATGTAAGGCTTAACTTAACTTAACAATAATGAGTTTGATTTTCGTCAAATTCGGATGGATAAATTAGGCATTATTTTTGACAATAGATCAATTAGTGTTGATGACTTTATTTTCCGATTAGAGCATCTTAGAACACATTATAATATTCCTGTGAAAGAAGTAGTTAGGGACTTTCATTTATTGTTGTCAGATTCGGTGAAAGATTGGTATTGGTCATTTATTGAGACCCATGGTGTTACCGAATGGCCCGTTCTTCGACTAGCTTTGTTGTCTGAATATCAATCACCCAGATCGAACTTCGAGGTTATGCGTGATTTAGTTGAAAGGAAGCAAGAGACTTTTGAGACTATCGATGCATATTTCCATGTGATGAATAAACTGCGATCTAAATTAACTCAATCTATACCCGAATATAATATGATCAAAATAATGAAACGTAACATAAATTTGAATGTAGCTCGTATTGTCTACCCAATAGCAACGAAGCAGAAAGAAATTTTCCTAGAAGAGAGGTTAGAAGTAGTGTACCACCTGCTAAAACATATCGGCACGTAAATGAAGTACATTTTAACTCGGAAGAACAATTAGATAACCTACCTTACTTACCAATTTAACCAACAACAACAAAAACCACATGTGCTCTGCTGGAATTGTAAAGTAACAGGTCATGTGTTCATGGAATGTCCTATGGAACAGCGTGCATTGTTTTGTTACAAATGTGGTAAGCCAAACGTAACGACGCCAAAATGTCCTACATGCTTACAGAAAAACATGAGGAATGGCGTGGGAGTGACAGGGGACCTGCGTCAAAAGGAGAACCCTTCAATAAACCATGTTAAAGCAGCCTGAAATTAAAAATAATTCATTAATACAAAATTTCATTAAAGTAAATAGTCATATGAGACATTATATTCCTTTACAAATTAGGCAAGAAAATTATGATAGAGTTAGGGCTAGGATTTTTGAATCAAAACCAGTAAAGAAACGTATTGTAAAGCTTCGGCAAAGCACGGAAACTTTTAAGACGTCAAGTAGTGGATGCTATAAAAAGAGCTGACCTAAATTTTAAAGATCCAAGAGTTTTTCTAGAAGTAGTGATGAATGGAGAATGGAGAAATGCTTTTGTATCTTTGTCCTGAACTAGAACAAGTTTTGTATTTAGGGATAGATTTTTTGAGGATATTTGGTTTACTTCCAGAAACAGTAGGGATCAATGAATTAGATATTAGTAAGATACAGCAAGATTTTAATAATTCTATAAACGATTCCAAAATGAAACCGCACGAATTAAATACAGAACAACAAGAGAGATTTAATATGGTAATTAAAGAATTTGATACGTCTGAAGATAATTCTTGCAAAAAAACCGACTTCAAAACAGACAAACTTAAAATCATATTTCTTTAAGACGGTAACTATTGCGACACCCTGTAATTTCCGAATTCAAATTTTATACTAGTTATAGCGGTCTTAGCAATACAGGTTCATTGTAAATTTCAACCGTCTGTCTGTAACGGTTTAAAAGTTTGGCCATATACATCAAATTACATAAACTATTGCGACACCCTGTAATTTATAATTTATATAATTTATACTTATTATAACAGATATAGTAATGGACATTCTGACTAATTTGTAAGTGTTTATCAACAACTGTTTAAAAGATAGGGTCATATATATCAAATGACGTCACCCTTTACGGACACCCTTTAAATTCAAATTTTAATATAAATACTTTTTAAAGAGGACTTTGTCATACAGATTCTTTTTAAATTTTACTTTGTGTCCATATACATCAAATTACATTAACTATTGGGACACCCTTTAATTTCCAATTTTAAATATTTATACTTGTTGTTATACCAGACATAGTAGTGAACATTCTGTCTATTTTTCAAATGTTTGTCTATAACGGTTCCAAAGATGAGGACATAATGGTCAAATTACATCAATGATGGGGACACCCTTTAATTTATAGATCCAAATTTTATACTTGTTGTAATAGCGGACTAAGCAATATAGGTTCTTTGTAAATTTCAACTGTCTATCTATAACAGTTGAAAAGTTTGCCCATATATATAACTATTACATTAACTATTGGGACACCCTTTAATTTCCAAATTCATATTTTCACTTGTTATTTTAGCAGACTTAGCAACACAAGTTCTTTGTAAATTTGAACTGTCTGTCTATAACGGTTTAAAAGTTTGGCCATATATATATCAAAATAAACCAACTAATGGGACACCCTTTAATTTCTTATTTTAAATATTTATACTTATTATAACAGACATAGTAGCGAACATTCTGTGCAACTTTCAAGAGTTTGTCTATAACGGTTCAAAAGATAGGAGAATAAAGGTGAAATTAAGTCACCTATGGGGTCACCCTATAATTTTATTTTTTAATTACTTTTTGTTATTGGTGACCTATAAAGTTCATAATACATGTAAAAAACATGTATGTTGTATGGGGACACCCTTTAATTTTTGAACTTCTTTTAAAATGGGACCAATCTGTAGCCATAACCTTTCTAATAATGCAAAAATTTTTAAAATCGGTTCAGAAATGACCGAGTTCTGAAGGCACAAACATACAAACAAAAAAAAAAGCAACACACAGACGAATTGATAACCTCCTTCTTTTTTTGAAGTCGGTTAAGAAAGGATTAGGTTTGACTACGTTAGAAGAACACAAGATCGAGTTAGTCGACAATACAATGCCTGTTAAAGAAAGATATTATCCTATTTCACCTGCGGTACAGAGAATTGTTTATGAATAAATCGATAACATGTTGAAGCTAAATGTAATCGAAGTAAGTCAGAGTGCCTGGAACAATAGAACAACAATTGTAAGAAAGCCCGGAAAGAATCGCCTATGTCCAAACAAATGCGCGCAAGCTGAACCAGCTTACAATAAAAGACGCTTATCCGCTTCAAAATATAGATGGAATTTTGAGCAGGATCGATGAGACATACTTCATAAGTAGTGTTGACCTCAAGTATGCTTTCTGCCAAATTAAGCTGGAAGAAAAAAATAAGCAGTATACAGCATTTACAATGGCAGGTCGCCCGTTATACCAGTTTAGGATTATGCCGTTCGGACTATGCAATGCTGCACAACGTCTATGCAGATTAATGGACAAAATTATACCCCAAAGTCTCAAGGATAATGTGTTCACCTATTTATATGATTGTTATCGCTGGCGGCGACGGTCGTTCAAAAAAGGGCGAATTTAACAACCAAATAAAAAGAGTCTCTAATTAATTGGTTAAAGTGTTTATTTCTATTTAAAAAATATTACAATTAACAAATGTAAATATACATATAAGAACAAATGTACTTACCGCAGTGCTTTGCTTTAACGAACTAATTTTACTTGTTAAAATAATTTAAAGTTGAGCCAAAAATTCTTTATGTATTAAATACATCAAAAAATAAAGGGCCAACTTAACGAAACAAAAGCACTGCAGAATAATATTGTTACACATAAAACTAACTGATCATTTACAATCATACATATGTATAAACAAATAGGAAAAAAGGGAATAAAAATACATAATATGAATATACATAAACGATCAAGAGACAAAATAACAAGACATTTAGGCAACTCACAGACTGACAAATCAAAATAAATAAATTCAAACAAAATAATAAATGTTTCCAGTTTTATGAGCCATTAAGCGTCATCCCCACCCCCGTGGATCGACCACGATTCACTTCTCCAAATCAAGGACTGCAAGTTTGGAAATCGGGACACTGCAGGATCACAAATGATAACCAAGTCACCAACGGTAATGGGCTTTGTGCGGTCAACGTGGGCAAATATTCTCGGATCCAGCGATTCCAAAAATGATCGCGTAGTTGTCGAGAGATGCACCACTGCTTTCTCAATAAAATAGGCTCTTCAGCTGACGCTCCGGCAGGAGTTTGGGTTGTATTTGGGCAACCAAGTAGGAAATGATTAGGCGTTAGTGGTTCCTCATCTTCGTGGCTCAACGGCAAGTGTGTTAAGGGACGAGAGTTCACAATATTTTCTGCTTCAATTAGGAAGCTTTTAAGCGTGTGTTCACGAGGGGCAGACTCTTTCAATGTTGACTGTAGCACACGTTTGAAGCACTGTACCATTCGTTCCCATACACCACCTTCTGCAGGATTATGTTGGCAATTGAACTGCCAGTCGATACTTTTCGATGATAGTTCATCTTCAATACGGGCCACATCAAATACCTCACTGAACCTCTTAGCGACTTGGTCAGCACCAACAACATTTTTACCATTGCCGCTTCTGAGCCTTGTAGGTACGCCACGTCTATTTATAAAATTACGTATGGCAAGGATGTACGCATCTGTGGACAGGTCGAAAGCAACTTCTAAGTGGATGGCTCTTACGGTTAGGCAGGTAAATAGAGCTACCCATCTCTTTTCATGGCGTCGACCAATGGTTACAGTTAGCGGCCCGAAGTAATCCAACCCAGTATAGGTAAAGGGCCTAATATATGGCGTAAGTCTGTCTTCTGGCAAAGAACCCATAAGTGGTGGCACCGGCAATGTACGACGAAATCTGCAAATAAAACATTTAGAAAAACATTAGCTGCGTCTACACGGCCATTAACTCGCAGTAGTAATTTTCATCCAAGTATGGAACCAACGCATATAATTCACTACTTTTGGGCAAATTTTCTTCAGATTTTATAATTTCAATTTCGGCATTAGATTTTTCTTTCTGGGTTTGGCGACAAAGGCTAGCAGGGCTTATATTCACAGCTTTAGGCCATTCATCTTCACCACCATAAAGAAAATTAGGGCCACTGAACCAGCTGGATTCATTTGCAAAGTCGACCTGAGATTTCATCCTAGTGGTTTCATCAGCAACATTGATATTGGTGGGCAGCCATCTCCAATCTGCTGGGCTAGTGGAATCTAGAATTTCTGTGATTCGATGGGCAACAAAAGGCTTGTATCTACGACTTTCTGAGCCTATCCAATTAATCACAGTAGAGGAATAGCTCCAACAAATAAACCGAGAAACCTTCATGGAATGCTCCTTCAAAATCGTATCCAATAATCGAGTACCCAAAACAGCAGCCTGAAGTTCGAGCCTTGGAATACTCATCGTTTTTAGAGGGGCACATCTCGTTTTTGCAGCAACGAAGGATACTTCAACTTTTCCATCAGGATATATGGACCTCCAGTATGACGCGGCACCAAATGCATCCTCACTAGCGTCGACAAAAACATGTAGCTCTAGACGGATAGGAATGCCATTTCCAAAATAACAACGAGGCACTTTCACATTAACAACATTTTTTAGCTCTTGGCGCCAAATATTCCACATGTCATATAAGTCATTGGGCAAAGGGTTATCCCATCAGACATGGTACCTCCATACCTCACGCATAAACAGTTTAGCCGTAATCATAAAGTTGCTCAATAGACCAAGTGGATCGAAAACAGACATTACCACTCGTTTTGTAGGAGCCTTCAAACCATTTATGACATCAGAATTCACGTTGTGGAACCTCAACTCAAACCTGAAAGTATCATCTTTAGGTTGCCAGTACATACCTAGGACTTTTTCTGACTGCAGCTCGTTGATATCGCTGGAAAAGTTCACCGGCTTCTCCATAGCACCTTTAAGAGCCACAATTACCTCAGACGAATTGGATGAAAAATTTCTTAGCTCGAATCCAGCTGACTTATGGATGTCACGAACTTGTTGGGCAACTTCAATAGCTCTTTCAGGTGTTGGAAAACTGTAGACGAAATCATCCACATAATGATGATCCAAGATAGACTTCACCGCACGAGGGTATTTTTCCCGATAGCTTAGGGCGTTGGTTTCTTGGACATAATGGGCTACGCAGGGCGAACAAGCAGCGCCAAATGTCATCACGACCATCTCATAAGTATCTGGAGGCTTGCCGTCATCATCGCGCCAAAGGAAGCGTGGAATAACTGTCTGGCAGGACTACATCATCAGAGCGCCACAAGAGCCGGGTTTGAAATCTTCCTTCAACTTTCACAGTAGTATTCATCATTATTTGACGAGCTCGAGCAACCTCCTTCGATTCTATGACCGATTTTTTCGATTTCAAAATAATTTGCCACCAAGTCGTAAAGTGTCTGCTCAGGCTGAACTGTCAACAAACATAAATTAGAGTTTGATGGCTTACCCTTCATCGGACCAAAAACGACCCAACCCAATGGTGTGTTGGCAGCATAGGGACCACTTTCTTCCAAAGGCACAATTTCATCAGGAAGACCAAGATGGCAGTGATCTAATCCTATCAGGACTTTAAGGGCCACACCATTGTATAATTTAATTGGTAAACCAGGATGAGCGCTTAAATCCATATTGAAACTCTGAGCCGGCAATTTCAAATTCGATAATAAAACATTTTTTAAAGCATATTTTCTTTGCTTACCAATCCCACTTACTTGGAGATCAACCACAGATGCCATTTCTTCAGATTCCTTTCCAGCGTAGCAGTGCAAGTTCAATTTACTTTGATGCCCCCGGAGGCCCAGTTGCCTCACCAATGAGCTGTCCACCATAGTAACCGAAGAACCTTCATCCAACAACGCGTAAGTTTCAACCTTGTTACTAGGACCATAAAGTACAATAGGCACAACTCGAAACAGCAGTACGCTCTTATCTGCAGGACGGGATACACAGCTCAAGACAGACGCACTTCCATTTGATGAACCACTTGGGGCTTCTGACTCACTTGGCCCAGAATATTTTTCGCGATTATTATTAATTTGTACATCATGTAGTAATTTGTTATGTTTTCGCAGGCAACCATCGATGGGACACTCTTTTCGTTTACGGCTACTCCTACTAGGATGCCCCGAGCCAAGACACGAAAACCATAACCTCAATTTCTTCACATTAGACCATCTGTCAGGCACACTCAATGAACTACATTTTCTACACTCAAATAATTTATGATTACCCTGGCACATAGGGCATTCTTGTTTATGTTGACCATCAACGGCGTGGAGGACAACTTTTCTTTTAGGTTCACTATAATTTCGATTACTACTCACCCCTTGAATAGTTTGAGCCTAAAATTCTTTATGTATTAAATACATCAAAAAATAACGGGCCAACTTAACGAAACAAAAGCACTGCAGAATAATATTGTTACACATAAAACTAACTGATCATTTACAATCATACATATGTATAAACAAATAGGAAAAACGGGGATAAAAATACATAATATGAATATACATAAATGATCAAGAGACAAAATAACAAGACATTTAGGCAACTCACAGACTGACAAATCAAAATAAATAAATTCAAACAAAATAATAAATGTTTCCAGTTTTATGAGCCATTAAGAGACATCCCCACCCCCGTGGATCGACCACGATTCACTTCTCCAAATCAAGGACTGCAAGTTTGGAAACAGGACGCATCAGGACACCAGTGCTATTACGGACATCAGCACGACGTATAATATCATCTTTACCATTGTATACCTCTTCCACTCGACTTCGTCTCCAATCTTTTCGGGACACTGCAGGATCACAAATGATAACCAAGTCACCAACGGCAATGGGCTTTGTGAGTTTGGGTTGTATTTGGGCAACCAAGTAGGAAATGATTAGGCGTTAGTGGTTCCTCATCTTCGTGGCTCAACGGCAAGTGTGTTAAGGGACGAGAGTTCACAATATTTTCTGCTTCAATTAGGAAGCTTTGAAGCGTGTGTTCACGAGGGGCAGACTCTTTCAATGTTGACTGTAGCACACGTTTGAAGCACTGTACCATTCGTTCCCATACACCACCTTCTGCAGGATTATGTGGACAATTGAACTGCCAGTCGATACTTTTCGATGATAGTTCATCTTCAATACGGGCCACATCAAATACCTCACTGAACCTCTTAGCGGCTTGGTCACCACCAACAACATTTTTACCATTGTCGCTTCTGAGCCTTGTAGGTACGCCACGTCTATTTATAAAATTACGTATGGCAAGGATGTACGCATCTGTGGACAAGTCGAAAGCAACTTCTAAGTGGATGGCTCTTACGGTTAGGCAGGTAAATAGAGCAACCCATCTCTTTTCATGGCGTCGACCAATGGTTACAGTTAGCGGCCCGAAGTAATCCAACCCAGTATAGGTAAAGGGCCTAATATATGGCGTAAGTCTGTCTTCTGGCAAAGAACCCATAAGTGGTGGCACCGGCAATGTACGACGAAATCTGCAAATAAAACATTTAGAAAAACACTTCTGTAAAGTTTTTCTTAAGCGTGGAATCCAGAACGATGTTCTTATTTCACATATTGTGGCTTCGAAATTCTGATGTTTCATCTTCTCGTGTACATGAGCCACAAACAACTCAGTGACGGGATGATGTGACGGCAATATAATCGGCCGTCTTATTTCCAAGGGCAACCAACTAGCTGCGTCTACACGGCCATTAACTCGCAGTAGTAAATTTCCATCCAAGTATGGAACCAACGCATATAATTCACTACTTTTGGACAAATTTTCTTCAGATTTTATAATTTCAATTTCGGCATTAAATTTTTCTTTCTGGGTTTGGCGACAAAGATAAATTTCCGCAGTTTTTAGTTCAGCAGCAGTCATACTAATTCTTTCATCTTGGCTTACTTTCCTTTGGCATCGACTTATGAAACGTAACATCCAGGCAACCTTTCGTTTTAGCTTCAAATAAGAAGAAAATCTACTAAAATCAATAATAGGAGGAATATTAATTAATAGAGCAAATTTTGGACGTAGCTCCTCAGTATCAAGGCTAGCAGGGCTTATATTCACAGCTTTAGGCCATTCATATTCACCACCACAAAGAAAATTAGGACCACTGAACCAGCTGGATTCATTCGAAAAGTCGACCTGAGACTTCATCCTAGTGGTTTCATCAGCAACATTGATATTGATGGGCAGCCATCTCCAATCTGCTGGGCTAGTGGAATCTAGAATTTCTGTGATTCGATGGGCAACAAAAGGCTAGTATCTACGACTTTCTGAACCTATCCAATTAATCACAGTAGAGGAATCGCTCCAACAAATAAACCGAGAATCCTTCATGAAATGCTCCTTCAAAATCGTATCCAATAATCGAGTACCCAAAACAGCAGCCTGAAGTTCGAGCCTTGGAATACTCATCGTTTTTAGAGAGGCACATCTCGTTTTTGCAGCTACGAAGGATACTTCAACTTTTCCATCAGGATATATGGACCTCCAGTATGACGCGGCACCAAATGCATCCTCACTAGCGTCGACAAAAACATGTAGCTCTAGATGGATAGGAATGCCATTTCCAAAATAACAACGAGGCACTTTCACATTAACAACATTTTTTAGCTCTTGGCGCCAAATATTCCACATGTCATATAAGTCATTGGGCAAAGGGTCATCCCATCGGACATCGTACCTCCATACCTCACGCATAAACAGTTTAGCCGTAATCATAAAGTTGCTCAATAGACCAAGTGGATCGAAAACAGACATTACCACTCGTTTTGTAGGAGCCTTCAAACCATTTATGACATCAGAATTCACGTTGTGGAACCTCAACTCAAACCTGAAAGTATCATCTTTAGGTTGCCAGTACATACCTAGGACTTTTTCTGACTGCAGCTCGTTGATATCGCTGGCAAAGTTCACCGGCTTCTCCATAGCACCTTTAAGAGCCACAATTACCTCAGACGAATTGGATGAAAAATTTCTTAGCTCGAATCCAGCTGACTTATGGATGTCACGAACTTGTTGGGCAACTTCAATAGCTCTTTCAGGTGTTGGTAAACTGTCGACGAAATCATCCACATAATGATGATCCCAGATAGACTTTACCGCACGAGGGTATTTTTCCCGATAGCTTAGGGCGTTGGTTTCTTGGACATAATGGGCTATGCAGGGCGAACAAGCAGCGCCAAATGTCATCACGACCATCTCATAAGTATCTGGAGGCTTGCTGTCATCATCGCGCCAAAGGAAGCGTTGGGAACATCTGTCTTCAGGAGCCACAAGGAGCTGGTGAAACATCTCTTTAATGTCGCCGCAAACTGCAACAGCTCCAACTCGAAAGTTGAATAAAATAGACGGCAGAGGCTTATATTGCTGAGGACCCTTTAAGAGCATGGAATTCAACGATACACCTTCAACAGTTGCAGCAGCATCGAAAACTAGCCGAAGCTTTCCAGGCTTGTTGGGGTTGACCACTCCAAAGTGGGGAAGATACCAAGTTCTAGGGCAAACACCAGAAGCTTCATTAGGCAACAATTTCCTTACATACCCCTTTGACACGTAATCGTTCATGATGGACTTGTAGGCCTCACCAAATTCCGGAATTCTCTTCATTTTCCTCTCAATACCATTGATTCTATTTAGAGCCATGGAATAACTGTCTGGCAGGACTACATCATCAGAGCGCCACAAGAGCCAGGTTTGAAATCTTCCTTCAACTTTCACAGTAGTATTCATCATTATTTGACGAGCTCGAGCAACCTCCTTCGATTCTATGACCGATTTTTTCGATTTCAAAATAATTTGCCACCAAGTCGTAAAGTGTCTGCTCAGGCTGAACTGTCAACAAACATAAATTAGAGTTTGATGGCTTACCCTTCATCGGACCAAAAACGACCCAACCCAATGGTGTGTTGGCAGCATAGGACCACCTTCTTCCAAAGGCACAATTTCATCAGGAAGACCAAGATGGCAGTGATCTAATCCTATCAGGACTTTAGGGGCCACACCATTGTATAATTTAATTGGTAAACCAGGATGAGCGCTTGAAACTCTGAGCCGGCAATTTCAAATTCGATAATAAAACATTTTTTAAAGCATATTTTCTTTGCTTACCAATCCCACTTACTTGCAGATCAACCACAGATGCCATTTCTTCAGATTCCTTTCCAGCGTAGCAGTGCAAGTTCAATTTACTTTGATGCCCCCGGAGGCCCAGTTGCCTCACCAATGAGCTGTCCACCATAGTAACCGAAGAACCTTCATCCAACAACGCGTAAGTTTCAACCTTGTTACTAGGACCATAAAGTACAATAGGCACAACTCGAAACAGCAGTACGCTCTTATCTGCAGGACGGGATACACAGCTCAAGACAGACGCACTTCCATTTGATGAACCACTTGGGGCTTCTGACTCACTTGGCCCAGAATATTTTTCGCGATTATTATTAATTTGTACATCATGTAGTAATTTGTTATGTTTTAAAAGGCAACCATCGATGGGACACTCTTTTCGTTTACGGCTACTCCTACTAGGATGCCCCGAGCCAAGACACGAAAACCATAACCTCAATTTCTTCACATTAGACCATCTGTCAGGCACACTCAATGAACTACATTTTCTACACTCAAATAATTTATGATTACCCTGGCACATAGGGCATTCTTGTTTATGTTGACCATCAACGGCGTGGAGGACAACTTTTCTTTTAGGTTCACGATAATTTCGATTACTACTCACCCCTTGAATAGTTTGAGGCAAAAATTCTTTATGTATTAAATACATAAAAAAATAACGGGCCAACTTAACGAAACAAAAGCACTGCAGAATAATATTGTTACACATAAAAATAACTGATCATTTACAATCATACATATGTATAAACAAATAGGAAAAAAGGGGATAAAAATACATAATATGAATATACATAAATGATCAAGAGTCAAAATAACAAGACATTTAGGCAACTCACAGGCTGACAAATCAAAATAAATAAATTCAAACAAAATAATAAATGTTTCCAGTTTTATGAGCCATTAAGAGACATCCCCACCCCCGTGGATCGACCACGATTCACTTCTCCAAATCAAGGACTGCAAGTTTGGAAACAGGACGCATCAGGACACCAGTGCTAGTACGGACATCAGCACGACGTATAATATCATCTTTACCCTTGTATACCTCTTCCACTCGACTTCGTCTCCAATCTTTTCGGGACACTGCAGGATCACAAATGATAACCAAGTCCCCAACGGCAATGGGCTTTGTGCGTTGACACCATTTGGAGCGTCTGGTCAACGTGGGCAAATATTCTCGGATCCAGCGATTCCAAAAATGATCGCGTAGTTGGCGAGAGATGCACCACTGCTTTCTCAATAAAATAGGCTCTTCCGCTGACGCTCCGGCAGGAGTTTGGGTTGTATTTGGGCAACCAAGTAGGAAATGATTAGGCGTTAGTGGTTCCTCATCTTCGTGGCTCAACGGCAAGTGTGTTAAGGGACGAGAGTTCACAATATTTTCTGTTTCAATTAGGAAGCTTTTAAGCGTGTGTTCACGAGGGGCAGACTCTTTCAATGTTGACTGTAGCACACGTTTGAAGCACTGTACCATTCGTTCCCATACACCACCTTCTGCAGGATTATGTGGACAATTGAACTGCCAGTCGATACTTTTCGATGATAGTTCATCTTCAATACGGGCCACATCAAATACCTCACTGAACCTCTTAGCGACTTGGTCAGCACCAACAACATTTTTACCATTGTCGCTTCTGAGCCTTGTAGGTACGCCACGTCTATTTATAAAATTACGTATGGCAAGGATGTACGCATCTGTGGACAGGTCGAAAGCAACTTCTAAGTGGATGGCTCTTACGGTGGATGGCTCTTCGATTACTACTCACCCCTTGAATAGTTTGCACCAAATCAGCAACATCTTTGAGCCACCTGTTAAAATCCAAAACCGTTGGATATGGCTTAATTGTTGAGGAATGGCGGGCCCACTCCATTCGTTTGCTCAAGGGAAGCTTACCAACCAATTCATCGATTAATGTGGGATTCGCTAAATGCTGTTGTCCATTGGCAGATTTCAAAAAGGCGGCAAGATACTGCACCTTAACAGCAAATGGCACAAGTCGATCAATAGCACTCTCACTAATTGGCTGAATTTCTTTCACTTGTTGGAGCTGACATCGGATAAGCATTTCTGGACGACCATATCGAAAACGCAACTGCTCCATCACCACATTGATGTTATCCGGATGTATCAGCAACGATTTAACACTCTCCCTTGCATAACCCTTTAATGCCTTTTGGATCCGAACACAATTTTCAAAATTATTGTAATTATAAACAGCAGTCGAATTACTAAAGGCTGTTGATAAAATGGGCCAATCCTCAGGTGTACCACTAAATTCCGGCAGGTCATATATTTTTCTGTGCACTGCCATCGAACCGCCATATTGGATGGTTGGGGCACGGCTGAGGATGGCGTTGAATTGGCATTAAGGCCAATGGACAAAACTTTCTGAGCAGTCAGCAACTGGACCTGGAGTGTATTAATTTGGCTTTGCAAGTCTTCCAAATTAATACCGTAATTGGGCTGGGGCATCGGAAGCTGTTGGCTAGGTTGAACCGTGGCTGAGGGCATGTTGGACGCGGCAGTGGAATTGGTGGCTACGCTACTTGAGATTCCAGCGCAGGTGGAACTCGTAGACATTGCGACAGCGGCAGGGGCAGATAATATTTTATCACTTATTTGAGCAGTACTTACGATTGTCTTGGTTACTCCTGAGGTGGGAGGAACTACTGGTATAGGCATTGCTGTTCCGGCGGCAGAGGAACTAGTAGACAGCAAAGGAGCTCCAGCGGCAGTGGGAGCCAATTACTGTGACGGCAGATATGTTCCGGCAGATGGAGAACCACTAGTATTTTGGCTTGATGTTGTCTGCAATCGAGCGCTTTTTATCACTGGCGATCGTTGCATTATGAACCACAAATATTCTTTAAACAATTGTTGTCCTGGCAGACGAGGAACCACTTAAAAAATTTTCAAATATATTTTTATTTAACGGCAGGCAATGTCCAATAAAAAGGCTGACAAGGAACCACTTCAGCAAAAATTTATTTTATCTTAGACAGAGAAACAATTGTTCCGGCAGGCAAGGAACCACAATAAATTTTTCCAAAGACCACAATGGTCAGCTAGGAACAACAAGAATTTCCGCACAACAGCTGCGAAATAAAATTTGTTATCGCTGGCGGCGACGGTTGTTCGAAAAAGGACGAATTTCAACCAAATAAAAAGAGCCAAGTTTCTAATTAATTACAATTAATTAATTTCTAATTAATATTACAATTAACAAATGTAAATATATGTACATATAAGAACAAATGTACTTACCGCAGTGCTTTGCTTTAACGAACTAATTTTACTTGTTAAAATAATTTAAAGTTGAGCCAAAAATTTTTTATGTATTAAATACATCAAAAAATAACGGGCCAACTTAACGAAACAAAAGCATTTAAATTACCCCAAAATACGAGAGAGATCAGGAGATTTTTAGGTACTGCCGGATGGTACAGACGTTTCATTCGAGACTTTGCATTAATTTCAGCGCCCCTGACCGACACTCTAAAAAGATCAAAAAAGTTTACTATGACTCCAGAAGCATTCGAATCATTTGAGCAACTTAAAACACGCTGATTTTTCCAAAAGATTTTATATTCAATGTGACGCTTCAAGTTATGGTGTCAAACATGTCAAAAAAAATTACACTATTACTTAAAAGGAATGTTTAGCGGCCGTATTAGCTATCCGCAAGTTCAGACCTTATGTTGAGATGATGCCATTCACCGTCATTACGGACCTTGCTAGTTTAAAATGGTTAATGATTATGAAAGATCTGAGTGGACGTTTAGCAAGATGGTCTTTGCAATTGCTGGAGTATGATTTTGAAGTCAAACATCGAAAAGGGTCAGAAAATGTGGTAGCTGATATGTTGTCTAGATCACCAGTGAACTCAATAAGTAAGATTAGTAAAGATGAATTATTAGACTTTGAGACAGTAGAATTTGAAAGCGAGCAATATAAAAACTTAATTAATGAAATAACTGAAAATTCAGACAAATTGCCAGATCTAAGGGTCGAAGATGGACTCGTTTTCAAGAGTACTAATTTCGATCAAGAGTCTGGAAAAGAATATAGCTGGAAATTATGGATACCAGAAAATATAACAGTAGCAATAATATAAAAAGCTCATGCCCCTCATAATATCGCGCATGGAGGCATCACGAAAACGCTAGAGTGAATAAAAAGGTATTTTTACTGGCCTAAAATGGCAAGCCAAGTTAAAAATTTTGTAACAAGATGTCAAGTATGTAAAGAGTCGAAATCGTCTAATCAAAATTTAAGACCAGGAATTGGTGAAGAAGTCATAACAGAGAGGCCATTTCCAAAGCTTTACGTGGACTTTCTGGGAAAGTACCCTAGGTCAAAGATTGGAAATAGCTACATATTTATCGTAGTAGATCACTTTTCATAATTTACCTTCTTAAAAGCCATGAAAGAGGCGACGGCAAGTAACGTAGTTCAATTTTTAGTAACAGAAATATTCCAGAAGTTCGACGTACCAGAAATTATACATAGTGATAATAATATTTTGAAATGTTTTTCGGGGAAAACATTTCAAAATATGATTGACGCTTATAAAATTAGGCATATAAGAACCGCCGTCTACTCTCCCCAATCTAACGCTTCGGAAAGGGTTAATCAATCCGTTCTAGCCGCAATAAGAGCCTACATAGAGGAAGATCATAGCGACTGGGATCTTTATTTACCGGAAATAGAATCAGCCTTAAGAACATCTGTGCATTCAGCGACTGGCATATCGCCATTTTTCCGTTTCTATATGTTCTCAAACGGTGCCGACTACAAACTAGCTCGAAAATTATCATCTTTAACAGATCACGAATTTAAAAACCAAGATAGAAACGAAAAACTAGAAACAATCAGAGAGAAGATGAAGCAAAACATTCATGAAGCGTATATAAAATCAGCTGAAAGATACAATAAAAGTGCAAGAGTTGTCAAATTTATACCTGGTCAAGAAGTTTATAGACGAAATACCGTGTACTTAACACTTAACTTCAAACAAAATATAAATGCTAAGTTTTGTAAGAAATTTATTAAATGCCGTATTCTTAAACCGGTGGGACAGAATATGTACGAATTGGAGTCAATGGATGGAAAACCAATAGGTGCTTTCCATGTTAAAGACATTAAAATCTGAAGTGCAATAATATAGTTTTAGAATCTGTGATACCCAATGTGCAATATTAGGATTAAGAAAACAATATAGGTTAATACTCGTTTTATTTGTATTAAGTTTATGTTTGTTTTCGTCCTAATATTTGTTCGGTCTTGACTCAAATTCTATAACTTGATTATACACTTCTTTATTTATACATATTTACCTACCTTAGAGTTAGGAATATCGTGCAATATTTATTTATAGATAGGTAACCCCAATAGTCCTTTAAAAAGTAAAACCTGAAAAGAGAAGAAAACGTATCACCAAGTATCAAGTTTAAATAAAAATTCGTGAAAAATAAAACTTCGCTGATGTTCCAACGATTTTGTAAAATAACATGGTTGACAATGTTTATGCCAGACATCTGTAGCCGAGTCTGAATACCAGTAACTATTGATGCCTAATTGTCTATATCGTAATACACAAGGTTTTAGATTCATTAGTGGAGTTTTAATTCTTTATGTTTAAAAAGTTGTTTATATGTATTAAGGCCCGGCTGATGAAACCTCAGGGTGTGGGAGTTCCCCACGTTGTACTGCTTTGGTTGCAGCACATACCGTTCCTGCCCAGTATAAAACTGGCAAACCCGGAGTTTTGTTGCGGCGGCAACCAACCCAAAGGTGCGCTATCTATTATGCAGCGAACTCTTTGAAGTCTTATTAAAATTTCTTGAGGAGTTATTAAGGAACCATTGTCATGTAAAGAATCGAATATGAAAATGCGCCCTTTTCCCAAAATCAAACAATGAGAAGGAGTTTTACCATCTTTAACTAAAAAATTTTCTGAAAGTATTATGGTAATAAACTTGTTGTCGACTCACTAGTTTTAAAATGTGTTTCAATATGATCAATTTCTAGGCCCGGAATACGACTTGTAGAATAGAAACGTTTATATAAGGCAGACGAATATTTTGTTTTACCATTATTCGAGGAGTGGCTTTGTGCAAAAAATACCAAAACTCCAGCGTGTTATAAGCAAAACGAGCTAAGTTCTATTAAAAAAAGAAGTTTACGATCTTTAAGTAGAGTTAAATCTAAACATTTTATTAATTTACCTTTAATGCCATTTCGGGAAGCCCAATAACTTCTAACTTGATTGGCTGCAACCACGATCTTAAAAAAATTGGCGTGGACGCACCTTACCAAAACCTTTTTTTTTAATTTTTCTTAAATTCTAAAGCAGTAAGGCGGACGCATAAGAGGTTAAGAACTGGCCGGCCTTACGCTGTATTTATATTTTTCGTATTTAAAAGGAGAAGGAGCACTTGTCTATGGGGGTGGCCGAAATAATTAAATATAAATAAAAACCCCATTCCTTCCTCCGGCTATGTTGATTGATTACACCAGAAGAGTGTGCAGGTAGCCAATCTGCAGTGTAATCACTGGCCAAAAACCTGAAAGAAAAAAATGCACAAATTAATAAATTATAACACAAAAGGGAACGATACATGTTTTGTTACCATATAAGCAGCAGGTGGAGAATAATTACCATCAAGTCATCGGCTAATAGATTTGAGGAGAATTCTGTAAAATTAAAAAAGAAATATAGAAATTAATAAAATAAATTAAATTTTTACTTACCTCATGCGTCTTTTGTATGTTTGTTTTTTGCTTTAAGTAAACATATGGAACGTTCATTTTATATTCTCAATAGTATACTGTAAGAAGGGATAGTAAAGTAGTTATGAATGAATATTTTGTTGTTTTACGTTAGGTTTGAACAGAACTCCGAAATGTTTACAAAAGAAATCAATCGAAATAGATAATTAATTAGACAGGGATAAATAGTTAGTTTAGATAGATAAGGGAAAACATATATATTTAAAGGAGGACGGAAGTAATATACTGATTGGAATAGTTTTTAGGGGGAAATTAAGTTATAAATAGAGGGTTTAGCTCAGCCATTTTGGTAATTATACATTTTTTTGGTCAACTCAACATCAGTGGCATAATTGATTAAATTTGCTTGTATTTAAAATTTGAAAGGAAATCAAAAGTTTTGTGCTTAAAATAAAAGTTTATTCAGTGTGTTACTTATTAATTGAATTTGTTGCATAAAAGCTTTTAAATAAAAATTTTATTAATTTGAGTGTTCTTAATAATAAAAGGTAACTTTTATAAGTGTTTAATTACATTAGGAAGGAAATGATAAGATTTTTTTATTAACCTTTAGAAGGGGAGGTTTTGCTAATTTTATATACTGCCGAAGAGTATTTGGTGAACAACTTTCGGCTGAAGTATTTTAACTCCCTGGCTGGTATTTGTAATTGGTTTTTAATTAAAGTTCCAACCTGTCCGGAAGATCCTGTGAACTCGTGCTCCTGGAAAGAGGCATCAAGGAGGATTTCGATCACAGGCAAATAACCAAGCAATTTTTAAGCAGTTACCAAGTAACCTCTTATATGTTCCTTTTTATTAATGGCGGTCTAGTTGAAATAGGAGTAAGAAAATTTTAAACCAAAAACCTAAAATTAAAGATCTACTCATAGACAAATAATGTAATAAGCAAAACAAAAAAATGTGTACATAGAAAAGAAGATATCATTTACTAAAAAGAATAGAAAAAGTTTTATTAAAAAAAAGAACAATTTAAATAAATATATATTTATGTTTAAAAGTTAGATTATGTCCAATCAGAAAATTGAATAGAGCTGTAAATGTTAAAAAAAGCTTACTTTATTTTACCATTGTGGGGCCCATTAAGATACCCAACTTTGAAAAATATTTAAAATTTTAGTTCATGTCCTAGGTGTAAGTTTTCTCATTAAAGCCGGTAAATAGCTTATGTTCAGTATTGGGAAGATTTAATCCCATAAACTTAATCGTTTAAAAGAGCACTTTTAGGCAGATAAATTTGTTTTTTTTTATTACGGAAATTAAAACTTTCAATTAAGGAAGTGAGGAATGAGGAAATAGTATACTGAGGAAGTCTGAAGAAGAAGAAGAAAATTGTATTAGAATATTAGAAGTTTGGTATTTTGGTGGAAGCCATTAGTTTTTTTTATTGTTTTTGTGACCTTCATGTTAATGTTTATATATAAAAATTTTAATATTGTATTTTCTTATGTTTATTTTTTTTCCTTTAAATATGTTTAATCATTATAATCATAACTGTAATTTGTAATAAATCATATATCAACATGATTGGTTAAAAGTTTTTTTCAGTAGTGATTAATGTGAGGTAAGTGTTGTGTGTGTTGTAAAGCGGTAATGGGATCCCATGTCAACAAAAGGATTAGAGGGATCATGGTAGGGAAAGGGCGGCTGGAGTAAACATCTGGCTCGCAATCTTCAAGTTCCTTTTATTTTTTAAATATTATTATAGTGTTCATAGAAATCATTTATTGTGACAGTCCTTTGGGTCATGGCGAAGGGTGGTTCTCACACCGTGAGAAAGGGTACTCAACACATAGCTGGTCGCACAACTATTCGCCGTGGCGTCTCCAGGTCTCGCAACAAAGAAGATAAAAACTGTTGCTCAGTTAAAATATGTACCTATTGAAAGAGCAAAATAATAAAAAAACAAACTGTCGAGGACTTCGTTGACAGTGTCACCAGAAATATACTAGATCTGTTGTCTGTAGCTAGTTTCTATTCGTGCGTAGAAGAAAAGTTGTCGACTTTTTCACTAGTGCAGTTGTCGCTAGAGAAAAGAGTGTTGACAAAGGGACACATGGCCCCAGGCTGACTGCAGGGTCAATCAACAATAGAAATACCAACAACACAGGCAATATTGCATATAACAATACGAATTGAAACAACACCCTTGCAAGCTCTTTAAATAATCTAAATGTTAAAAGCCTTTACTACAGTACGCTTATCAACGAATTCTACAATAATCCTCGTTTTTTGAAGCCAATATAATACCAGACAAAGGGCAGATGGAAGGAAGAGTCGAGCGCCATACTAATATCTATGGCAAGAACTCGTTGCACACTACACTACCAAATGTCTTTAACAGATTGCCACTACACCTATTAAATATTGCGAACCCTCACAGAAGAAGATTACTCATAAAGCTTCATTACATTGAAACACAATGAAAAATCTATAATTAATTTTTAGTTTATTTTTACAATTCTAATGTCCTGCAAACAAGCCGAATGGCTTCGCGGGAATTGATATTATATAAATTGTATATGAATTTTCTTAATAAATTAAAAAATTAAAATATATATTGATGAAGTGCTGTATAAAGATGTGGATATGTAACCATAGTTGTTGGCACTGTGGACCAATTCGGCAACGAGATACCTGTTGATACAGCAGTACTGATTGGTACCATTGTAAATTAAGCCGACGAGATTTGATACGTTGTACCCTTATTGGCAGCAACGAGTGGTGGTGCGATTGTTGTTGATGGAACTAATGGTGACGATGATGAGCTCGGTTGACCCTCATGACCATTTGCTTGGCCTGGGTTAGCAGCAGCGGAAGACCTGTTGTCGCAAAATTCGCAGTTCCAGCAGTAATCAGTCACATTGCTATCTACTCCCACACAACCATAATGATACCACTTATGACATTTGTCGCACATAACCATTCGGCTGTCATCCAACTCGTTATACTTTCCACAATTATGTTGAGTATCCTCCAACATCGTGGTAATTTTCACACAATATTAAATTTTAAAGAATTGTTGTTTTGAACAACGTGAAAATAATAGAAAATACTTTTAAAGAGCTCTCGAAGAATCCTCAAAATAAAACACTCTTTAATATACAATATAAGTTCAATTTATTATTTCACTTTAAAAAACTAGGGTGAGCGAACGAGAGACGAGCGATAGCTTTAAAATTTAATATTTTCTTCCGACGCGTTTGAAGTTTTTAACACTATTAAAATTAAATCCGCAACTTCATGTAATTTAAATAGACATAAAATACATGTATGGAAGTACCGTATGTTTTATGTATTGTTCTTTAAATATAAAAAAAACATGAATTTAGGTCTACGTGACAAACACGAAATAATAAAGAAAAGTAAAGATAAATAATAAGATCAAACATACATAGATATGTACATATACATATGTATATGGCGTTAATATGTAAATAAGAGAACAATAAAAAAATTAATACATAAAAAAAGAAGAATTCTTAAGGAATTTAAAAATACACTGTGTAACAAATTTACATATTTGGCGCCTTTTCTTAAAAAACGTGGCAAAAATACAAAATTTCATGACAAAATTTTGTTAAATTAATGAAAACATCGTATTAAGAACTACTTACTGATCACAATTCAAAAACGTTTTCCTTAATTGCAAAGAAATTATAGTTTGTGGAGCTGCTCAAAGTCGACAATTTTTTAGAAAGCAAAAAAAGGGTGATCTTTAAAAAAATAAATGCACTTCAGAATGAAGTGTCAGAAACATTGCCGTTTGATTACTATTTTGGTATTTTTTTCAAGGTATGTTTGTTTTTTATTAAAACAAACATCCTATATTTAGACACCCTATATTTAGGTAATTTTTACAAATAAAATAGAGCATATCTAAAAATGGTCTCGCCCATATTTTCTGAGAATATTTGCTACATAATACTTTAAATAATTTAACAAAGTTTGGCCGCCGCAAGTTGCCGCTGTAGATGAAATAAGAAGAAAACTGTTACCACCTCAAAGCGAAAACGAGAAAAATTGTTTTCTCATTTTTAAAGTATGTAACAAAGATGTGTGCAAAATATGAAAAGAAATAAAAAAGGGTTTCCAAATTTTTTTCACTGCAGCAATTTTAGTGTAAAATAAAGTTACTTGTTGCATATTTTTATTGCTTCTCGTTATATAATAAACAATATTTTACTCTTTCAATCAGGTAGGCATAACTATTGCAATTTTTTATTTATTTCAATTTAAAAACACCTGTTATAAAAGTAGGCAGGTAATTTTAAAACTTTTTTATACTGAATAAAATATAAACTGCAGGTATATAACCAGTTAATTTTTTTATTTTGCTCAAATTAGGTAGTTTAAACCCGTTTTTTTTTAATTTTTGGTTATAAATTAAACCGTAATTGTATAATGCAGCCACTTTTTACTTTCTAAAACTAGTGATCAGTAACAGAACTTATAAAATTTTATTTTAAAGTGCGATAATGTCATTTACCAATTTAGAATTGTTTGAGTTATTCAGAAACTCAGATAATGAAAATGCATTTAAATTGGCTATTGTGGAAAAACTACACGATTTACCAGGATACTACGAAATGGATGTTCATAGCAAAATTCACTTCGTTTTCCTAACAATTAAAAACAAATGGTTTGCCTCACACCGTATGAAAAATGCATTTATGAAAAACACCCCAGACTGGCTAAATGGAGTTACAACTTTTGAAAACATCGAAAAACCGCATACATTCTCTGACAGCAAAAGAGGAAGACCTGCAAAAACTATAAACGAGTGTTCTGAGTACACAAGAAAACTTAAACTTGACAATGCCACAAAAATATATAAATCGCATCTTTCAGAAGCATTATGTCTTAAGTTTGTAAAAGATAAAGATAAATCAAGGTCCGACATTACAAAAGCTGTGGTGCTTGCAAGCCTAGTTCGACTGCAGAGAATCAAAGGGAGTATTCCTACTCCACCAAATGTTTTACCCAAAAAGTATAATATAGAAGAAGAAGAAGCCGTAGCGTTGTTTATGGAATTGGGATTGTCAAAGGAAAAATATTTATTTTACGAAGCTCTTTAAAAAAAGAAGCAGTGCCACCTAATGTAAAGATTACTGAAGTATCGGTAGAGGTAAAACTGCAACACTTAATGGATCATACAGCCAAACGCCTTATTTAAAGTTTGCTGAAGAGAAATCAGTATCACTTCCACATAGGCTTACATTGATAAATAAGTGGGGATATGATGGATCATCCGGTCAAAGTGCTTACAAACAAATAATATCGACAAATGATACAACTATTACAGATACAAATATGCTTATGGCTTCAGTAGTTCCTTTACGACTGAGAAGTGAAATCGCAGAGCATTGGAAAATCCTCGCCCATCATCAGTTTATTTTGTCAATATGCAAAGGAGTCTTCAGAAATAATCAAATCTACAGTGAACGATATAAAAAAGCAAATTTCGGAACTAAAATCTTCTATTATTGCAATAAAGAATGGACAAAGTGTTTCGATTGATTATGAATTTTTTCTTACAATGATTGATGGCAAAGTCTTAAATGTAATTACAGATACCTCGTCAACTTTAAAGTGTGGAATTTGCAAAAAGTCACAGAAAGATTTTCAAAATTTTTATGACTCAAATGATGAGCAAAATTATGAATATGGAATTTCTCCATTACATGCCAGAATTAGGTGCATGGAGTTTATTTTAAAACTAGCGTATAAAATTCCGCGTGAAGGTGAATGTTTTATATGAACGCAACACAAAAAGAAAAACTATCTGCTCGAAAAAAAATTATACAAAATGAATTTCTTAAGAAGCTTGGGCTGAAAATAGACTGCCCAATGCATGGAAATACTATCGATGGTAATATGTCCAGAGCATTTTCTGAAAATGATGATGTAAGAGCCCGAATTATTGGGGTCGACAATAATATTATAAAAAAGGTTGGCAGTTATCCTAAATGTTATAAACTCTAGAGAAATGGCTCAAAGTTTGATGATTATGCATCACAAACTTCCCAACTTTTAGCTCAACTGTACCCTGAGAAGAAACTTACTCCTACGGTTCATAAGATTTTAGCTCATGGTAAAAGTTTAATTGAATATCAATGCTTACCGATTGGAGAGTTGTCAGAAGAAGCCCAGGAATGCAAAAACAAAGACTACAAAAAATTGAGATACACGAATACTTGCAAAATTTCACGGATTAGACAGAATGCGGACCTTTTCAATAAGTTAGTGGCCTCTTCAGACCCACTAATTTTATCACGAAGACATGTAAGATCTCGAAAGGATTTGTAAGAACATAATTATAGCTCCGCTATGTTAAGTCTATTAGATAACGCTCCCAATGTTAATGACTATTTCAAAGAGAACTAACTAATAAAAACCAATTATTCTAGCTAAATAAAATATATACTAAATAACATTATATCTATAGCATAAATATATTAATATTAAAAATAATTTCAAAATGTGTTTCTGTAATAGAAATAAAAAAATTTAATATTGGTTTAACATGTTATATTAGAGTGTTTTTTTTTTCTAAACTTTCGGATTTGAACAATGTGTATTGCAAACCGCACCGGGTTAAACTAGTTACTTAATATAAATTTACTTAGATTTAAATGTTAAATGTATATAAAAATGTGTATTTGCGATACAAATAAAAAACTTATATTTAAAAAAACATGTTAAAATTTAACTGGAAAAATTATCCTTGTTTAACCGCAATTTTGGAGCACCCTGTACCTCTAGCAGTATCTTGTAAACATTATTTTCAAGCCTAAAGTGTCCTCTGTCAATATCTTTTTAAATCTACAATATCTTAATTATTTCAAAAGTTATGATTTTTGCAACGAAAAAAGTCAAAAGGCGCCTCTGTGCGGCGGTAACAATAGTAAGCAAATCGGGAATAATAAGTTTGTGCAATTGTGTTTTTTCCAGTAAAATTATGATTTTCAAATTGATATTGTACAGCTTTTAATATATTTTGAATAATACACATATTTATGTTTTGGAATATTATGTTTATTAGCACTGACTGACCAAAAGACCGCAAGATTAATTCTAGAAGGGCCTTCATCTAAGGGCGTGCCGTCCAACGTATTATTGATAAATTTAGAAAAACACCAATTACAAAGTTATCGACGGAGGAAAAATCCTCCCTCTCCTGGGCAAAAGTCCACATAGCTAATGCTGAAAGCTCAAAACTAGACGCCGATGTAGACACAACATCTACATCAGCTGCGTCTAAAAGACTACGGTCGGGTGAGGAGCCGATGCATCAGCAATGTTCACAACCGGACAGTGGATCATCTCCCATTTCTCACGAGAGATAGCCCCGTCACAGGCGCTTCTGTCAATGATAGCCGTTATAATAAGGCCATATCAAGCTGCTCTCATGTACGAGTGAGAGTTCAGCAACACAGCTAAAGCTAGCAATTGCGTCCCTAGGGGAAGTGTGGCCCGGCGTTAAATTGGATGTGGTTCCGGTCAGAGACATTCGCAGGCCGAGATCCATTGCGATCATCCCCAGGGAACCACACGACCTTGCGACAATTCTGTCGATCACCACTTCGGAAGAGGCAAGGCAAGATTTTCTATGAATATGATAGTGTCAAGCTGAGCATCTACTAACCCCGTAACTTCCAGCGACCAATTGGAAGAGTCGCAAGGTAAAGGCATGGCTGATAGAGATAGCCAATCAATACCATCTAAAAAAGATGAGGAAGTAGATGAGCCCGCACGCTCTGACACTACGGAGGGCACACGATCAAACTTAGGTCTGGTTGGGGAGTACTTCGAGAGTCTGGGTATTGAGGATGAGGATAAGGATGTCCTTTTGGACTCTGATCCAGAGACCATTGACGTTACCGTCATCTACGACCCAGATAAAGATGGTCAGGACGATCTAGATCAACATCCACCATTCTAAGGTAGCCACCGCAGCGTTAATTCTTCGTCTCGCAGAGCGAAGTGAAGACATCGCATTAATCCAGGGATCAATAATGGTAAAATAAGTGGACTCAATGCACAAGGCTACAAATTATTGTATGCAGCAAATTCAAGTAACAATAAAACTATTAGATCCTGTATTATAGCAAAATATCACCTCAACACTTCATTCTATCTGATAATAGTGATGAGGATACATGCCACATGACCAGGACCCTCAACCCGATAACTCGGTCCAAAGGATGGCCAAAGCGGCGAAGGCAAAAGCTATCCCCATAATAATGGGTGCCGACGAAAATGCGCATCATCACATCTGGGGTAGCTCTGATACCAATAAGAGAGGTGAGTGCATCCTCGATTTCATATTAAATAATAATTATTATTATAGATTATAGTCTAGATTATAATCTATAGATTATAATCTAGTAGTTGCAAATAGGGGCCAACTCTTATTGTATCAAATAGACAAGAGGTGTTAGATATTACGTTTGTTAGTTTGCATCATCCAATTTTAATAGAGAATTGGAGAGTCTCCAATGACTGCTCCTTCTCCGACCATCGTTATCTTGTCTTTACAATTGCTATATAACCTATACAAATAGGCGACGAACGGATTGGGAGAAGCAGAAAATGCTCCTCAAAGTCGAAATCACTTATGGCAAAAATATTCGGGACATTACACACATTGAAGATGCGGTGAACAGCCTCACCAATGCTTTTAGAGATGCAACGGGGAGATCATGTATTATGTTTCCCTAATTTTGCTAAGAATGTTTAGGATGTTGCACTTAGCTGCAACACGTTTTAATTCCCTAAGCTATCGGTTAAGATGCTCAGTTAGAATAATTGAGAACACTCTTGTTTTTCTTTAGATCACAAAATTAGTTCTAATCTTTATTTAAATTTTTCTTACTATTTATACTAAATCTAAATAATTTACAATATTTCTTATACTTCCATAGTTTGCTCTTTCTATTACAAAGTAAGACTCACTTACAACAATTGCCACCTTACGATTGGTCAAAACCTTACTCAATATTTTTAATAGTTTTATTTTTCATTTTTAGAAACTGAGTTACTTAAAATGTTTTATTTTCTTTCTGATCATTTCCGCTATCCAAAACATAAATGATCCCTTTCAAGTGCTTTGACCCATGTTAATCATTTTTATTGCATTTATGTGTGGTCTTGTTTGTGTGTCGCTTATGAAGTGTGCCATACTTTGATATACTTTTTCGTTTCTTAAGGTTTATTGTTACATTTGAAATTATTTAAACATATGTAAAGCAAGTGTAATTAGATTCCCTTTTCTGTTTATTTTATTTGTGTAAAAAATATGTGGTGTGTTGTTTATTGTAGTTATGACATGATAAACACTCTACACATGTAAACCGTCGATTCAACGTACTATTCGTAGACCACCTTATAAATAGCCGAATCTCGAAAGATTTTTCGCAAATTGTTCAATGAAGCTAAACTAAGACCGCTGACTGGTCACTTTATTAATCTTCTATGAACAAATTAAAGAATCTGGTTAAGAACGCAAAAAAAAAATTTTGGAAAGGCTTCTACAGTGGCATTGAGAGCTTTTCCGAGACTAGAAGACTGCGTAAATTACTTGCCAAACAACCGTCAATTCCTGGATATATTCAGATATTAGACGGAACTTGGACAACTAGAGCGCATGAGTAACTGGAAGTCCTGTTTTCCAGGGTGTCGATCAAATACGGGATCGCAACAGAATCCCATTCAGATGAGTCACACACCGATCACCGCAAATATTGATGCGGCTAGACTGTACTGGGTTCTTCCGTCCTTATAAATCTCCTGATGCTATGCTAGTATTCTCTCCGATCTACAAAACAATCTGGTAACGGCACTCAAAATGATCTCATCCTGGGAAGAACAGAGCGGACTAAGTGTTAATCCAACCAAAACCGAACTTGTACTATTCTCTAGGAAATAAAAGATTCCATTCTACATTTTATGATCTGGCCAGGTAAGATGGTCCAACGAGTCGACTGGTCAAACGGCGAGGACGATCTGGCCTCTACTGGATCAGAAAAGAACGGCTTTGCTTTTTCAACTGCCGAAAATGCAGCTACGTGACTTGATATCAATTTTTAGCTTATATTGGCTCTAAAAATGTACTGAGTGCCCCCAGGTTAATGAAACTTTGTTATGGTAATAGGCTGTTAAAGCTATAAAATAGGGAAAATCGGACCAAGAAGAAAAAAGTTCGCCTTGGAAGAACTAATCCTACCTCTGCAAAATGCAAGTTTTTTTAATTTTCCCGTCATTTTGTTTAGCAATTACAACTTTTAAGGTCAAAGAATGTTCAAAAACTTTAAGTTGGACTCAAGAGATTCTTAAATGCCATTTTTAGCCCCGCCCTCCTTTTAAAGCGGTGAAAAAAAAAATTATTTGAAAAAATAATGTAATTATTAAAAGAAATGGATTACATACTTCTTAAAACCATAAAAATTAATTTTTATGGGAAGGGGGATTTATTCCTCCTACCCCCAAAACGTCCCTGTGAAAAAATTTTTATTTTTTTATTTGTTTTTTTTTTTTTTGTCAATATCCTAAAAATATTTATTTTTAAGTTTTCCAATGCCTAACCAATCCGCGCCTTCCAAGAATATTATTAAAAAGATATTTTTGTAATTTGTTACTTTATAGTATTTTATTTATCTGAAAATAATTAATTTATTCATAGTAATAACTTATTTATGTTTGTAACGTTAAATTTTATTTAAGATTATAACAATTAATTTATTTAAAACAAATTCTCTTTTGTACTAAGGTTATGATGAGTGCCTTGGTTCTTCTTCGTCTGATTCTTCAAAGACCTCGTCCGAATCTGAATCCTCTTCAACGTTAAGTACAGGTGGAAATATGAAAGAAATTGCATGTTAATCATTTTTATTGCATTTATGTGTGGTCTTGTTTGTGTGTCGCTTATGAAGTGTGTCATACTTTGATATACTTTTTCGTTTCTTAAGGTTTATTGTTACATTTGAAATTATTTAAACATATGTAAAGCAAGTGTAATTAGATTCCCTTTTCTGTTTATTTTATATGTGTAAAAAATATGTGGTGTGTTGTTTATTGTAGTTATGACATGATAAACACTCTACACATGTAAACCGTCGATTCAACGTACTATTCGTAGACCACCTTATAAATAGCCGAATCTCGAAAGATTTTTCGCAAATTGTTCAATGAAGCTAAACAAAGACAGCTGACTGGTCACTTTATTAATCTTCTATGAACAAATTAAAGAATCTGGTTAAGAACGCAAAACAAAATCTTGGAAAGGCTTCTGCAGTGGCATTGAGAGCTTTTCCGAGACTAGAAGACTGCGTAAATTACTTGCCAAACAACCGTCAATTCCTGAATATATTCAGATATTAGACGGAACTTGGACAACTAGAGCGCATGAGTAACTGGAAGTCCTGTTTTCCAGGGTGTCGATCAAATACGGGATCGCAACAGAATCCCATTCAGATGAGTCACACACCGATCACCGCAAATATTGATGCGGCTAGACTGTACTGGGTTCTTCCGTCCTTATAAATCTCCTGATGCTATGCTAGTATTCTCTCCGATCTACAAAACAATCTAGATCTGGTAACGGCACTCAAAATGATCTCCTCCTGGGAAGAACAGAGCGAACTAAGTGTTAATCCAACCAAAACCGAACTTGTACTATTCTCTAGGAAATAAAAGATTCCATTCTACATTTTATGATCTGGCCAGGTAAGATGGTCCAACGAGTCGACTTGTCAAACGGCGAGGACGATCTGGCCTCTACTGGATCAGAAAAGAACGGCTTTGCTTTTTCAACTGCCGAAAATGCAGCTACGTGACTTCATATCAATTTTTAGCTTATATTGGCTCTAAAAATGTACTGAGTGCCCCCAGGTTAATAAAACTTTGTTATGGTAATAGGCTGTTAAAGCTATAAAATAGGGAAAATCGTACCAGAAGAAAAAAGTTCGCCTTAGAAGAACTAATCCTACCTCTGAAAAATGCAAGTTTTTTTTTCATTTTCCCGTCATTTTGTTTAGCAATTACAACTTTTAAGGTCAAAGAATGTTCAAAAACTTTAAGTTGGACTCAAGAGATTCTTAAATGCCATTTTTAGCCCCGCCCCCCTTTTTGGGCGGTGAAAAAAAAATTATTTGAAAAAATAATGTAATTATTAAAAGAAATGGATTATATACTTCTTAAAACCATAAAAATTAATTTTTATGGGAAGGGGGATTTATTCCTCCTACCCCCAAAACGTCCCTGTGAAAAAATTTTTATTTGTTTTTTTTTGTCAATATCCTAAAAATATTTATTTTTAAGCTTTCCAATGCCTAACCAATCCGCGCCTCCCAAGAATATTATTAAAAAGATATTTTTGTAATTTGTTACTTTATAGTATTTTATTTATCTGAAAATAATTAATTTATTCATAGTAATAACTTATTTATGTTTGTAACGTTAAATTTTATTTAAGATTATAACAATTAATTTATTTAAAACAAATTCTCTTTTGTACTAAGGTTATGATGAGTGCCTTGGTTCTTCTTCGTCTGATTCTTCAAAGACCTCGTCCGAATCTGAATCCTCTTCAACGTTAAGTACAGGTGGAAACATGAAAGAAATTGCTTCTTTCGTAAAAGGTAATGACCTTTTTATGGAGTGGGTCTTATACTAGTAAAAAGTGGGTCAGAACTTAGCAAAAGCCTATGAATAACATCTATGTTACACTAAACCCTTGAAAACTTTCTAGCAAAATTCTGCCTGTTGCCCAATAGGCAACAATGCGTTATTCATAACAGTTGCACCATGTATTAAAATCTTGTGCATTGTAGGCATTATAGGATGCCACTCATATAGAGAAACGTAAAGTTTAGCAGTATCTAAGCAATAATCGGCAAACTCATGCATTTGGATTTTGTGACCAATTGATATTACTTCAATAATAACCTTGATTCAGTATATGAAATCAAACTCAATTCCAGTTATTTCTGCAGCTAATTCAGGATTGGAAAAAAAATCTTCTGCTAGTGTTGCCATCGTTGGTGTTTCCAAATTCAGCTTTCGGTACACCCACTATTAGCCCTAATTCACTTCTAAACTTTTTTTTGATATTTTTTTTCCTCGCGTTAACAATGGCTTTGTCCGCATCAGACTTTATTTGCCATTTTTTTACTGTCAGTTTATATGACATGTGTAATATGCTCTCAAATAGGCGAATTCTGGCGTGCAAAGTAGATAGTCCTAAAAAAAAGGGCATCTACGTCTATATTTCTTTTTATATGTAAATTGTTTTTTGTACAGGTAATAACAGTGTTAGATGTAATGATTTAAATAAAAAACATATACCTTCAGTTATTAAAAACCAAAACATTTTATGAATATAAAAAGGTGAAATTTTCAAAAAATCGCAAAAATTAATGGCGCAAAAACGCGCAAAAAAAAACGTTTTTTTTACAGTATAAAAGTAGAGATCGTAATTTATAACATTTTTAGGATAGCGATGGAGATCACTCTTTTTGACAAACAATTTTACAAAAACAAAAACCTTTTTTTAATTTCGAACGAAATTTTTTATCATTAAAAATTAAAAAAATCTAAAAATTAACATAAGTAGCTACTAATAAAGCCCCTCACAGAAAAAAAATCAAAATAAAATCTTTATTCATTTCGCCACCAAAAAATATACGGCAAACCTCTCAAAATCGTTTAAAGTCAACAAAAACGTATGCGATTTACTCAACTTTCCTGATTTTAACAGTGTCCCAAAACGACAAATCATTTTTACATTTCTCAAAATTAATTTTTGGCCTAATGTCCGGTTAGATTGGCAAAATACCCCTCTGTGCGTCGGCGAGTTAGGCGTGCAATCACAGTTTTATATGAAAAGTTCAGAGGCCCATTACTCAGAAAATATGTGCGACCGCCAACTTTTTCACTTTATTCTTTGTTCTTATTTTTTAATTCTCTATCACCATGGATAATTTTTTTTCATTTAACATTAAATTAAAAATTGAACATATAAAAACACAACTTAAATTTATATCACAGTTAATTTTATGGCAACTATGTATATAACAAGTGTTTATGTTGTCCGTATCTTCCTTCAGGTTCATTGTATACTCTTTCTTTTGTTGTATTCTTAGGCTCTCAATAGTGTATCTTTTCTTTTACACATTTTCTCTATCTAAAATTGTTACTGTTTCAAAATCAGCTGAATGACCTGTTTCTAGTATATGTTGCGCCAACGGTGTTGATTGTTTATGTTTTTCTATGTCATTCTTATGTTCGTTCATCCTTGTTTTAAAGCTCGTTTTGTTGTGCCAATGTAAATTATGTTATCACTCCCTTTACATTTTATCTCATAAACAATATTGTTTTGTTGTTGTTTGTCAATAGGAGTTTTTATTTTTGAAAACATTGTGTTTAATGTTGTGTTTGGTTTGTATGCAAAGTTTATGTTCTTGTTTATTATAGTGCTTAGCCTAGTACTCTGTTCGAATTTGTGAAAAATGTTGAGCAACATTTATTATTTCACAAGGAAAATTTGACACTTAAAATGTGGTGTCCATCTCGCGATTTGGAAGAATTTTACGATTTTATTGCTTTTAAGTATACCACAATGTTTTACAAATGTTAACAAAATCCAGGTGATCAGCTGTTGTTTTAAAAATTCCGCATGAAATAATGCCCATTTGCTTTATTTCACAGCTTTGATAAAATGTTGCCAGAAACATTTCAATGTTTTTCCACAGCAAAAACATAGTACTACTTCAGCAACATTTCTTATCTTTTCTTTTACACATTTTCTCTATCTAAAATTGTTACTGTTTCAAAATCAGCTGAATGACCTGTTTCTAGTATATGTTGCGCCAACGGTGTTGATTGTTTATGTTTTTCTATGTCATTCTTATGTTCGTTCATCCTTGTTTTAAAGCTCGTTTTGTTGTGCCAATGTAAATTATGTTATCACTCCCTTTACATTTTATCTCATAAACAATATTGTTTTGTTGTTGTTTGTCAATAGGAGTTTTTATTTTTGAAAACATTGTGTTTAATGTTGTGTTTGGTTTGTATGCAAAGTTTATGTTCTTGTTTATTATAGTGCTTAGCCTAGTACTCTGTTCGAATTTGTGAAAAATGTTGAGCAACATTTATTATTTCACAAGGAAAATTTGACATTTAAAATGTGGTGTCCATCTCGCGATTTGGAAGAATTTTACGATTTTATTGCTTTTAAGTATACCACAATGTTTTACAAATGTTAACAAAATCCAGGTGATCAGCTGTTGTTTTAAAAATTCCGCATGAAATAATGCCCATTTGCTTTATTTCACAGCTTTGATAAAATGTTGCCAGAAACATTTCAATGTTTTTCCACAGCAAAAACATAGTACTACTTCAGCAACATTTTTTCATGACTCTATCATACAAATTTTTTATGTAAGTATATAGTCTGATGTTTTTGTTGTCCGTTAAGCCAGGGATGTAACGTACACTGTAATAACGTTTATCATTCGTGATGTCAGGGTTAGTATTTATGTTGTGATTTTTTAATTTAATGGCAATTTCATCTATTAATGCACTAATCAGTTTAATTGGGAAGCTGTTTTCTCTGTTTTTTAAGAGTTGGATTTTGTGTTCTTGAAATTGTTCATCGTTAATATTCAGTATGCTATGTATATAATTCTTCGCTGTATTTATTATTTGGCTTTTTGGTTGTGTTGAATTAAAATTAATAATTCGGCCTGATGCCGTGCTGTTTGCATACCAGTCAACAATTATTTGTTCCCATTCTTTTATTTGATACCATTCTCGTATCATATTAAACTTTTTTTATTCATATTTTTTTTAAACAATGTTTTATATTTTTTTCTAAAATTATAAAAAATATGTATGTCCTTCTTGTTTTTTGTTCATGAAAAATCAGAGTGCAGACCCTTTAAATTTTGCTTGTACATATTGTCTTTTGACCCTAGTTTGGTAGGGGGATCAGAGGAGGCGATCAAGGATTTAGTAACTGCACGTCATCAGTGACGCTCAGCATGCTTACCTTAAGGGTAAATCAGTTGAGAGTGCGCTTCATAATGTGGTTGAGTATATTGAACGCGGTTTGCAGGATAGGGAATATACGTTAGCGGCGTTCTTAGATATTGAAGTTGCCTTTAACAATGTTACATTGGAGGCTATTAGGGAATCCCTAGTAGATCTCAACATCCATAATAATAGTGGAGTGGATTATTCGTATGCTTAGCAGTAGGATAATCAACTCGGGGATCTGGGAGGCGGCTGTTTGAGAAGACTAGTCACTAGGGGTACACCGCAGGGTGGGGTTCTATCACCACTACTACTTGCTGGTGGTGAATGTAATTTTGTAAATTTGATACACAAGGGAGGAAAATAGTGGCCTACGTAGATGACGTGGTGATATTGGTAAAAGGGAAATTTCTCTCCACTATCACAGAAGTCATGCAGGCTGCGCTTGGGGAACTCTCATGCTGGGCCTCGAGCACGGGTTTGGGAGTCGACGGGGATAAAACTGAACTAGTTCTCTTCACCAGGAGATATAAAGTGGTAGGTTTCAGGCCACCTAAAGTTAATGGTGTCGAGTTGAAACTCGCAAGCGAGGCTAAATACCTAGGAGTTTATCTGGATAGTAAATTGATCTGGAGCAGGAACATTCAGGAGAGACTTAAGAAGGGTCTAAATGCCTATTATGCCTGTAAGAACTCCATAGGTAAAAACTGGGGCCTACAACCAAAGGTTGTAAACGTGATCTATACTTCGGTGGTTCGACCCATTGTTTCGTATGGATGCGCTGTTTGGTGGGAGGCTTTGAAAACGGAGTCTCATAGGAAAACTCTTGCCAAGGTCCAGAGGTGTGCTTCAATTGACATCACAGGTGCAAGGAGAAGTACACCTCAATCAGCTTTGGACATCATTCTGCACCTACTCCCCATTGAAAGGTTTGTGGTCGGAATGGCGGCGAGAAGTTTGTTTAGACTTTTTGAAACAGGGTTGGTGAAGTCGAGGACACACAAATATTCTTCTTGAGGTCGGACTCAACGGAGCACTTCCGTTAACCCCTGGGCTAACGGACTTTATGGTCAATGGGTTTGACTTCAGTAGGATACCCTTGGTTGTATTCCCAAAAAGGGAAGAATGATTGGGGTCTGATAAACTGTATGACGGGGTTGCGGTGTTTACAGATGGGTCAAAAATGGAAGCGGGCACCGGTTCTGGTGTTCACATCCTGGGAACTAGAACACGCATGTCATACAGACTACCAGACGATTGTAGTGTGTTCCAGGCAGAGGTGCTGGCGGTTTTAAAAGCCACAGAGCTGGTGTCTGGACATGTTTTAGAGGGGGAAGAGGTCACTCTGTACGTCGACAGCCAGGCGGCACTTAAAGCCTTGAAAAGACACAGGGTCACATCAAGGCTGGTAGGCGAATGTAAAAAGGCTATCGATGCACTGACGGACAAGTATAGGGTTAGATTGTGTTGGGTTCCGGGCCATTGTAATGCTGAGGGCAACGAGATTGCTGACAAACTCGCGAGACTGGGCTCTGACAGGGATAATTGGGTTAGGGTAGAATCGGTTAAGCCACCGATTAGCCACTACTACAGGATGATATCAGACTGGATAGTCAAGAGAACCAACGTGTCTTGGGAAGTAAGGGGGGATTGCATAGTGTCAAGGTCAATCTGGCCTAGACTGGACGCTGCGAAAACCGAGATACTCCTGGGTCTAGACAGGAAGGTTCTAAGAGCCGTGATAGGGGTGATCACTGGTCATTGCGCCATTAGGGCAATGATTATCAACTGGGTCGTCGGTACACCAGACTTTTGTAGGATGTGCGAGGATGAGGAGGAATTGGAAAATGTTGAGCACGTCGTGTGACACTGCCCGGTATTACAAAGCCGCAGGCTTAGATGGCTAGGTGATAGATTTCTCGATGGGCTCTTCGACATCGCGCGGTGTAAAATCGAGAATGTCGTCGGTTTCATCAAGGAAATCGTGTGGCTGAGTGATAGGTAGCAGGAAGCATAATAGTTGAAATTTGATGTTTAGTATACAAAGGTTTTTTAATTGAATAAGAAATTTTTTAAAAACATACAAAACATAAAACCCAATGTTTATAATGTTAACTACAAAAATTCTCATAACAAGTAGTTATAGTTAAAGTACATACAAATAACATTATAACTAACACCTCCCCTTAATGTTATAATTGTATTATGTAAATGTTTACTTAAACAACATAAATCCGTTAAATGAATACAAGTTAGTTATTATTAAAATAAGGAACAAGGTTTAAACATTTTTTCAATTTTTCAAAAATGGGTTTTGGAAGAGGTTTAGTAAAAATATCTGCTATTTGTTCTTTTGAATTAACAAATCTTAAATAAAATTCATGCTCATGGAATTTTTCCCTTATGAAATGGTATTTGACTTCAATATGTTTGGTGCGCTTATGATATTCAGGATTCTTTATAAGTCTGATTGTGCTTTGATTATCCATAAATAAAAAATTTTCTTTAACGTTATATGCAATTTCTTTCAAAAAACGTTTTATCCAAACAATATCTTTTACAGCTTCACATCCAGCAATATACTCTGCCTCAGTAGTTGACAGAGCAACTGTACGCTGTTGCTGAGATCTCCATGCAACTGTGCAATCTCCCAATTGAGTAATAATTCCAGATGTAGATTTACGATTTTCAATATCTCCTGCATAATCCGAATCAGAAAAAGTTTTTAATGTATACTCTTCTTGTTTTATATATAGCAAACCATAATTTAGTGTGCCTTTTATATATCTTAACACTCTTTTTGCCGCATTTATATGTACTTGACAAGGTTTCTCCATATATCTACTTAAAACACAAACTGCATACGATATATCTGGTCTACTTATAATAGATAAATACATTAATGAACCAACCAATTCTTTGTAAGAGAATTTTATATTTGATTCTGAATCGTTGACGTGATTTATCCACCCTGGTTCTAAAGGTGTAGATACTGAATTACAATCCATCATAGAAAACTTTTTGATAACTTTTTCCGTGTACTGATGTTGCTGAAGAAATATAGATTCCGAATTTGAAATATTAATTTGAAAAACAAGAAATTTATTTATTTGACATTCTTTTAATTCAAAATTCTCCCTAAGATGATTTAAAAGATCACTTGCAAGTCTTTCATCATTATATATTAACAACCCATCATCGACGTATATTGCCAATATAACTTTTGATTCTTTTAAATTTTTAATAAATACACATGTATCAGAGTTATTTACTTTCATACTAAATTTGTCGAGAAATTTTTGATTAAAACATCTTGGAGCTTGTTTTAAACCATAAATACTTTTTTCTAATAAGCAAACCTTTTGAGATTTTTGTTCATATGCGAGGGGTTGACGCATGTAAATTTCTTCATGTAAATCACCATACAGAAACGCTGTCTTTATATCAAATTGATTTATCGACATTCCTGCAGAGACAGCAACAGCTAGTAGAAGACGGACAGAGTCATACTTTATTACTGGACTATAAGTTTCTTCGTAATCTTTACCATACTCTTGAGTAAAACCTCTAGCGACTAAGCGCGCCTTATAGCGTTCAATTGTGGAATCAGCTTTGTATTTTATTTTATATACCCAGCGACAATCTATTAATTTTCTTCCCTCAGGCAAAGTGCAAAGATTCCAAGTCTTACTTTTCATTAATGCACTATATTCTTCATCCATTGCTCTTTTCCATTTGTCACAGTTTTTAGATTTTATGGCTTCTTCATATGTAGTAGGCTCCTCTAAATCTTGTTCCACCACAGAAATAAACATCTCATCAATGTTAATTTTTTGTTTAGGATTAGACCTCAAATTATATCTGCTCTGCTCATTTCTTTTTAAATTGTTGCAAGTTTGCTTTTTGAAAGTAGCCATTTGTACACCTAAATTTTCGGATTCAGAGACTATTGGAATCAAATCTTGAGCACTTACTTCTTGAGCACTTTCCTCTACCCGCTCGTTGTTAAAAGTTCCAGATTGCAAAATTTGATTTTCTTGACTACATTCTACATTAATTTCTTTCGTTTGTCCAATAGTGTTTCTCGATTCTAAAATTTGACTTACTTCTTGATTATCTTTATTAAAAGAATTTAAATTAAAAATATAAAAATTATCGATCTTATCTTCATTATTTGTAATTATTTCAAGTTCATCTCCAAAAATTACATCTCTATGAACTTCGATGGTGTTATTATTTTCAAAAAATATACGATATCCTTTCACATTTAAATCAATCCCAACAAAAATACCTTTCTTACTTTTTGCATCCCACTTATTTCGTTTCTGTTTGGAAATATGTGCAAAAACCTGAGTTCCAAATACCTTTAAATGTTGAATTTCAGGTACTTTGTTAAACCATAATTCAAATGGAGATTTATTTTTTATTGAACTTGGGCCAGTTCTATTTAATACATATGCAACGTGATTTATAGCTTCAGCCCACAAAAGTTTATTTAAATGTTTAGTTTGTAAAACGCATCTTGCTAGTTCAACAATAGTCCGTATCTCTCTCTCCAGACCCATTTTGTTCTGGTGTATAATAAACAGACTTTTGATGATGTATACCAGAATTTTTAAGCAATTGATCTACATTTTTATTAACAAATTCTTTTCCATTATCGGATCTAAAGTTAATTATTTTTATATTTTGATTTTTCATTATATTTAGAAAATTTTTTACATTCTCAAAAACATCACTCTTCTGTTGTAAAAAATAGACCCATTTAAATCTAGAAAAATCATCTTTCAACAACAAAAAATACTTTGACTTTCCTACTGAAAGTTCTTCCATTGGCCCGCAAATATCAGCATGAATTATTTCACCAGGGGCTTTCGATCTGTTATGGCTTAGAATATATGGAAATTTATGTAGCTTACCTAAGCAGCATCCTTCACATATTTTGTTATCTTCATTTCTTCATTCAAACAAATTGCCTTTTCGATTACCAATAGCTTCAACTTTGTTATTTCTAAGAAAAATACATTGATTTTTATTTAATTTCATATTATAACCTTTATCCATAGCTGCAGTTGTAGAAAATAAATTGACTTTCATATCTGGTACAAAAAGAACGTTTTCTAAAAACTTCTCTTTCCATCCATCGTAATTTTTAACTAAGACATCAATATTTCCTTCACCAATTGCGTTCAAAATAGTTCCATCTCCAATCTTAATTTTTGATGGTTTTGCAAACTGATTATAACTTGAAAACCACTCTTTATGTGAGGTCATATGTTCGGAAGCTCCTGAATCGACTACCCAACTTTCATCTGTTTCGAAACTATTAGGTCTTCCACTCATAAAAGCATTAGATTTTGAGTTGTAAGACTTAAAACTCTTTTTCTTCAACAACGGACAATCCTTCTTCCAATGTCCTTCTTTATGGCATCTGAAACATTTACCTGGCTTTTTTCTATTATCGCTTAGATTTTGTCTTTTTGTTGTAAGAGCTTCAGCTCCTTCCATATCCCGACTTAACCGTGATTGTTCTAAAATAAGGCGATTTGTTAAATTTGACATACTTCTTTTGTTTTGTTCAGTTGATTCCCAAGCTGTAACAAAATGATTATACATTGATGGTAAGGTCATCAATATCTTGGTAATAATCATATTTTCAGTAAGTGGTTCGCCTAAATTTCTTAATTTTTCTGCTAATTCTTCGAGTTTGGCAATATGCATTTCAATAGAGTCACTTGAAATCTTTTTAAAATCGTAGAATTGCTGTTGCAACAAATGAATGCTAACTTCTGATTGCATTTCATGTATACAAATTAATTTTTGCCACATATCAAAAGCTTCTTTACAGCACATCAAATATTTTAAAATTACATTATCAATAGATGTAATGATAATTCTTTGGGCCTTAATATCTTCTTTCTCCCACTTATGTAAATTTTGAAGAAATAAATTTTTGTCTGCATCACTGTTTTCATCTGCGTTTACAGGTTTTCGATAAGATCCATCAACAATTTTGAAAAGATCCATAGATTTTAAAATTATACACATCTGGAACTTCCATGAACACCAATTCACAGCTCCGTGTAATTTTTCAATCTTAAACTCTTCCATATTTACCATTACCTATTATTATGGAAATACCTTTATTATATTTTAAGTTAAACTATACAATGCAATGTTTCCTTTGTATTCTTCCAGCTTAATCTTCTTCTAAGCTTCTTGAGAAAATTTGATTCCTCTAGGCGACTTGAGAAATTTGTATTCTCCTTATAGGCGTCTTGATTTAAATCCTTCTAGGCGTCTTGAGAAATTTTTACTCCTTATAGGGGTCTTGATTTAAATCCTTCTAGGCGTCTTGAGAAATATGTATTCTCCTTATAGGCATCTTGATTTAAATCCTTCCAGGCGTCTTGAGAAACTTGTATTCTCCTTATTTATTTAGCAAATGTGTCCTGGGCCCATAACCAGTTGAAATTTGATGTTTAGTATACAAAGGTTTTTTAATTGAATAAGAAATTTTTTAAAAACATACAAAACATAAAACCCAATGTTTATAATGTTAACTACAAAAATTCTCATAACAAGTAGTTATAGTTAAAGTACATACAAATAACATTATAACTAACAATAATACGTCTGTCTTTTTCCTTCCAGTTTTCTTAGTTTTAGATTTCTTTTAGTTTAGCTGAAGGGAATCACAATGGACCCAACGGGTCTCCGAGTGGATGTGCCATCTTTGGCACAACCCTTCCTAACCTAACCTATTGTCTTTTGATATTGGAATTTCAGTTTAATGGAAATACTGAATGAAGTTCACTTGTCTATAACATTGCTGTTAGCTTTTGGGTTGTAAACTACAGCACACATATTTTACAATATCAAATTGTAAATAGTGTGTCTTGCCCATTCGGCGATTTTTTAAATCAAAATTAAAGAAAATATTTTTTTTTTGAAAATTTGAAATTTTATTAGTCGAACTAATTATATTACATACAATGAAATTTGTAGTCAAGCTTGAGTTCGTTCTATTCCTTTTGAGAAAGTATTAACTGAAAAACGAATGTTGAAAGAAACCAAATAAACAAACCGAAGGTTGGCCGTGGCAACAACAAATATAAGCTGGTAAATATTAAAGTAAAAATATTCAACAAGAGGGAAGCTTAAGGTAGTGGTAGAATTCGTTCTCACCAACTGACGATTGATAATTAAATACAAGTTTTCTAGTATTCCTTTATCTGGGTTTGGTTAATTAAATAGATGATGCCAAGGCGAATTCATGCCAGGTGGAGTTGTTAGCCCAGCTGATTGTTTTTTGCTCTCGTTTTTTGCTAATGTCTTTTCAAAAATACATTGTTTCATATCTGCTAATCTAATGTCAAAGTTGTTGTTTTGTTGTTGCTCTACTGCTTACACCTGGTATGAATTCGCCTTGGATGATACTTACAACCAAGGCGAATTCATACCAGGTGTGAGTAGTAGGACAAAAAATTTTATCAAGTAAAATAAAGGTTTGAAACATAATTTATTTGATTTAAATAATTCAGGTATGAAAATAATTATATAATGAAATTTATAAATAACTACATTTAAAATGTCGAGAACTAAAATAATCTTATTCAGTCTTTTTGTGTATGTATTTTACATTTACTGTTAAAAAAGAATAATGAAACATAACACATTTTATATGATTATTGGCATGTATTAAATACATTTATTTAAACAAATTTTTCAATCTGTTTGAGATCATTTGTAGGACAAAGAATGTTAATTATAAAAAATTATTTAGGTAAAATATTTCATTTAAAATAAAATTATTTTATATTTGATTAGGTAAGTCTCTTTTTGCAGACCACATATAGTCTGGATTATATATTTCAATAATTTATTTGCAAATTCCATTCTGCTGCTATTAATGTCCCTATTATGCATTAACTGAGTTGTCTAAAATACAACTTAAAGACAACTGCTACTGATGAGTTATAATTTGAAAAATCTGCTACTGATGAGTTGTAATTTTTTTACGTGCGCCAAGATAGCGTCGAAAGTTAGCGTCGAAATCGCAAAAACAGATTAGCGATTTTGGGATTTAGAAAATGGGAATTGTATGTGGGAATTTAAAAAAAATTGGGATTAAAAATTAAAGTGGGTGTGAAACGAAATGGGAAAGAAACACTGAAAAATGTAAAAGTGAATACAAATTTTACTATTTATAGTTAATAAAAATTAATTAAAAGAATAAATACATGTTTGTGTATATTATATAATTTTTTCGTGCAAATATCGTCGTTTAGAAATCAATTTACAAAAATATGTCTTTTTTTCCTCAAAAATGGACAGACAAATATGGGATTCTTCATATTTGCAAAGAAAAAATTCCTGCTGTGTATATTATATAATTTTTTCCGTGGAATCAATTTTCAAAACATCTGTGTGACCAGTTTTTCAGAAATCTGGCTTCATCCAAAATGGTCAGGAAAATTTTAATTATTTTATTGCTTGGAAACTAGGTCGCGTCAAGCAATAACCGATATAGATTATGGAAGTGGACCATCTAGGGATCAGAAAACACTCACCGTGCAAAAAATCGTGTGACCAGTTTTCAAGAAATCTGGCTTCATCCAAAATGGACAGGAAAATTTTAATTATTTTATTGCTTGGAAACTAGGTCGCGTCAAGCAATAACCGATATAGATTATGGAAGTGGACCATCGAGGGATCAGAAAACACTCACCGTGCAAAAAATCGTGTGACCAGTTTTCCAGAAATCTGGCTTCATCCAAAATGGTCAGGAAAATTGAAATTATTTTATTGCTTGGAAACTAGGTCGCGTCAAGCAATAACCGATATAGATTATGGAAGTGGACCATCTAGGGATCAGAAAACACTCACCGTGCAAAAAATCGTGTGACCAGTTTTCCAGAAATCTGGCTTCATCCAAAATGGTCAGGAAAATTTTAATTATTTTATTGCTTGGAAACTAGGTCGCGTCAAGCAATAACCGATATATATTATAGAAGTGGACCATCTAGGGATCAGAAAACACTCACCGTGCAAAAAATCGTGTGACCAGTTTTCCAGAAATATGGCTTCATCCAATATGGTCAGGAAAATTTTAATTATTTCATTGCTTGGAAACTAGGTCGCGTCAAGCAATAACCGGTATAGATTATGGAAGTGGACCATCTAGGGATCAGAAAACACTCACCGTGCAAAAAATCGTGTGACCAGTTTTCAAGAAATCTGGCTTCATCCAAAATGGTCAGGAAAATTTTAATTATTTTATTGCTTGGAAACTAGGTCGCGTCAAGCAATAACCGATATAGATTATGGAAGTGGACCATCGAGGGATCAGAAAACACTCACCGTGCAAAAAATCGTGTGACCAGTTTTCCAGAAATCTGGCTTCAGCCAAAATGGTCAGGAAAATTGAAATTATTTTATTGCTTGGAAACTAGGTCGCGTCAAGCAATAACCGATATAGATTATGGAAGTGGACCATCTAGGGATCAGAAAACACTCACCGTGCGAAAAAACTTGTGACCAGCTTTCCAGAAATCTGGCTTCATCCAAAATGGTCAGAAAAATCTGGGATTCTTTATATTTTGGAAACTAGGTCACGTCAAGCAATAAGCGATACGGACTATGGAAGTGCACCACCTAGGGATTAAAAAACACTCACCGTGCACACGATTTTTCGCACGGTGGGTGTTTTCTGATCCCTAGATGGTCCACTTCTATAATATATATCGGTTATTGCTTGACGCGACCTAGTTTCCAAGCAATAAAATAATTAAAATTTTCGTGACCATTTTGGATGAAGCCAGATTTCTGGAAAACTGGTCACACGATTTTTTGCATGGTGAGTGTTTTCTGATCCCTCGATGGTCCACTTCCATAATCTATATCGGTTATTGCTTGACGCGACCTAGTTTCCAAGCAATAAAATAATTAAAATTTTCCTGACCATTTTGGATGAAGCCAGATTTCTGGAAAACTGGTCACACGATTTTTTGCACGGTGAGTGTTTTCTGATCCTTACATGGTCCACTTCCATAATCTATATCGGTTATTGCTTGACGCGACCTAGTTTCCAAGCAATAAAATAATAAAAATTTTCCTGACCATTTTGGATGAAGCCAGATTTCTGAAAAACTGGTCACACAGATGTTTTGAAAATTGATTCCACGGAGAAAATTATATAATATACACAACAGGAATTTTTTCTTTACAAATATGAAGAATCCCATATTTGTCTGTCCATTTTTGAGGAAAAAAAGACATATTTTTGTAAATTGATTTCTAAACGACGATATTTGCACGAAAAAAATTATATAAAATACACAAACATGTATTTATTCTTTTAATTAATTTTTATTAACTATAAATAGTAAAATTTGTATTCACTTTTACATTTTTCAGTGTTTCTCTCCCATTTCGTTTCACACCCACTTTAATTTTTAATTCCAATTTTTTTTTAAATTCCCACTTACAATTCCCATTTTTTTACTCCCATTTTCTAAATCCCAAAATCACTAATCTGTTTTTGAGATTTCGACGCTAACTTTCGACGCTATCTTGGCGCACGTAATTTTTTTAAACTCATGTTAACTGAACTTCCGTGTGGAGTTGTCAGTCTCCCATCGGACGCGTCCCCAGGTGGCGGATAGGGGCGAGCGTATGTACGGATCTCCTGTGTCACACCACCATATGGCCACAGGAGGTCTGACAAAGCTCGGGCGGGGTCTGGGCTTTGTGAATTCTGCTAAGTAGTTGCACAAGGTCTAGACACTGCTAGGCTGGGTGGGACCAACCCTTGTTTCTCTGGCATATCTTAAGCAGGGCAACCATTCACCCATAATGGTGCAATGCTTAGGATGAGTCAGAAATGCCAGTCACTTCCCTGGATACACTGCACAAATGGTCCAGGGAGGTGGCTCGCATTTCAATAGACAGGGGACCTGGTTTCAATCCAACCCGCGGACCAAAATTGACACCCCTTGTAAGGTTAAGGTGAAGGTAGCAGTGCTGAGAACCTGGATGGCTAGTCAGTGGTTAAAGAAGACTAGTTCCTAACAGCTCCCCTCCGACGCCAAGGCACGGGTTGGTTGTATTTTCAGTTGCCTAGTCCATGTACGCCGTCACTGCATGGATCGTCGACCCTTTACGCGCTTACTAGTGGGAACTACATGAAAAACACAAATAAAAACACAAAAAAACAAAAACAAAATACAGCAGGAAGCGAGCAGGGGAAACCCTCGCCCGCCAACTGCAATTCTGTCCCAGCAAGCCAACCTAAGGTTGATGCTGTGGACAAAACCAACGAGGTACCACTCGACTATTCGGGTGGTACCTCTTCGGCCCGTGCTGGCTTAGTACCAGCAGAAACCCCTGCTTCGGGTGCCACGGCTACTGTCGTGGACAACCCTGCGGTAATTGTACCATCTGTACCTGTGGAAACCCCTACAGGCTCAGATGTGCTACGTCCCCCCGCCCAAACGGCTGTAAAAATTGCCCCCAAAGACCGCAAAAATACATCCAAGAGGGCCTTTATCGAAGGGCGTGCCGCCCAACGTCTAGTCGACAGACTTGGCAACTCGCCAGTCGACAAATTAACTCCGGAGGAGAAATCCTCCCTATCTTGGGCAAAAACCCACCTGGCTGCTGCTGAAAGCTCCAAACCTGCTGCAGATGTAGAAAAACCATCTACATCCGCAGCGCCCAAAAGGCAACGATCGGGGGAGGAGAAGATGCAGCAGCATAACCTACAACCGGACATCAAACGTCCAAAAACACTAATAAATTCATCATCCAGGGTCATAAATAGACTTTACAGTGAGGTTGCTAAAGATCCACTGATAAGGGCTATTATTGACAATAGCAACTGTGACGGGGCTATCTCTCGTGAGAAATGGGAGATGATCCGTCTCAAATTGCTGGAAAACTTTTTAAATGATGAAACCAGTCCAGCGCCTCAAAATGTAGACGCTGGCTGGTTTCAAGGTCACATTAAGCTGCTCTCATGCACAAGTGAGAGTTCAGCATTACAGCTCAAACTGGCAATCACATCCTTAGGGGAAGTGTGGCCCGGTGCAAGATTGGATGCGGTCCCGGTCAGCGATATACCACGAAGGCCGAGATCCATCGCAATCATCCCCAGGGAACCACACAACCCTGCGACGATCCTGTCGATCATCCGGAGAGGAAATGCCGATCTACCGACCAGTGACTGGAAGGTAGTGAAGGTTTCCGAACCGGAAGGGTTGACTAGGAAGGCGGTGGTGGTTCTTAACAAAGAATCGTTGTCACCACTACGGAAGAGGCAAGGTAAGATATTCTATGGTTATGATAGTATCAAGCTGAGCATCTACCGTGGTGATGACAAAGCCAACCCCGGCACCTCCTACAACCAATTGGAAGGGTCGCAATCTGATGATGTGGCTGCCAGCACAAGCCAACAACCACCAACAACAACTGCGGAGATAGATGACACCGCGAGCTCAGTAGCCACGGAGGGTTCACAATCAGACTCAGGTCTGGTTGGCGAGCTCTTCGAGCGACTGGGTGTTGCGGAGGATGACGAAGATGTGCTCCTGGACTCTGATCCGGAGGACATCGACGTCACTGTCATCTATGATCCAGACAGAGATGGTGAAGGTGATTCAGATCAACCTCCACCACTCTAAGGCAGCGTCCGCTGCATTAATTCTTCGTCTCGCAGATCGAGGCGAAGACATCGCATTAATCCAGGAGCCATGGGTCAACAATGGCGTAATATGTGGACTTAATGCACAAGGCTACAAACTATTGTATGCAGCAACTTCAGGTAACAATAACAAAACTATTAGATCCTGTATTTTAGCAAAAGATCATCTTAATATCTTCATTCTATCTGATTATAGTGATGAAGATTCGGTGACTGCAGTGTGGGAAGAGGCAGAATCTGCGGTGTGGATAACCTCTGCATACATGCCGCATGACCAGGACAAACCTCCACCCAATAACTTGGTCAGGAAGATGGCCAGAGCAGCGAAGGCCAAAAACATCCCGACACAAATGCACATCACCATATTTGGGGTAGCTCCGATACCAACAACAGAGGTGAGTGTATCCTTGATTTTATATTAAATAATGATCTAGTAGTCGCAAATAGGGGTTCAGAACCCACTTTTGTTGTATCAAATAGACAGGAGGTGCTGGACATCACGCTTGTCAGCCTGCACTATGCATTTTTAATCGAAAATTGGAGAGTCTCTACAGACTGTTCTTTCTCCGATCATCGTTATCTTGTCTTTTCCATTGTTAGGAAGAAAGCTAGGACCGTCGCTTACATCAATAGACGTAAGACGGATTGGGAGAAACAGAAAATGCTCCTTTCAAATATACCTAATCCTCCCACAAATATTCGGGATACCATGCACATCGAAGATGCTGTGAATAGACTTACCAACGCATTTAGAGATGCAACGAATAAGTCCTGCAGACCGTCGATTCAGCGTTCGAATCGCAGACCTACATGGTGGTCAACGGAAATAGCGGAATCTCGTAAGATCTGCCGCAAACTTTTCAACGAGGCTAAGAGGACAGGGAACTGGTCACTCTACAAATCCTCTGTGAACAAATTTAAGAATCAAGTTAGAAGCGCAAAACGTGAATCCTGGAAAGACTTCTGCAGTGGCATTGAAAGTTTTTCTGATGCTAGCAGATTGCGCAAAGTACTTGCCAAACAAGCGTCAATTCCTGGATATATTCAGAAATCAGACGGCAACTGGACCTCCAGTGCACAGGAGTCACTGGAAGTCCTGATGGACACCCACTTCCCGGGATGTCGATCAACTTCGGGAGTACAATACAGTTCTACCCAAACAAGCCGGACACTGCACGCCGTGAACATAGACACGGATAGGTTGCACTGGGCGATTAAAAGCTTCCATCCTTATAAGTCTCCGGGCCCGGATGGTATAATTCCTGCTGATCTACAAAACAACCTAGATCTGGTGACAACTTGGCTCCTACCGATATATAGAGCCTGTTTATCATTGTCCTATATCCCGGACCAATGGACTAAATGCAATGTGATATTTATTCCCAAAGGAGGGAAATCATCACACACGAAAGCAAAGGATTTTAGGCCAATCAGTCTAACATCCTTTTTGCTCAAAACGCTGGAGAGACTTATCGACATTCATTTGAGAATGACAATCGACAGGAATCTCCTTTCGCCATCCCAACACGCTTATACGAAGGGCAAATCTGTTGAGACAGCATTACACTCGCTCGTGGAACATATTGAGAAGTCGCTAGAGCATAAAAACTACACAATGGTAGCCTTCATGGATATTGAGGGAGCCTTCAACAACATCGAACCGTTGGCAATAACCCGATCTCTAAGAGAGCTGGGGATTGACCAATCGATCATCAGGTTCATAACGAACCTGCTAGACGATGTAGCGGTGGTAGTATCTGGTGTCCATATTGATATTATCACACAAAGATTAGAGGCGGCACTCAAGATGATCTGCACCTGGACAGAACAGTGTGGACTGAGTGTAAACCCAGCCAAAACTGAACTTGTACTATTCTCAAGAAAATACAAGCTCCCACCCTTCAGGCTACCCGTATTGAGGGGAATACCACTAACTCTAGCACATAGTGCAAAGTATCTTGGCATAATCTTAGACAGTAAACTATCCTGGAAAATTAACATCCAGGCTAGAGCGTCTAAAGCCATCACAGCAATATATGTATCCCAGTATTCTGGGAATCACGAATATTATCCCCGGATTTATAGACTACTGCATCCCAAAACCCTTCTTCATGCGAAACTTCGATTTCGACATGACGGAGGGCCACCCACCACCCCGTGGCTCACTCTGCGTGTTCACAGATGGCTCCAAAAGGGGGTGGGAGTTGTAGGTGGGGTCTATATAGAGGAATTTGGAATCAAGATGTGTTTCAGACTCCCAAATGAATGTAATGTTCTACAAGCAGAAATATCTGCTATTAAAAAAGCGGCAAACTGGCTAAGGTATCAGAGAATATCGAATAGGGATATTTGGTTTTGTACAGACAGTAAAGCTGCCATTATGTCCCTAAAAGGTGTGTTCAGCACATAAAATCTCGTCCTAGAATGCCGGACATCCTTAAATGCGATGGCGGAAAATTCAACGGTCACCCTTAAATGCGTGCGGGGACATGGGACTACCTTAGGCAACAATGTTGCTGACGAACTAGCAAAGAAGGGAACTCTGCTTCATGATGGCGACATTGACGTTTATTGTGGCATTCCCCTCTCTGCATGCGGGCAACGAATAAACCGTGCTCTTTATGACCTGGCCCAGGCGAGATGGTCCGATGAGTCAACTTGTCTGACGGCAAGGACGATCTGGCCCTTACTAGATCAGAAGAGGACGGATTCATTACTTCGGATGACGAAAACACAACTGCGTGACTTTATATCTACGGTCACTGGGCATTGTCTATTCGGAGCCCATGCAAGAAGAATGGGCCTCCCTTACAACGACTTTTGCAGAAACTGCCAAGATGAGGAAGAGGAGGAAACGGTCGTTCACCTCCTCTGCCTATGCCCTGCACAGGAATACAAACGACTTCAAAATCTTAGACAACGGTATTTCGGGAGCCTATCTTGTGTTTCACTACTGGAACCAAGAAGAATTAACTCTTTTCTGAGGAGCTGCGGTTGGTTCTCCAACCCACTCCCACTCGGCGAGGCATGAAAACGCTTGTTTGCTGTGTCGGCCAATATGCTATCTTGACACTTATATTTTTCTTAACTTATCTCTCTCTTTTCCTTACCTCCGCCCCCCCCCCCCCCCCAATTTACTCTTACTTTTATTTCTTTCTCTCCGCAGGTAACACAAAGGGACCAATACGTGGACCCAAGTGAGCTGTGTACTACAGCTGCCTGCTTAACCTAACCTAACTGAACTAACACAGGGTTGTAAACGGTAAAACTATAACAGAGTTGTAACACAATTTAAATTCAACTTAAAATTTTTTGAAAAGTTGAGTTGTAAGTGATAATACCAAATTGTATCAGGATCACATTCAATTAGTTTAGGAAATTTTTAAAACGTCGTTAATAATTAATTTGTGAACGTATATCGGTATGTAAAAACTATTTTGAATATAAGAGATGTTTGCCGTACATTAAAAATAATATAGAATGAAAAAGAATAAACGACAAAACGGACCAAAATGAAATTGATCCGACCATCGGACCAATTTAAAAATTTCAAAATTTTTCGGACCAAATTTGGTCCAATTAGACCAAAACGGCAAACGCTGATCCTAAGTAGATATATACGAAGAGTGCTGATGACCGACGTAGCTGTCTAGAAAATGTGCATTCCGCTCTGCTGGTGTCTAAAAAATTAAATTTTACCAATTTTTCTTTAATAATCAGGCCTGTCACAGAATTTGTTCGGAACGGTTTTGATTACGAATTTTCAATTCGATCGAATTTGTTTTGCCTTCTTCAGACTTTGATTGATTTGCTTTATTTCGATAAATTCTAGTTTTTTTAGTTTTAAATTAAATGTGGCAATATTGCTTACTAAATATGGCTATATTGTGAAAACCAACACAAAAACATATGGTTATTAAAGAAGAAAATAAAGTTAAATAGAACAGACAAATTTTTATATTAAATTAAAAAAAAGTTTCAAACAAAAAAATGCCTGGAGTTTCAATCGTTGCGGTTTTGACTGCACAAACACGACAACACTCCGCCGAAAAATTGAGACGTAGGAGTTTAATGGATGCCTCGAATCCCCTTGTCCAAACGCAGTGTAAGTGTTCTTATTTTTGCCACAATCAGACATACTACATATAAATGTAATTACATATGCATTTTAAGGTTTATAAGTTATTATCGACTAAGCAAAGAAGCATTAGTAATGGTTTTAAACAAACTGAGTCGTCATTTAAAAATTTCTTCAATTCCACCAATTATACAAGTGACGACCACACTGCGGTTTTTAGCCACAGGCTCGTTTCAAGGTGTTATAGATAAGTATTATCTACAGTTGTCACAAGAACATAAATGATTAAATATATTACTTTCAGCTAAGGACAATGATAGTAATTTTGGGAGGAGTACGGTTTCAACGTTGATGTGGAGAGTAATAAAAAATAAAATAAGAAATTTAGTTAAAAGCTTAACAAATTATTTTTTTTTATTAGAAGAAAGTTTTAAGTTTGTTTTTGTACAAAAATACGAATTCGATCATGAAATTAAAAGTGGTTTCATTTCGAGTAAATTTGTCGATTTTGATTTTCTGAAAAAGCTTTTTCGGAATTGAAATAACTTTCGATCGAAATGAATTTGTGACAGGTCTGAATATCACCTAATTTGTAATTTAATTTATTCCGTCTTAGAAGGAATAGAACGAACTCAAGCTTGACTGCAAATTTCATTGGATTAGAGAAATTATATAGACTTTTATTTGCACCAATTCTAGCCGTTAGAAATCCTATTTAATACCAATCATATCGCTCAAGACTTGAGATATGAAAACACACCTACATACATACATATATTGCGACTTCAAATCGTTTGAATTTTTTAGATTTCTAGCATATGTTAACCTTTAAACTCGTTTATTTCACATTGGAATACGAAAACGTATAATATAAACAACTAGCTTTATAATCAATATATTTTTACCAATTGTTTTATAATTAATGAAGATAATAAAAAATTACGTATTACATATAAAAAATTCAATTGTGAAAAAATAACAAAACAATTTTTTCTTCCATTAAAAAACCTCACACTTCTGAAAATTTGATGAGGAATAATAAAAAATTATATCTTTCGAAATAATGAAATTGCCATTAAAAAAAACGAAAACTATTGCTGTTTAAAAGCCTTTCTGGTTTTAAGACCTTGTGTTTGTGAAGGACTGCTTTGTTTGCTTGGTTTAGGTGATGATTTGGGTGTCTTCGATTTGTGGGGAGATTTTTCTGCAATATAAATTTAAAAATAATCATTTTTTAAAATGCTTTACTTTCAACTCACGCAAAGCTTTCAAAGTTTCTTGAGGCAACCATTCGTAGTCAATGGAGTTATCGTTGGCAGTACCCGTTTCAATAGTTTTTTTAGTAGATGTGCGCTTACGTTTGCCTGATGAGCCTAACAAATATTGTTGGCCTACAACTAACAGTAGAACAACAATACCGGCCATCAAAACATATAAGAAAAAAGTTTCCCCATCCAAACCCTCATCAACTTCCGAGATCAAAACTGTTTCATTGAATACGGATTCCATATATTGAACACCATTGGAGTCGCGATAGTTCATTGCAATATTTAACCCGAAGGGACGTCCAGCAAACTGGTCAGACGGCATAAAAGAATAAGAAATTGTAGCTTCAAAGCCAGACTTAATTTCGCTGTTGTAAGCAACAGCTGAGAAGTTTTGAATGTAGTAGTTAAAATCCATGGGATAGCGGAAAGAAGCTTCAACAGTTTCAATAATAAAATAATTGGGACCTTTGTTTGTAAAACCTATTAAAAATTCGACTGGTTTCCCACCGGGTAAATCCATTTGTTGACCAGGTATGTATATGGGTTTGGTAAACAGTAAAATAGTGTCGGCATAAGGTGATGTTGACTGAGGAGAATCCAACTCTTCGTCTGCTTCTATCTCTTCCCTTGTTACAGCACCATCTTCTCCATCAGCCACAAGAACGTCTTCCTCAACAGCATCTTCAGCAAAAGCCGAGAATTTGTCTAAATTGAGTAAAAAGAATAAATGTTCACATAAGGTTCATAAGAAATCATTGCTAACAATGCATTTAAACTCAATAATAAATCATTGTTTTATATAATTTTTTTTCAAAACTCCTTAAAAAGGAATCTATCTTTTAATTTGAGGATAATGCAAGTGATTGGGCGTCATTTAAATTATTCAATGATAATTTTGTGGCACAAAATTATCCAATGATAATTTTTTGCCACGTCAAAGAAGCAATTTGTTAGTGCATGAACAAAGCTAATCAAAAACATCAGACACTATAATTTTACAATTTACCTAAAACAACTATTTTGCAAACTTACGTGAATTAAAGAAAATAATGGTGGGCAAAACCAACAATAATAATAACGTAGAGTTATTCATTTCCTTTTTATTTAAAAATGATTTTAAAGCGGTGGCAGCAAAATGAAAGGACAGATTCAGAGGGCGAAGCCGACATGCAAACACCACCGGCGGCGACTAACAAGAATACACTCGGCGGCGGCTAAAAGCCGAATACATATCTAAGGTAGAAACTAACTTGCAAATTTCGCATTTTTTTTGTACAAACATCGCTTTATTAATCTTCCCCCGGGGTCACTCATTTTCATTGCAATCTACCGTTTTTCCTTTGACGCAGGGAATATGGGGGAAATACACTCCGGTGTTCCTAGAACCTGGAAGATCAGATCAGCGCCTATAGGTCTTTCGAGGCCCGACCAGAGTCCTAACGACTGGTACCACGGGATTTGATAACTCTGCAGTGAACCGTCCACCTCTGTGCACGTGAACATTTGGGATACACGTGGTGGATGTGGATGTCAAAAGAAGGCACCAATAGTGTCAGGATTTAGAAGTCTCCAAAATACCTTCAAACAAGGGGTTAGAACATGGGTCCAGCTTTTCCAAGTTCTATAAATTGCTACTTATTTTACAATACTTGTGTTGTATAATGAGGGCGGTAGGCTATGCCAAAATTTTACTCAGTGGTAAGACGACCATCAGGTTAGGCCATCATGGCAGTTAATGGCGCTAATGGTGTTTTGATGATTCAATTGATAATTTTAAAATAAATAATATCAAATTAAATAAAAATTCCAGCTTAGCTTATGAAGCCACCTAAAATTTTTAGCCGATATTAGCCGAGCACTTCGGCGGCGGCTAACTGCCTTCATTTAATGTTTGCAGCGGCCTTTAGCAAGCTCTGTCACAGATTGACTGCGTTAAGAACAAATCAATGCGAATTCATACCAGGTGGAGTTGATAGCTCAGATATATGTTTTTTTCCCTCGTTTTTTCTGCTAATGTCTTGTAAAAAGTATGTTGTTTCATATATGCTAATCGAATGTCAAAGTTGTTCCCCTACTGCTCTCAGCTGGTATGAACACCACTTGGAAAAAATTAAAAAGAATTAGAGCGCGAAGCCGATCAGCAAATAGCCGTCTTTTTTACCTACACTTTTTTTATCAATAAAATTTTTGGGAATATAAATATTAATTATTTAATATTATGCTAATTACAAATAACGTTTTTTAATAAAAATGCAATTTATTTGTTGGGGGAAAATAGCTAGTTCATATACGCAGGGCCGCCTCGAAGTTAGTAGGCGCCCGGGTCGAGATTGTGATCTGGCTCCCTACACAATTAAAAATTTATATTTCTCATAATTTTTTTATTTTTATTTTATGCCTATACTAGCTATCCCCGGTGCGCTTCGCAACACCCATCCACAAAAAATATAATAAACACCAACCTCTAAATTTAAATGCACACTATTCTCACATCAAAAATGTTTTAGTTTATATACATAGTACGACGCCTACTGTTCTCAACCAATCTGTTTTTTGCTTGACTATACATATTACACGATAAAAATTTTTAACTTTTTATGGGAGGTACCACTATCCAAATGAGATTACTGATTGCAAAATTCCCAGACGCTACCTATTGCAGTTCTCTAGATACAGGATAATAATTTGATACTTTGTATAGGGGGTACCGTGACCACTGTCCCAATCCAACCTATGTTTTTGTATGGGTATGCGGGTTACTTGTACTTACTTTTAAGATCATATCTATTATAGTACTATATGTACACGATAATAAGTTTTCACCTTATATGGGAGGTACCACGCCTACTGTCTCCATTGATTCTGTAATTTTGTAGATTATACGCCTTTGCACAGGGGTTACTCATGAAAATTTTCAAGGCTATCTATTGTAATTCGCCAAAAACACGATAATAATTTTCACTTTGTATGGGAGGTACCACGCCTACTACTCCAATTCAGTTTGTGTTTAGCTAAATTATGTACTTTAATATGATGGTTACTTGTGCGAAATTCCAAGGCACTACCTATGGCAGTTCTCTAGATACAGTATAATCATTTTTCACTATATGGAAGGACCACGCTCACTATCCCAATTAATTTTGTATTTTGGTAGATTATGCACATTAGCTTAGGGGTTACTCGTGCAAAGATTCAAGGTTCTGTTTATTGTAGTTCGCCAGGAACACGATAATAATTTTTCAGTTTGTATGGGAGGTACCACGCCCACTATTCCAATTCAGTCTGTGTTTATCTTGACTATGTACGTTAATATGAGGGTTACTGGTGCGAAATTCCAAGGTGCTAGCTATTGTAGTTCTCTATATACACAATAATAATTTTTCACTTTGTATGGGAGGTACCACGCCAACTATTTCAATCCAGTCTATCTTTCTCTAAACTATGCATGTTAATATAGAGGTTCCTGTTGCAAAATTTCAGGGCATTACCTATTACCGTTACCAAAATATGCGATGATAAATATTTACTTTGAATGGGAGGTACCACGCCCACTATTCCAATACATTCTGTGTTTCGCCAAACTATTAACGTTAATATATTGGTTACGGGTGCGAAATTTCAAGACGCTACCTATTACTATTATTACCGAGATATACGATGATTAATATTTACTTTGTATGGGAGGTGCCACGCCCACGTCAAATATAAAAAAGGGCCCTATTTTACCATCCGTATATCCAGTAACAAACCGTGAAAATTTCAGAACGATCGGTTCACTGGTGTAGGCAGCTATAGCTTTCCGACAAACAAACAAACATAAAAACAAACAAACATACAAACAAACACATTTTGTGCTTTATATATATAGATTTACAAAAGGGTTACATATTATGTAGTTAATATAAAAAACTATAAGTGATAGAATTTTTTTTAAATTATATTTCGATTCAGGGAGTCAATGAATGTAAATGAAAATTCAATGAATGCTGGAATGGTAAACATTACCGTTTTATTTTTTCCCCATTTTCTGCACAACGAAGCTGATGTTGATTACAAAATATCTGTTTTGGGTAATTTTTGGGTAATTATAGTAATTATCAGCCTTTAATGACAAGAGCCCTTTAAAAATTAACTCATTATTTCCGTTTTTATTTTTGAATTCTGGTCAAGAGGATAGATCCGAATTTGTCAAGCAACAGTTTTAGGAGAATATATTAATATCGTTTCGTCAGCTTCATTCTCATTAATATCTTCGTCATTAGAATATGAATCTGGTATTACTAGTATTTCAACTTTATTAGGTGTAGTCACGTTCACTGATGACAGCCGAAGAACTAGAAGGAGAAAAATAGGAAGTGAGCTTTGGGACCTTCTTAAGAAGCACTTCAGTCGTTGCCTCCTCTTCTCTTACTAATTAAGTCTTTGTGCTCCAGAGAGCTTTTTAGACATGGTAGTAAAAAATTAATCAGTTCGTTATAATCCTACTGAATGTTTATGGTGTGGTAATTGGTAATTTCAAATATAATATTATTATTTTCTTTATTACTTTTTGTTGGCAATGAAAGAACCAATACTAATTTTTTAATAGTTAGCCGTTTTTAATTCGCACACCCGCCGCCGTCAATGTCCCGGTTCATCGTACATTTGAAAAACGGTGTTTACACCCGGCAACCATTGAGACACGAGCGGAGCAAACATAAGTATATGCTCTTCTACGACTTATTGTCAGTCGTAAAGTAGCTCTGGGTCGGGGAACACGTGCGTGCTTCATTGTCATTATCGCTTAAAGTCAATCAGGCCGTCCTTGTTGCTCGGCCTTCGAGTGGTTTGCGTCTCGTTCTCACACTGGCTGATTGGCGTCCTCGAATAGCTGTACTACGGTACTGTTATTGGTGGTTGTTTAATCATCCACGTGTAATCGTTTGGTTATCGTTTATAACCTATAAATTTTAATTTCAATAAGTCGGACATTGGTGGAGCACCATTTAAAGAAACTCAACTGTTAACTGGAGGAGCACATTAAACTCAATTTTTAACAGGTGGAGAACCAATAAACTCAAGATTTTCACTGGAGAAGCACCATTAAACTCTCATTAATTTTACCTAGCTGAATTTGGAGTCTCACTTCCTATACGAAGGTATAGGTCGCTCTGCAGATTTCGGAGGAAGCTAAGGCAATCACACCCTGACGCTTTGGTTTCGTACCTTTGCCATTTACCATTTTTTTTTGGGCAGAATCCAAAAAAAACGACTTATTGTTGTTTATTGTCATTGCTTACATTCGAAATTTTCGTCAAATATTCAATATTCTTGCTCCTATCAATAACGCCGACGGCAATATTTCTTTCTTCCTTACACAAGTTTGCGCCCCCTTCACCATGGCGATGGCCCCGGTCGCCCTGCCCTAGGAATCCTTTTTCCTAATTTTAGAGAAGCCAAAAATACTCTATAAGTAATAAAATTCTACAAACCACTATGAGAAGTATGCATGTTAATAGAATAATATTACAAAATATTATAGCTCCAACAAAACACCAAACAAACCACGTTTTTATTTTGCCTTGCTGTCCTTCTACAATTGGATGGTTTTTTTCCTTCACTGAATGCAGACGTAAGGGTTGATGAAAAGCATACACAAGTTAATTTTGTTCTCGCAAGAGAATCGAAAAATAACAAGTGTTGCCAAAGGTTTGCACAAGCAGTTGCATATTTAGTTATTAAAAAAGTTTTTGGGAATTTAAATATTAGATATTATTCTAATTACCCATAACGTTTTTTAATAAAAATGTTCCCCGACCCACAGCTACTTTACGAATGAAAAAAAAATATAAATGTAAATAAATGTTGATAATGCCATCAGCAACCGTCGTTGTGTTTAGACGCCGCCGAGCATATTCTTGCTGTCTAATCTATACAAGGGCGTACGGCGTAACGATGTCTAGCCCCTAGCTTTGAACAAACCGAAATAAGAGCGCAACGTTTTGTAATAAACGTAAATGTTAACATACTTTGGTTAGTAAAGTCTAATAAATTTGATCCACAAAGAGAGATAAAATCGCTATATAAAGCCGAAAATACCTAAAATGGCACTTCTCTTATACAAAAAAAAAAAAAAAACAATAACATTTTGTTTGCACCCAACTTCACTAACCAGCACTTTGTCAAAATTGGATTTTCCAATTGCAAAGCGTTGACGCTTCGCTATTTAGGTTTGCTTCATACATTTTGTATGTACATGAGAATTGTTGACAGTTATTTTACGACTTACGCCCTTGTTTAGCCTCCGCCGGGCGTCATTTCATATCGTCTTCGCCATCTGAAAGAAATCCTTTTTGTTTTCACGCAAGTGAAGAAATAAATATATTGCAAATCAACCGCTTAACAACTTTTTTTATGTGCCTGTGTTGTTGTTTCTTAGAAATACACGTGCGTGAGAAAAATATAAATAAAAAATCTAAAAATATTACAAAGTTTAAGGGCTTGTAAAAACTATAGTTTTAAACTATTTAAGCATTTTTAAACGGTAATCAAAAGGAAAACACCTCAGGTATCTAATTTTATGTTGGTCATTTACGACATTTTAGTATTCTGTGAGATATAAGACATAAAATATACGAATTTTAAGGTCTTTAAAATCCGTAAAATAAGCGCTGCCAAAAATCAGAAAATTGGGATTGGTAGCCATTAGCAGTAGGAATAGGATGTACTAAGTGTCATTTTCGAGAAATTAACCGTTTAGGCGCTACACGCCAACAACCTTTTATAAGGCCTAAATTGCGCTAAATAGTATTTTCCTTATAAAATCCGTAAATAGAGCGGAGCCAAAAATCTGAAAATCGAAATTGGTAGCCATTATTAGTACTATTAAGATGTCTAAGTGTCATTGGTGAGAAATTAACCGTTTAGGCGCTACACGCCAACAACCTTTTAGAAGGCCTAAATTACGCTCAATAGTATTTTCCCGTAAATTGAACGGTGCTAAAAATCCGAAAACTGGAATTGGTAGCCATTATTAGTAGGAATAAGATGTCTAAGTGTCATTTGCGAGAAATTAACCGTTTAAGCGCTACACGCCAACAAACTTTTATAAGGCCTAAATTGCGCTAAATAGTATTTTCCCTATAAAATCCGTAAATTGAGCGATGCCAAAAATCTGAAAACTGGAATTGGTAGCCATTATTAGTAGAAATAAGATGTCTAAGTATCATTTGCGAAAAATTAACCGTTTATCACTTATGATATCTGTGTCCGAAAAATTTTTGTTTTTCCTGACTGATTCTAATTTTCGTTTTGTTAATTTTCAGGTTTTCTTGGCGGAGGCGTTGCAATAATTGCTCTAAATTCTTGTTGTGGTCTTTAATTGCTTTGTCTTTTGTATCGCCTTTCCCAAAAACCAAAATGTCGTCTGCGATACAAACCACGCCTGTGAGTCCAGATATCACTTGATTCTGTCTCATTTGAAAAATCTCCATGGCTGGCTTTATTCCAAACGGTACTCGCTTCAATCTATATTTTCAAAAAAGGTATCCAAAACGATGTAAGTTTACTGCTCTTTTTGTCCAACTCAAATTGCCAAAATCCATGTTTGGCGTCAAGAATGGAAAATATCTTAGTATCTGCTAACTCTGCAAAGATCTCTCCTACAGTTGGTAGCTGGTATTTTATATCATTTAGTGCATCGTTTAACTGTCGATGCATATTCTCAGTTTATTGTTTTACTGAACTAGCACTATATTACTAGTCCAATCTGTATGTTCATTTTCCCTTGTTATTACTTTCATGTTTTCCATTTCTCTTAATGTGTTATATGTATTTTAAAAATTTTGTTAATTTCCCTGTAGCCCTTGTATTTATATTAAACAGCTGAAAGGGTTCCAGCTCAACTATAGGCGTTCAAAAGAACTGCCGAAATCTTGAGATTTTAAAATTAAAAACAACGGCTTGGTATAGCCAATTTGAGTTCTTAGATCCAAATCTGTTTTATTTGTGGCGCTAAGCCCTTTATATACAAAACATGAAAATAATTCTTAACTGTTCTACAATTGTACAATTATCTATTTCTTTCATTCTTACTTTCTATTCAGTATTATGGAATTTGTGTAGGATCATGTTACCAATACTAATAACCAATCACAAATTAGTGTATTTCAATGTGCATTGAAATACACTCATCTATTGTGATACTCAAATGTGTGTCACTCAATTTCTGTGTGGTCATCAATATTGATAGTTTCATGATGGTGTATGCATTGTGCACTTGTGAAGTACACTACAAATGTATCTTTCAACTGTTCTTGGAGGCTCACTTTTAAGTATTACGTTCTTGTCTATTTCTAGAGTTACACTTCCCTTGAGTTTGCCTAGACCCTAGAATACATCTTCATATTTGTTTATGATTTTGTATGCCTATTTTTCTTCAGAGCATTGTTCGATTTTTTTTGCAGAACATTTCGAACCGAACACTGATTTTGGTAATAAAATTCAATGATTTGCAAGCGTTGCTCGTTAGTAAGTCTATTCATGATGAAATGTCAAAGCATACTGAGCATCTTTCTCTTTGGCACCATGTCTGAAATCTCACGTGATCTGTCAAATACTAATGCATGAAAATCCTAACCTCAAAAAAATCACCCATTAGTGTTCCTGGAAAAATACAATAGATAGAGCCTTATAGCTTTACACGAGTAACTCGAATGCTAATACGCATAGTATACCAAAATATAGCATTAATTGGGGCAGTGGGCGTGGTACCTCCCATAAAAAGTAAATAAAACATTATCCTATATCTAGAGAACTAAATTATGTAGCACATTAGAATTTCTCACCAGTAACCCCCAAATTAACATACCTAGTCAAGCTAAACACAGGCTGAATTGAAATAGTGGGCATGGTACCTCCCATACAAAATGAAGAATTATTATCGTGTTCCTGCCGAAGTACAATAGATTGCGCCTTGAAACTTTGCATGAGTTATGATAATGCGCATAGTCTAACAAAATACAAACTGGATTGGGGCAGTGGCGTGGTACCTCCTATTCAAAGTAAAAAATTATTATCGTGTACCTGGAGAACTACACTAGCTAGATTCTTAAAACTTTGCACAACTAACCATCAGAGTAATGTAATGCACATTACTCTTAAGGGTTTAGCAAAATGCTGACTGGATTACGATAGTGGGAGTGGTACCTCCCAAAAAAGGTAAAAAAATATTATCGTGTTAATACATATGTATAGTCAAGAAAAAAACTGGTTGGATGAAAACAGTAGGCGTCGTACCTTGCATATAAACTAAAACATTTTCGATGTGAGAATAGCCTGTGTTTTCAAGTTAAAGGTTGGCCATATTTTTCTTCCAAGTGTTTATTGTATTTTATGTGGATGCATGTAGCGAAGCGCACCGGGAATAGATAGCATAACTGTAAAATAGACTGAAAAAATAAAAATTCGTCTTGTTTTCAAATTAGCGCTTTTTAGCTTTTTTTGACCGCTTGGTCGGTGCGTTTGGTCTTTGAAAAGTTGGCATCCCTGATTATTCAATATAAATTACAAAAAAATCAGTCCCGTTCCACATTTGTAATTTTTGTTTCTCCAACACATGTATTTGTTGTTGGGAAAGGAATTAAAAACGGCAGCGGTATACTGTTGTTTTCAATATTAACATTTTATTTAAATGTTTTTCCCATTTTAACATGTACTTAAATTATGTTATTGATGTTACCACTATTATTTTTCTTATGAAAATTCTAACTAAAATAAAGAAGAAATTACATATCAAATGTAACAATTAAGCGCATTATGTCCCAATTATTTTGCATATATGTATAACAACTTGCGTTAATTCTACCGTTTTTTATTGCGACCATAAAAAACGGGAAAAATAAAGCAAACAAATACACTCGCACCACCAATTTTGTTTGTAATCAAATCGGGAAAGAATGAGTTCATTTCAAGGAATTTTATTAAAAAACAAATATTGAGTTTACATTATTGTTTTTATGGACTGAGTCCGCCAAAAGCAGGCCAACACTCAAGAATACGATTTGATTAAAAATATTTTGTCTTCAGATTTATATTAAAAAGGCCAAAATACTTCAAAAAGCAACGTTCAAATAATAACTTGTGTATTCATTAATTTGTGCAGAAAATATCGGACTTCAGAAAAATTGTTGTGGTGCCCACGGTCGCAACCCGGCGTGCGTATAATGGGGTATAAGAATGTAGAGAAGGGTTCGGACTATAAACTGGTGAAAGATTTTTTACCTAGTTTGACCTCTAGGAATTATGCTCTTTTAACTCTTTTATTTTTGTACGATGATTTAGAATTTAGCTAAATTGGTGGACAAATCTGGTTTTTTAAAACATTTTCTGGCAACTATGGTTCTAAGTAAAAAACAATGTTTTATGGTCTGGCAGCTCACATTAGAAAAAATCCATAAAATAAGAGTAATTACTTATTTTGCTGCACATTTGATTAATTCTCTCTCTGTCTCTCTTCATATTACGTAAAAATTTTAGTTTGTTAAAACTACTTTGTTATCTTCTCGCACGCCTGACATGTCATTTTATGTGTAAGACCTGTTTTCACAATAGACAGAAACAGTGCAGACATTTTTTAAATTATCTTTTGCTTTGTCTTAATGCTTTCACAATTGGACATAAACAAGACAGACAGATTTTTGCACATTCTACTTTCGGATTTATTACTTTACATGTGTGTGTGTTTGAAAATCTGTGGTACATGTACTTTGTTGAGAAATTTTAAGCAAGTAGACTTGAGAAATATAATGTGAAGCAACATAGAAAAAAGCAGAAAAGAGAAACGAAAAAATGTTCAGTACGGTAGTCATGAAATACACACTCTACCTCTTCAATCCCTTGCCTACAAATCTCGTCTGTCTGCCCTGTTTCTGTCTATTGTGAAAGGGGACTAAGCACAGAAAACAAAATCGCCGTGAAGAATTAAATATTTTGCAAATCAACCGTTTAACAACTTTTTTTATGTGCCTGTGTTGTTTCTTAGAAATACACGTGCGTGAGAAAAATGTAAATAAAAAATTTAAAAATATTACAAAGTTTGAAGGCCTGTAAAAACTATAGTTTTAAACTATTTAAGCATTTTTAAACGGTAATCAAAAGGAAAACACCTCAGTCTCCTAATTTTATGTTGGTCATTTACGACATTTTAGTATTCTGTGAGATTTAAGACATAAAATATACGATGTTTAATAGCACGTTCACATATAAGCAGGTTAGCTAGGTTATCGTGGTTATCGAGGTTATCTCGTAACCAAGCCACAAATGTATGAGGTTAGCCATACAATTTGTAATGAAAAGATAACCAAGTTCAGCTGTAGGTTACCTCATAACCTAGTAAAATACGCATTGTTGCATTGCAAAGTATTCAATAAAAAACTCAAAAATGAAACGCTGATAGCTATTGTGAATATATTTACTAAAATTTGACAGCAATAAACAAATATTTGTTATGGAGAAGACACACAGGTAAATTTATATTTTTATTTTTTACATATAATTAAATATATAAATTTTTTATATTGTAGAAAAAGAAAAATTCGTGTTCGGTGGACTCCAGATGCTGAGAAAATTCTGCTGCAGTACTGGGCAGACAACATTGATGACCTACGAGCCGCGAAGAAAAATATACACATTTTTGCACAGATCGAGGATGAATTTGCCAAACGCCAAATGTGTTACAGCGCTGGAGAAATTAAAGAGAAAATCCATAATTTTACCAATCGATACAAGTAAGTGAATGTAAAAATCCCCATTTACAACAAATATTATATTCTACATTTTATAGATTAGAAAAGAAGCAGATGGGGGCGACTGGTGGTTCCCCTTCCACTTGGGTCCAGTACAAGGAAGTGGAGGAAATTTTAACTGGCAACAAGGCTGTAAATTTTGATAAATTAATGCAAGACAGTATAGGTAACATAATAATGAACTTTTTATTTATTTCTTTTATAAATAATGCTCCAATATTATTTTCAAGATGTGGTAGACGATGACAATAACCCTTCTACGAGCAGCCAATCACATTCAAACTCCTCTATTGATGAATTGAGAGGACCTTCGTCGGTGCCGGCGCCTGCAAAAAGAAAGAAAGTTACGTATGAATATTTTATAGATAACATAGAACGAACATCAAACATGTTAAAGGAAGAAATGTCGTCGTTGAAGGAGATCCAGAAGAAAGTGGTGAACCTCACTGAAAAGGCGGTTCTCGCTGAGGAGAAACGCAACGAAATTTTGGAAGAGATGAGCAACAACACAAATTTTTACAAAGACTTAATTAATTTGCTAAGAGAATAAATGCATATATGTATAATAATAATAATAATAATAATAATAATAATAATAATAATAATAATAATAATAATAATAATAATAAAAGGTGAATTTTGAACTTACAGAATGAGTTTGCAATCGCTCTTCTAATTGTCTCAAGCTCTATTTCGAAATCTGTAGCAGCATCTGTGTGCTCGGGCTGTTGTAAATGTGCACTTATCGCGGAAGTGGTTTGTTCTTCCAGCCATTTGTGATTGATGTTATCGTTATGACAATTTAAAAAGTTGTGCAATGTGCAAGCTGCTTTAAGTATAAGAGGAACATTTTTGATGTGGTTGTCGACTCCTTTTCCGATTCTCCTAAAACGAACCTTTAGGTGTCCAAACGCATTCTCTACCACTCTGCGGCATTTAGATAATTGGTAATTAAAAACTTTTTCATGCTCTGGAGGATGCACTTGAAAACGATAGGGCTTCATTACGTTCTTGGCAAAACGAAAAGCCGAATCGTCCATAACGCCCACAGGAACATTCACGCCGTTTATAATTTTGCTTTTTGCCACGAAGATTGGGTCATCCAATGCCGCCTTAAGGTTGCAACTTTGCAAGATTTTAGAGTCATTACATCGACCTGGGCAGCCAACATTAATGTAAAGGAAGCGATATCTATTTTTATAAAAATTGATAAAGCCATTAAGCAAAAATCCATTACAGTTCTTACCTATAATCAACAAGTGCAAATAAAACTGTAGAGTACCACCCCTTATAGTTGTAATAGTACGTGCAATCCTTTGAGGGTGGGCGCACTTTAATATGGCAACCGTCTATGGCACCAAGACATTGAGGAAATCCAAGCTTCTGAAAACCATCGACGCACTCATCTACTTTTTCACTGCTCGTGAATTGTTCTTTTAAATACATGGGCCGCAATGATTTCCAAACTTCTTGGCAAAATGTTAAAAATATTTCGTTTACGATTGCCTTGGAAACTCCGAATAGCCGCGCCACAGTTTCATACTCGGCTGCAGATTTTAAAGTGTAGACGGCAATAGCTACCCTTTTCTGTAGTACGAGTCTTGTTTCGCAATACCTTTGGTAGAATCACACAAGATGCCAAACGTTTCTCAGCTCAAACGAAATGTTTCCTTAAAAAGACGGTCATTCATTTCCGGAACATCCTTCTCCCAAAAGCTGCCGTGTCACTTCTAAAGAATACGTTTATTTTAAATGTTTTTATAAGCTATTTATTGTTCTTTTTTAACTTACGTATGCCCAAATATTTCTTGGGTTTATCTCGTTGCACAGAGGCATTGCCGTCAACATTAATATTTCAGAATAAAGAAATATTACGAGAGCTTTTCGCATCTCTAATTCCTGCTCACACTCCTGGATAGCAAATTTATATTTTATACTACAAGAATTTAACGTAGCTACATATTTATTGTTTTCTTCTTGGTTCGCAGCAAAAAAAAGTAAAGCTTTTTTTAATTTTGAATTCATTATAATTTTTTCGATCTATTTTTAACAAATTAACTTGTATGTAAATAATAAAAAAAAACATACAAATGCATACAGCTGTCAATTTCTGTCATTCTCGCATGTGTTTAGGTTACATTTGTCATATGTGAACCCTACAAGGTTATCTCCAAGGTTAATTTTAGATAACCATAACTAGGTTATATGTGAACGTGCTATAAGGTCTTTAAAATCCGTAAAATAAGCGGTGCTAAAAATCTGAAAATTGGATTTGGTAGCCATTAGTAGTAGGAATAAGATGTACTAAGTGTCATTTGCGAGAAATTAACCGTTTAGTCGCTACACGCCAACAACCTTTTATAAAGCCTAAATTGCGATAAATAGTATTTTCCTTATAAAATCCGTAAATAGAACGGTTATAGTATTTTCCCTAAATAGTATTTTCCCTATAAAATCCGTAAATTACGCGGTGCCAAAAATCTGAAAACTGGAATTGGTAGCCATTATTAGTAGGAATAAGATGTCTAAGTGTCATTTGCGAGAAATTAACCGTTTAGGCGCTACAAGCCAACAACCTTTTATAAGGCCTAAATTGCGATAAATAGTATTTTCCTTATAAAATCCATAAATAGAACGGTGCCAAAAATCTGAAAACTGGAATTGGTAGCCATTATTAGTGGGAATAAGATGTCTAAGTGTCATTTGTATGAAATTAACCGTTTAGGCGCTACACGCCAACAACCTTTTTTAGGGCCTAAATTGCGCTAAATAGTATTTTCCCTATAAAATCCGTAAATTGAGCGATGCCAAAAATCTCAAAACTGGAATTGGTAGCCATTATTAATAGGAATAAGATGTATAGGTGTCATTGCGAGAAATTAACCGTTTCGACGCTACACGCCAACAACCTTTTATAAGGCCTAAATTGCGCAAAATAGTATTTTCCCTATAAAATCCGTAAATTGAGAGGTACCAAAAATCTGAAAACTGGAAATGGTAGCCATTATTAGTAGCAATAAGATGACTTAGTGTAATTTGCGAGAAATTAACCGTTTAGGCGCTACACGCCAACAACCTTTTTTAGGGCCTAAATTGCGCTAAATAGTATTTTCCCTATAAAATCCGTAAATTGAGAGGTACCAAAAATCTGAAAACTGGAAATGGTAGCCATTATTAGTAGCAATAAGATGACTTAGTGTAATTTGCGAGAAATTAACCGTTTAGGCGCTACACGCCAACAACCTTTTTTAGCGCCTAAATTGCGCTAAATAGTATTTTCCCTATAAAATCCGTAAATTGAGAGGTACCAAAAATCTGAAAACTGGAAATGGTAGCCATTATTAGTAGCAATAAGATGACTTAGTGTAATTTGCGAGAAATTAACCGTTTAGGCGCTACACGCCAACAACCTTTTTTAGGGCCTAAATTGCGCTAAATAGTATTTTCCCTATAAAATCCGTAATTGAGCGATGCCAAAAATCTCAAAACTGGAATTGGTAGCCATTATTAATAGGAATAAGATGTATAGGTGTCATTGCGAGAAATTAACCGTTTCGACGCTACACGCCAACAACCTTTTATAAGGCCTAAATTGCGCAAAATAGTATTTTCCCTATAAAATCCGTAAATTGCGCGGTGCCAAAAATCTGAAAACTGGAATTGGTAGCCATTATTAGTAGCAATAAGATGTCTAAGTGTCATTTGCGAGAAATTAACCGTTTAGTCGCTACACGCCAACAACCTTTTATAAAGCCTAAATTGCGATAAATAGTATTTTCCTTATAAAATCCGTAAATAGAACGGTTATAGTATTTTCCCTAAATAGTATTTTCCCTATAAAATCCGTAAATTGAGCGGAATTTAGGCCTTATAAAAGGTTGTTGGCGTGTAGCGCCTAAACGGTTAATTTCTCGCAAATGACACTTAGACATCTTATTCCTACTAATAATGGCTACCAATTCCAGTTTTCAGATTTTTGGCACCGCTCAATTTACGGATTTTATAGGAAAACACTATGTAGCGCAATTTAGGCCCTAAAAAAGGTTGTTGGCGTGTAGCGCCTAAACGGTTAATTTCATACAAATGACACTTAGATATCTTATTCCTACTAATAATGGCAACCAATTCCAGTTTTCAGATTTTTGTCACCGCTCAATTTACGGATTTTATAGGGAAAATACTATTTAGCGCAATTTAGGCCTTATAAAAGGTTGTTGGCGTGTAGCGCCTAAACGGTTAATTTCTCGCAAATGACACTTAGACATCTTATTCCTACTAATAATGGCTACCAATTCTAGTTTTCAGATTTTTGGCACCGCGTAATTTACGGATTTTATAGGGAAAATACTATTTAGGGAAAATACTATAACCGTTCTATTTACGGATTTTATAAGGAAAATGCCATTTATCGCAATTTAGGCTTTATAAAAGGTTGTTGGCGTGTAGCGACTAAACGGTTAATTTCTCGCAAATGACACTTGGTACATCTTATTCCTACTACTAATGGCTACCAAATCCAATTTTCAGATTTTTAGCACCGCTTATTTTACGGATTTTAAAGACCTTATAGCACGTTCACATATAAGCAAGTTATGGTTATCTAAAATTAACCTTGGAGATAACCTTGTAGGGTTCACATATGACAAATATAACCTAAACACATGCGAGAATGACAGAAATTGACAGCTGTATGCATTTGTATGTTTTTTTTTTATTATTTACATACAAGTTAATTTGTTAAAAATAGATCGAAAAAATTATAATGAATTCAAAATTAAAAAAAGCTTTACTTTTTTTTGCTGCGAACCAAGAAGAAAACAATAAATATGTAGCTACGTTAAATTCTTGTAGTATAAAATATAAATTTGCTATCCAGGAGTGTGAGCAGGAATTAGAGATGTGAAAAGCTCGCGTAATATTTCTTTATTCTGAAATATTAATGTTGACGGCAATGCCTCTGTGCAACGAGATAAACCCAAGAAATATTTGGGCATACGTAAGTTAAAAAAGAACAATAAATAGCTTATAAAAACATTCGTTCTGTTTTTGGCGTTGATAAGTGCGGACGCGATTTTTTTTAGCTCGCATTAACAAAAAACAAAACATACATTGTGTGAATAATTTCAAATAAAAACAAACCTGTTTTAATACAACAACAAAGTTGTCTGTAATTTTTTTTTCTTTCTTTCTCTTTATTTTTTACAACGGCATATTGAATTGCTACTTTAAAAATAAAACAAAAACAATAAGGGCTAATGAGCCTCTTTAATTTAAGCAAAAAAAATGTAGACAATATTATATTAAATAAAGACAAAAAACTGAAAATAATTTGTGTGTAAATTCTACGCCTGTTATACGTGCTCAATCTTGTTCGTCGCTTTTGCTAATCGATGACAATAATATAACTACAAACAAGTCGCCTTCTGAACACAGTGTTACCAACAGTAATATGGATAGTGTTAAACCCAAGACGCAAGGTGGAATGGACAGATACATTACGGTATTAAAAAGAGGTCGAAGCCCTAAATCTTCGCAGCTTGCACCAATGTCTAAGGTACATAAAGACAAGGGCTCTAATGGATTAAATTCCCATAATCGTTTTGCTATCTTAGAGAGTGAAACAAGTGAACATAAAACGGCAATTAAGTCGTTCAAAACACCTCCAGTTTATTTAAGGGAGAAAAATTCGAACGACTTAATAAAAAAGTTAATTACAATTATTGGCGAGAACTCATTTTATGTAATTCCCATCAAGCGTGGTAACATTGATGAGACAAAATTTCAATTTATTGATGAAAGCAGTTATCGTAAAGCAGTAAACGAGTTCGAAAACTGCAAAAAGAACTTTTATACCTATCAGCTGAACAGTAGTAAAGGTCTACAGGTAGTCATTAAAGGTGTAGATTCATACGTTGATCCAGCTGAAATAAGAGCCGGACTCCAAAAAGCGGGTTTTAAAATAAAAAGTGTAGATAATCTCCGTAATCGGGAACGTGTCCCCCAACCACTATTTCGCATTGAACTGGAACCTGGAGATATCAGATTGAAGAAAAACGAAACGCACCCCATTTACAATCTGAAATACCTGTTACACCGTAAAATAACTGTAGAGGAGCCGCATAAGCGTCCAGGACCTGTCCAGTGTCTAAATTGTCAAGAATATGGTCATACCAGGGCTTACTGTAAGTTGCCTCCGGTTTGCGTTGTATGTGGCGAGCTACATTGTTCCGCCCAATGCGACAAAGCAAGGGATGACTCGAAAGTTAAAAAATGCAGCAATTGCGGTGGAAACCACACTGCTAACTACAGAGGCTGTCCAGTTTTTTCCATGGCAAGGAAAACCACTCAAAAATCAAATACTCCTGGCAAGCACCCACAATATCGAGCAAATGCTCATTATCCTCAGTTAGCCCAACCAACAACACAACATGTTTCATACGCAGATATGGTAAAAACCAATCATACTGCAGTACATAAAGCGGCACCGGCAACTAATTTTACTCCTAATTTGCAATCGCATCCTAAAGAACAAACACCATCTGGTAATTTCAATCGTCTCGAAGCAAGCATCGAGACATTAGTGCAGTCGATAAACAGTTTTATGAGCTCTATGAGCAGCATGATGCAAGAAATGGTACGCATGCAATCTACTATGTTGCAGGCGTTACTTAACAAACCATGAACAGTTTAAAAATATGTTTCTGGAACGCAAACGGCTTACGCCAACACAAAAATGAACTCGAGTACTTCTTGAAGAACCAACAAATTGATGTCATGATGGTTTCAGAGACTCATTTAACAACAAATAGCTTTTTTAAAATCAATGGCTATATATTATATGACACTAAAGACCCCCGTGGCAGAGCATGTGGTGGTTCAGCAATACTAATAAGGACTCGAATTAAACATCATTTACTGTGTGATTTTTGTGAGGACTACCTTCAAGCAACAAACATCTGTATTGAAGAATATCATCAAAACTTTGTTATTTCTTCGATTTATTCACCTCCTAGATTTCAAATATCAGAGAGTCAATATATCAACTTTTTCAAATCACTAGGTCCCTGTTTCATAGCATCAGGCAACTACAACGCTAAACATACGTTTTGGGGATCACGCCTAATAACTCCAAAAGGTCGTATTTTGTTTGATACAATTTCCAAAATGCGTCTGAATGTGATATCAAGTGGACAACCCACCTATTGGCCTACTGATCGACAAAAAATACCTGATGTTATTGATTTTGGCGTGACTAAAGGTATTTCGAGAGAAATGATTAAGGTTGAAGCTTCACTCGAATTACCCTCAGATCATTCACCCACTATTGTCTATATATGGAATCAGCAAAATATCGTGTCGCCAACAACTTGCACAAGCATTAATTGGTTGAAATATAAAAAGTATCTCAGTACTCATTGTTCGGAAAACATACCGCTAAGAACACCAGAAGATGTGGACCAGAGTCTAATTTATTTTGATCAAAATCTTAAATCAGCTGCCCAACATGCGACAGAAACCAGACAACCAGCTAGATACAATCAAATTTACTTTGTAGACGTCGAGCGGCTCTTGGCTGAAAAAAGAAAAATTAGAAGAGAGTGGCAAGCACACAGATCTCCTCAACTTAAATCTAGACTTAAAGATTGCACGAAACGACTAAGACAGCTGCTAGAATCTCGAAGAGTAGCATCTCTGAAAAATTACTTGGAAGACCTCGATGCAACTGCTCAATCAGATTATTGATTATGGCGTGCATGTAGGAACCTTAAAAGACCGGTCGTACGTAAGCCTTCCTTGCGAACTTCTTGTGGAGACTGGGCAAGGAATGATACCGAAAAAGGCAATTTGTTTGTTGGACATTTGAAGAAGGTTTTCACCCCAAATGTATGTACTGATATAGCTGAGTTACCATCAGTAGAGACTAGTGCCGTAGTACCCCTAAGATTTGAATTTCGCGATATTGAAAGGGCAATAGCAGATTTAAACACCAAAAAAGCCCCTGGCGTTGATAAAACAAGTAACAAGATGTTAGTTGAGTTGCCCCGTATAGGTCGCAGAATTATTCTGTTTGTTTTTAATGCCATCTTACGTCTTGAGTACTTTCCCACAGAGTGGAAGGTCTCTTTGATAACAATGATTCCTAAACCAGGAAAAGACCACACAAAAGTAGAATCATACAGACCTATAAGCCTTTTATCAAACGTGTCAAAGTTATTTGAGAGAATATTAATAACTAAGCTGAATCCAATTCTTAGCGCGAAAGGATGCATTCCGAACCATCAATTCGGCTTCAGAAAACAACATAGTACGATCCAACAAACACACAGATTAGTAAATGTAATTAAAACGACCTTTGAAGAAAAAAAATACTGTTCTGCGCTCTTTATCGACGTTTCTCAAGCATTCGATAAGGTTTGGCACGAAGGCCTAATATTTAAGCTAAAGCTGAACTTGCCCGAAAACTTGTATAAGCTCTTAAAAGATTATTTAACGAATCGCAAGTTTTTATTAAAAGAAGGTGACTTTTTAAGCTCGCCACAGCTCATTGAAGCCGGAGTTCCCCAAGGTAGTATTTTGGGACCAATTTTATATTTACTGTACACATCGGATATGCCAATTAGCACCCTAGTCCACACATCAACTTTTGCAGATGACACAGCTTTTTTAAGTATTCATGAAAGTGCCCAAGAAGCATCACAACTTTTACAAGACCACATACTCAATTTGGAAAAATGGCTAGAAAAATGGAGAATAAAAGTGAATGAACAAAAATGCACTCACATAACTTTCAGACTGCGCAGGGACTCATGCCCTCCTATTCGCATAAATAACCAAATGATACCACAGCTTTCAGACGTTAAATACCTGGGTATACATCTTGACCGTCGCCTTACTTGGAAAAGCCACATTGACTTCAAGTTAACACAAATGAAACTAAAAGCAGTACAACTAAATTGGCTTATTGGCAGAAACTCCACCCTGAGCTTAGATTGTAAACTTCTACTGTACAAGTCGGTCCTCAAACCAATTTGGTGTTATGGAATTCAGTTATGGGGCACCGCCTCAGCTAGCAATGTAGAAAAAATTCAAAATTCAAAGGCGCCAAAATAAGATTTTACGTATTATTACATCTGCTCCCTGGTATATAAAAAATTCGAACATCCACAAAGACCTAAACATGCCATTAGTTAAATCAGAAATAGCGGAACATGCAGTCACATATCTAAAGAGGCTTGAATCTCATCCAAACCCTTTGGCGCGTAACATGCTGAATGAACCTGGTTACATTCGACTAAAAAGAAGAGATACTGCTTTTCTTGCCGTACATTAGAGGGATGACCCGCAAATGATTTCGAAATCCGTGAAACAAACATTATTTTTGTCTAGCACTGGCTGGACTTAAAAAGAATATTTTATTTTAGACTTAAGATACGAGTAATTATTGTTAGTTCAAAAAATTATTGAAGATACAATAAATAAATTATGAAAAAAAAAAATATATTTCTTTATTCTGAAATATTAATGTTGACGGCAATGCCTCTGTGCAACGAGATAAACCCAAGAAATATTTGGGCATACGTAAGTTAAAAAAGAACAATAAATAGCTTATAAAAACATTTAAAATAAACGTATTCTTTAGAAGCGACACGGCAGCTTTTGGGAGAAGGATGTTCCGGAAATGAATGACCGTCTTTTTAAGGAAACATTTCGTTTGAGCTGAGAAACGTTTGGCATCTTGTGTGATTCTACCAAAGGTATTGCGAAACAAGACTCATACTATAGGAAGTGCATCCCATTACAGAAAAGGGTAGCTATTGCCGTCTACACTTTAAAATCTGCAGCCGAGTATGAAACTGTGGCGCGGCTATTCGGAGTTTCCAAGGCAATCGTAAACGAAATATTTTTAACATTTTGCCAAGAAGTTTGGAAATCATTGCGGCCCATGTGAATTGTTCACGAGCAGTGAAAAAGTAGATGAGTGCGTCGATGGTTTTCAGAAGCTTGGATTTCCTCAATGTCTTGGTGCCATAGACGGTTGCCATATTAAAGTGCGCCCACCCTCAAAGGATTGCACGTACTATTACAACTATAAGGGGTGGTACTCTACAGTTTTATTTGCACTTGTTGATTATAGGTAAGAACTGTAATGGATTTTTGCTTAATGGCTTTATCAATTTTTATAAAAATAGATATCGCTTCCTTTACATTAATGTTGGCTGCCCAGGTCGATGTAATGACTCTAAAATCTTGCAAAGTTGCAACCTTAAGGCGGCATTGGATGACCCAATCTTCGTGGCAAAAAGCAAAATTATAAACGGCGTGAATGTTCCTGTGGGCGTTATGGACGATTCGGCTTTTCGTTTTGCCAAGAACGTAATGAAGCCCTATCGTTTTCAAGTGCATCCTCCAGAGCATGAAAAAGTTTTTAATTACCAATTATCTAAATGCCGCAGAGTGGTAGAGAATGCGTTTGGACACCTAAAGGTTCGTTTTAGGAGAATCGGAAAAGGAGTCGACAACCACATCAAAAATGTTCCTCTTATACTTAAAGCAGCTTGCACATTGCACAACTTTTTAAATTGTCATAACGATAACATCAATCACAAATGGCTGGAAGAACAAACCACTTCCGCGATAAGTGCACATTTACAACAGCCCGAGCACACAGATGCTGCTACAGATTTCGAAATAGAGCTTGAGACAATTAGAAGAGCGATTGCAAACTCATTCTGTAAGTTCAAAATTCACCTTTTATTATTATTATTATTATTATTATTATTATTATTATTATTATTATTATTATTATTATTATTATTATTATTATTATTATACATATATGCATTTATTCTCTTAGCAAATTAATTAAGTCTTTGTAAAAATTTGTGTTGTTGCTCATCTCTTCCAAAATTTCGTTGCGTTTCTCCTCAGCGAGAACCGCCTTTTCAGTGAGGTTCACCACTTTCTTCTGGATCTCCTTCAACGACGACATTTCTTCCTTTAACATGTTTGATGTTCGTTCTATGTTATCTATAAAATATTCATACGTAACTTTCTTTCTTTTTGCAGGCGCCGGCACCGACGAAGGTCCTCTCAATTCATCAATAGAGGAGTTTGAATGTGATTGGCTGCTCGTAGAAGGGTTATTGTCATCGTCTACCACATCTTGAAAATAATATTGGAGCATTATTTATAAAAGAAATAAATAAAAAGTTCATTATTATGTTACCTATACTGTCTTGCATTAATTTATCAAAATTTACAGCCTTGTTGCCAGTTAAAATTTCCTCCACTTCCTTGTACTGGACCCAAGTGGAAGGGGAACCACCAGTCGCCCCCATCTGCTTCTTTTCTAATCTATAAAATGTAGAATATAATATTTGTTGTAAATGGGGATTTTTACATTCACTTACTTGTATCGATTGGTAAAATTATGGATTTTCTCTTTAATTTCTCCAGCGCTGTAACACATTTGGCGTTTGGCAAATTCATCCTCGATCTGTGCAAAAATGTGTATATTTTTCTTCGCGGCTCGTAGGTCATCAATGTTGTCTGCCCAGTACTGCAGCAGAATTTTCTCAGCATCTGGAGTCCACCGAACACGAATTTTTCTTTTTCTACAATATAATAAATTTATATATTTAATTATATGTAAAAAATAAAAATATAAATTTACCTGTGTGTCTTCTCCATAACAAATATTTGTTTATTGCTGTCAAATTTTAGTAAATATATTCACAATAGCTATCAGCGTTTAATTTTTGAGTTTTTTATTGAATACTTTGCAATGCAACAATGCGTATTTTACTAGGTTATGAGGTAACCTACAGCTGAACTTGGTTATCTTTTCATTACAAATTGTATGGCTAACCTCATACATTTGTGGCTTGGTTACGAGATAACCTCGATAACCACGATAACCTAGCTAACCTGCTTATATGTGAACGTGCTATTAAACATCGTATATTTTATGTCTTAAATCTCACAGAATACTAAAATGTCGTAAATGACCAACATAAAATTAGGAGACTGAGGTGTTTTCCTTTTGATTACCGTTTAAAAATGCTTAAATAGTTTAAAACTATAGTTTTTACAGGCCTTCAAACTTTGTAATATTTTTAAATTTTTTATTTACATTTTTCTCACGCACGTGTATTTCTAAGAAACAACACAGGCACATAAAAAAAGTTGTTAAACGGTTGATTTGCAAAATATTTAATTCTTCACGGCGATTTTGTTTTCTGTGCTTAGTCCCCTTTCACAATAGACAGAAACAGGGCAGACAGACGAGATTTGTAGGCAAGGGATTGAAGAGGTAGAGTGTGTATTTCATGACTACCGTACTGAACATTTTTTCGTTTCTCTTTTCTGCTTTTTTCTATGTTGCTTCACATTATATTTCTCAAGTCTACTTGCTTAAAATTTCTCAACAAAGTACATGTACCACAGATTTTCAAACACACACACATGTAAAGTAATAAATCCGAAAGTAGAATGTGCAAAAATCTGTCTGTCTTGTTTATGTCCAATTGTGAAAGCATTAAGACAAAGCAAAAGATAATTTAAAAAATGTCTGCACTGTTTCTGTCTATTGTGAAAACAGGTCTTACACATAAAATGACATGTCAGGCGTGCGAGAAGATAACAAAGTAGTTTTAACAAACTAAAATTTTTACGTAATATGAAGAGAGACAGAGAGAGAATTAATCAAATGTGCAGCAAAATAAGTAATTACTCTTATTTTATGGATTTTTTCTAATGTGAGCTGCCAGACCATAAAACATTGTTTTTTACTTAGAACCATAGTTGCCAGAAAATGTTTTAAAAAACCAGATTTGTCCACCAATTTAGCTAAATTCTAAATCATCGTACAAAAATAAAAGAGTTAAAAGAGCATAATTCCTAGAGGTCAAACTAGGTAAAAAATCTTTCACCAGTTTATAGTCCGAACCCTTCTCTACATTCTTATACCCCATTATACGCACGCCGGGTTGCGACCGTGGGCACCACAACAATTTTTCTGAAGTCCGATATTTTCTGCACAAATTAATGAATACACAAGTTATTATTTGAACGTTGCTTTTTGAAGTATTTTGGCCTTTTTAATATAAATCTGAAGACAAAATATTTTTAATCAAATCGTATTCTTGAGTGTTGGCCTGCTTTTGGCGGACTCAGTCCATAAAAACAATAATGTAAACTCAATATTTGTTTTTTAATAAAATTCCTTGAAATGAACTCATTCTTTCCCGATTTGATTACAAACAAAATTGGTGGTGCGAGTGTATTTGTTTGCTTTATTTTTCCCGTTTTTTATGGTCGCAATAAAAAACGGTAGAATTAACGCAAGTTGTTATACATATATGCAAAATAATTGGGACATAATGCGCTTAATTGTTACATTTGATATGTAATTTCTTCTTTATTTTAGTTAGAATTTTCATAAGAAAAATAATAGTGGTAACATCAATAACATAATTTAAGTACATTTAAATAAAATGTAAATGGTGAAAACAACAGTATACCGCTGCCGTCCAAGAGGTCAAAAAGAGCTAAAAATCGATAATTTGAAAACAAGACGAGTTTTTATTTTTTCAGTATATTTTACAGTTATGCTATCTATCCCCGGTGCGCTTCGCTACATGCATCCACAAAAAAAACAATAAACACTTGGAAGAAAAATATGGCCAACCTTTAACTTGAAAACACAGGCTATTCTCACATCGAAAATGTTTTAGTTTATATGCAAGGTACGACGCCTACTGTTTTCATCCAATCAGTTTTTTTCTTGACTATATGTATTAACACGATAATAATTTTTTACCTTTTTTGGGAGGTACCAATCCCAATATCGTAATCCAGTCAGCATTTTGCTAAACCCTCAGAGTAATGTGCATTACATTACTCTGATGGTTACTTGTGCAAAGTTTTAAGAATCTACCTATTGTAGTTCTCCAGGCACACGATAATAATTTTTTACTTTGAATAGGAGGTACCACGCCACTGCCCCAATCCAGTTTGTATTTTGGTAGACTATGCGCATTATCATAGGGGTAACTCATGCAAAGTTTTAAGGCGCAATCTATTGTACTTCGGCAGGAACACGATAATAATTCTTTACTTTGTATGGAAGGTACCACGCCCACTATTTCAATTCAGCCTGTGTTTAGCTTGACTATGTATGTTAATTTGGGGGTTGCTGGTGAGAAATTCTAATGTGCTACATAATTCAGTTCCCTAGATATAGGATAATGTTTTTTTACTTTTTATGAGAGGTACCACGCCCACTGCCCCAATTAATTCTATATTTTGGTATACTATGCGTATTAGCATTCGAGTTATTCGTGTAAAGCTATAAGGCTCTATCTATTGTATTTTTCCAGGAACACTATAATAATTGTTCACTTTGTATGGGTGGTACCATGCCCACTATTCCAATCCAGTCTATCTTTCTCTTAACTATGTATGTTACTATAGAGGTTAGAGGTGCAACATTTCAAGACGCTACCTACTGTTACCAAGCTACACGACGTTAAATATTAACTTTGTATGGGAGGTGCCACGCACACGTCGTATATATAAAAATAAGTACCCTATTTTACCAACCGTATATCTAGAACCAAATTGTGAAAATTTCAGAAAGATCGATTCACTGGTGTAGGCAGCTTTAGCTTTCCGACAAACAAACATACTTTAAAGGAACATTTCTTACAGTAACAAAAAATTCACTTAGATTTTAAAAAATTTCCAAACATTTTCAAAGGTACATATTTCAATTATAGTCACCCCTGTTCTTTAAACCGAATCCGTACTTTTTCGATTATGACTCAAGTTCATTTTTCTTAGTGCTCCGTAAATCGAAATCTATTATTACTTCATTTCGATTTACCTTTAAGTGTCGAAAGTAAATCGCGTAGAATTTTCATTTGTTTCATTAAATATTTACTTATTTAATATTTTTTTCATGTTTTGACTTTTCAATTATATACACTGCTTTACAGCAAACAAGTTTAAACTTTGTATGTATTACATTTTTCTATATTATTTAGGGGATGCTGATCACGATTTTTTTTCATTTCATTGATGTTTCTTGAAATTATTTTTTTTTTTCATATATACCCAACAACTAGTCATAACTTTTTACCACAAATACCACTTCCTGGCCCACTAAAAATCAAGAAAGGCGTTATAACCGAAAACTTTAAATTCTTCAAACACCAATGGCAAAATTTCTTAGCAGCGTCGGGGCTAATAACGCAAAATGAAGAAACGAAAAAAGCAATTTTGTTAACCGCCATCGGCGACGATGTCTTCAAAAGATTCACAAATATGCCAATAGCAGATAAAGATAAAGAAACTGCTAGCTCTCTACTAGAAGAGATAGAGAAAAACATAACCCCAAAAATAAACAAAAGATATATCAGGGCCGTTTTCAACATGGCAAAGCAAGACTTTGAAGATTCGTATGACGAATATTTTAATAGACTAAGAAGCCTAATTAAAAATGCCCAATACGGCACATTAGAAGACGACCTGATGCTCGACAAAATCATATGCTCCATCAAAGACCCAGAGTTGAGATAAAAATTATGGCTGGAAAGCGACATAACAACAACAAAAGCCATCGAAATATACCGGTCAAAGGAAACGACAGAAAAACAACTACACATAAAATTGAGATTAACAAAATTAATAAAATAACAAATAAAAACACACACCAACAACAACGAATTAAAACTGGGAAAAAAGCATGCAGTTTTTGTGGAAACGAATACCACGATAAGTTAGAACACTGCCCAGCCAGAAAAACTATATGTCACAAATGCAATAGAAAAGGACATTACGCCCGAGTATGCATGTCAAACGAGTACAGATACAACAACAAACAGAGCAACAATTCAAAAGCTATCAAAGAAGTAGTAACAGCAATCAACAGTGACGAAGACACTATCATAGACACTAACAATCAGGGGTGTCATAGAAACCAATATTGGTTTTGCTAAATGTCGGTTTGAAAGCCAATGTTGGTTTCATTTGGTGTCACGAAAACAAGTTGGTTTTGTTAATTTCTTTATTTTATTTTTGGCAGAAAATTGACAAAATATTATATTTTTTCATTAAAATATCAGTAAAAGTGTTTTTTGTGAAAATAATTGATATAAAATAATTAAAAGGTGATAAGTGCTTATAAATAAAATAAAATGACATCAGCAGTTGTAGCATTTTTGTTATTGGAAGATGAACGCTCAGAAAAGGTGACGAGACGAATTCTGAAGATGTAGAGGGCACTCCTTTCTCACATGCAGAATCTACATCTTCGTTGAGATCAACTGCTACGCCGCAAACACCTTCCACCAACTGCGAAATGCCACATAGCCGTACTATGGCCTCTTATGTTTTTGTCAGGTTATGCTTTTCAAACGGTCCACCGCCAGTTGCCAGTAGTTTTTTTTTACCTCGCTCTTCCACTCATCCATTTCTGTACGAATAAAAAGACATTTCATAAAACAATACAATTTGACTGTGGAAAAAATTTTGTTTACCTTTTTACACCCATTCACGTGAAATTGTGGTGGCCCGGCACTATTCAGTGAATCAGCCAGTTCTTCCCACAGGGAATTCACTGTTAGTTTGTCGCGCTTCGTGAAGCCTTTAGCTAAATCCGGATATTTTTCCATGAATTCCATGATTATGGTATTTTGTGTACTGTTTTTATGTTTTCCCCTAGACAATAAAAAGGTCAATGCAAAAATGTTTCTTTTTATAAAGCAAATATTAAATTAATTTACTTACATTTCTTAAATATATCCCGCTGCAAAAAAATAAAAAAGCGCGCAAAAATGAAAACTGACAGCTGTTAGCTGCTTGGTTTATTTCCAATAAAAAACCGATAACATTGGTTTCTGTAACACCTAAAACCGACACTAATTCTAGTTCGAACATAAAACCAATAACATTGGTTTCTATGACACCAAAGCATTTTTTCTTGTCGGTTTTAAAACCAATTCTGACAATATTGGTTTCTATGACAGCCCTGAATAAAGGGTTTTACATAGATATGAACATTTACAACAGTAACAATATAGCGCGTTTCACAAAATGTCAACTCGATACAGGCGCAACTTGTAACATTATTGGAATAGACAATTTGAAGCAAATAGAACCAATGCCTACTATAAACAGCACACAAACCAAATTAAAAACTATAGAAAGAAACCAAATTACACCAATTGGAACAACATACATAAAAATCGGAAAAGATTCAGCTAAGTATACATTATTATTCTACGTAATCAGCAATAATCACTGTCCAATACTTTCCTTGCAAACATGCCAAATGTTAAAACTTATTGAAATCTGCAAAAAAACCGAACAATGCTCTGAAGAAAAATCGGCATACAAAATCATAAACAAATATGAAGATGTATTCTAGGGTCTAGGCAAACTCAAGGGAAGTGTAACTCTAGAAATAGACCAGAACGTAATACTTAAAAGTGAGCCTCCAAGAAGGATACCAATACCTTTAAGAGAACAGTTGAAAGATACATTAAGAGAAATGGAAAACATGAAAGTAATAACAAGGGAAAATGAACATACAGATTGGACTAGTAATATAGTGCTAGTTCAGAAAAACAATAAACTGAGAATATGCATCGACCCGAAACAGTTAAACGACGCACTAAAGGATATAAAATACCAGCTCCCAACTGTAGGAGAGGGCACTCCTTTCTCACATGCAGAATCTACATCTTCGTTGAGATCAACTGCTACGCCGCAAACACCTTCCACCAACTGCGAAATGCCACATAGCCGTACTATGGCCTCTTATGTTTTTGTCAGGTTATGCTTTTCAAACGGTCCACCGCCAGTTGCCAGTAGTTTTTTTTACCTCGCTCTTCCACTCATCCATTTCTGTACGAATAAAAAGACATTTCATAAAACAATACAATTTGACTGTGGAAAAAATTTTGTTTACCTTTTTACACCCATTCACGTGAAATTGTGGTGGCCCGGCACTATTCAGTGAATCAGCCAGTTCTTCCCACAGGGAATTCACTGTTAGTTTGTCGCGCTTCGTGAAGCCTTTAGCTAAATCCGGATATTTTTCCATGAATTCCATGATTATGGTATTTTGTGTACTGTTTTTATGTTTTCCCCTAGACAATAAAAAGGTCAATGCAAAAATGTTTCTTTTTATAAAGCAAATATTAAATTAATTTACTTACATTTCTTAAATATATCCCGCTGCAAAAAAATAAAAAAGCGCGCAAAAATGAAAACTGACAGCTGTTAGCTGCTTGGTTTATTTCCAATAAAAAACCGATAACATTGGTTTCTGTAACACCTAAAACCGACACTAATTCTAGTTCGAACATAAAACCAATAACATTGGTTTCTATGACACCAAAGCATTTTTTCTTGTCGGTTTTAAAACCAATTCTGACAATATTGGTTTCTATGACAGCCCTGAATAAAGGGTTTTACATAGATATGAACATTTACAACAGTAACAATATAGCGCGTTTCACAAAATGTCAACTCGATACAGGCGCAACTTGTAACATTATTGGAATAGACAATTTGAAGCAAATAGAACCAATGCCTACTATAAACAGCACACAAACCAAATTAAAAACTATAGAAAGAAACCAAATTACACCAATTGGAACAACATACATAAAAATCGGAAAAGATTCAGCTAAGTATACATTATTATTCTACGTAATCAGCAATAATCACTGTCCAATACTTTCCTTGCAAACATGCCAAATGTTAAAACTTATTGAAATCTGCAAAAAAACCGAACAATGCTCTGAAGAAAAATCGGCATACAAAATCATAAACAAATATGAAGATGTATTCTAGGGTCTAGGCAAACTCAAGGGAAGTGTAACTCTAGAAATAGACCAGAACGTAATACTTAAAAGTGAGCCTCCAAGAAGGATACCAATACCTTTAAGAGAACAGTTGAAAGATACATTAAGAGAAATGGAAAACATGAAAGTAATAACAAGGGAAAATGAACATACAGATTGGACTAGTAATATAGTGCTAGTTCAGAAAAACAATAAACTGAGAATATGCATCGACCCGAAACAGTTAAACGACGCACTAAAGGATATAAAATACCAGCTCCCAACTGTAGGAGAGATCTTTGCAGTGTTAACAGTTGCTAAGATATTTTCCATTCTTGACGTCAAACATGGATTTTGGCAACTTGAGTTGGACAAAAAGAGCAGTAAACTTACATCGTTTTGGACACCTTTTTTGAACATATAGATTGAAGCGAGTACCGTTTGGAATAAAGCCAGGCATGGAGATTTTTCAAATGAGACAGAATCAAGTGATATCTGGACTCACAGGCGTGGTTTGTATCGCAGACGACATTTTGGTTTTTGGGAAAGGAGATACAAAAGACAAAGCAATTAAAGACCACAACAAGAATTTAGAGCAATTATTGCAACGCCTCCGCCAGGAAAACTTGAAAATTAACAAAACGAAAATTAGAATCTGTCAGGAAAAACTAAAATTTTTCGGACACATACTATCAGAGAAAGGCATAGAACCTGATACTGACAAAACAGAAGCTATAAGAAATATGGCAACGCCAAGAGACAAGAAGGAAACATTGAGGTTCCTGGATCTAGTAACGTATATGGGAAAATTCATACCGAACATGTCTGAAATCACTGAACCTTTGAGAAGGGTAACGCACGTCAAGAAGAATTTTGAATGGAATACCGAACAAGAAGAACTAATTACAGAAGCTCCCGTCTTACAATACTTACTACAATACGAAAAAACCTGTTTTAATACAAACTGACGCCTCATCATTTGCACTAGGCTGTACACTACTACAAGAAAACCATCCAATAATATACGCATCGAAAACGCTAACACCAGCACAAAAAAACTATGCCCAAATTGAAAAGGAGATGTTGGCAGTACTGTTAGCATGCAAAAGATTCTACCAATATATATGTGGGAAACGAAACGTTACGATAGAGACAGACCATTTACCGTTAATAAACATTTTTAAGAAACCAATGCTTAATACACCAAAAGAGAAACAATGTACTGGCGAGGCATAATGAAATTAAAGAATTAATACAAGGCTGCGAAATATGTAATACATATGCCAGAAAACAGCAAAGGGAAACGATGATTATAGTCGAAATGCGAGTAACACCTTTTGAAATTGTATCGATGGAAGTCTGCGAACTAAAAATCAAAGATAAGGCGCGATACTTTTTAATAACAGTAGACCACTACTCAGATTTTTTCGAAATCGACGAATTAAACAATTTATCAGCAAAATCAACTATAGGCATATGCAGAAAAAACTTCAGCAGATACGGCATACCCACAAAAGTAAATACCGATAACGGGATCAACTTTATCAATCAACATTTCAATAACTTTTCCAAAGAATGTGAGTACAACCACCGAACTTCGAGCCCACATCATCAACAGGAGAATGGTAAAGCAGAATCAGCAGTCAAAATCGCTAAACAACTAATTAAGAAAGCGCTAGCCTCAAACACGGATTTTTATAAATCGCTGCTTCTGTGGAGGAACACCCCTAACAAAATGAGTTCCAGTCCAGTGAAACGTCTATTTTGCAGATGGCTCAGATGTAACCTACCTTCATAGAATTAAAAACAGGAAATAATAAAAAATGTACTATATCAAATCAAACAACAAAGAGAATACAACAAAAAGTATTACGACCGTGGTACACGAAATGAAAAAACTATTGGAAAAGATGACCTCGTATACTTTAAAAAGCATCGAAACGAAAAATGGACAAAAGGCAGTATTGAAGAGAAAATAACTGGCAGGTCATATATAGTAAAATCAAACAACACAAGGTATAGACGTAACACAGTACACATCATGAAACCACCAAATACAATTACACCCAACTCCGAGCAATCAGCAACAGAGAACATGTCAACAAACACAGATGACGAAAGCGACAACATGCAAAATGAAAAACAACACGCATCTCCGACTGAGTTCTGTTTTTGGCGTTGATAAGTTCGGACGCGATTTTTTTTTAGCTCGCATTAACAAAAAACAAAACATACATTGTGTGAATAATTTCAAACAATAACAAAAAAACAAACTTGTTTTAATACAACAACAAAGTTGTCTGTAATTTTTTTTTCTTTCTTTCTCTTTATTTTTTACAACGGCATATTGAATTGCTACTTTAAAAATAAAACAAAAACAATAAGGGCTAATGAGCCTAATTAATTTAACCAAAAAAATGTAGACAATATTGTATTAAATAAAGACAAGAAAACTGAAAATAATTTGTGTGTAAATTCTACGCCTGTTATACGTGCCCAATCTTGTTCGTCGCTTTTGCTAAGCGATGACAATAATATAACTACAAACAAGTAGCCTTCTGAACACAGTGTTACCATCAGTAATATGGATAGTGCAGAAAAACCTAAGACTCAAGTGGGAATGGACAGATATATAACTGTGTTGAAAAGAGGTCGAAGCCCTAAATCTTCGCAGATTGCACCAATGTCCAAAGTACTTAAAGATAAGCAGGCTAACGGAATAAGTTCCCAAAATCGTTTTGCTATTCTAGATAACGAAACAAGTGAACAAAAAAAAAGCACCCAAGTCGTTTAAACCACCGCCAATTTTTTTAAGGGAAAAAAATTCGAATGAATTAATAAATAAGTTAATTTCAGTTATCGGGGAAAATTCATTCTATGTAATTCCAATCAAGCGTGGTAACATTGATGAAACAAAAATTCATTTTATAGACGAAAGTAGTTATCGTAAAGCAGTAAAGGAGTTTGAAAGCTGCAATAAGAACTTTTATACCTATCAGCTGAAGAGTAGCAAAGGCCTACAGGTAGTCATCAAAGGTGTAGACTCATATGTTAATCCAGTAGAAACAAAAGCTGGCCTCCAAAAAGCAGGATTTAAAGTCAAAAGCGTTGATAATCTCAGAAATCGAGAGCGTGTCCCTCAACCTTTATTTCGCGTTGAACTGGAACCTGGGGATATTAGATTAAAGAAGAACGAAACGCATCCCATTTATAATCTAAAATATCTGTTACACCGCAGGATAAGTGTAGAGGAACCACATAAGCGGTCAGGACCCGTTCAGTGTTTAAATTGCTAAGAATACGGCCGTACAAGGGCTTACTGCAAGTTGCCTCCGGTTTGCGTTGTGTGTGGAGAGCTTCATTGTTCCGCCCAATGCGACAAACCAAAGGATGACTCCAAGGTTAAAAAATGTAGCAATTGCGGTGGAAATCACACTGCTAACTACAGAGGCTCTCCAGTTTTTTCTGAGGTAAGGAAGTCAACTCAGAAATTAAATACTCCTGCTAGGCAGCCACAATACCAAGCAAATGCTCATTACCCTCAGTTATCTCAACCCACAACCAAACATGTTTCATACGCGGATATGTTAAAATCAAATCATGTTTCAGCACACAAAGCGACACCTACAACCAATTCTACCCCAAATATGCATCCAGAAGCTAAAGAACAAACACCATCTGGTAACTACAATCGTCTTGAAGCAAGTATCGAGACATTAGTGCATTCGTTAAACAGTTTTATGAGCTCTATGAGCAGCATGATGCAAGAAATGGTTCGCATGCAATCTATGATGTTGCAGGCGGTACTTAACAAACCATGAACTGTTTAAAAATATGTTTCTGGAACGCAAACGGCTTACGCCAACACAAAAATGAACTCGAGTACTTCTTGAAGAACCAACAAATTGATGTCATGATGGTTTCAGAGACTCATTTAACAACAAATAGCTTTTTTAAAATCAATGGCTATATATTATATGACACTAAAGACCCCTGTGGCAGAGCATGTGGTGGTTCAGCAATACTAATAAGGGCTCGAATTAAACATCATTTACCGTGTGATTTTTGTGAGGACTACCTTCAAGCAACAAACATCTGTATTGAAGATTATCATCAAAACTTTGTTATTTCTTCGATTTATTCACCTCCTAGATTTCAAATATCAGAGAGTCAATATATCAACTTTTTCAAATCACTAGGTCCCTGTTTCATAGCATCAGGCGACTACAACGCTAAACATACGTTTTGGGGATCACGCCTAATAACTCCAAAAGGTCGTGTTTTGTTTAATACAATTTCAAAAATGCGTCTGAATGTGATATCAAGTGGACAACCCACCTATTGGCCTACTGATCGACAAAAAATACCTGATGTTATTGATTTTGGCGTGACAAAAGGTATTTCGAGAGAAATGATTAAGGTTGAAGCGTCACTCGAATTATCCTCAGATCATTCACCCACTATTGTCTATATATGGAATCAGCAAAATATCGTGGCGCCAACAACTTGCACAAGCATTAATTGGTTGAAATATAGAAAGTATCTCAGTACTCATTGTTCGGAAAACATACCGCTAAGAACACCAGAAGATGTGGACCAGAGTCTAATTTATTTTGATCAAAACCTTAAATCAGCTGCCCAACATGCGACAGAAACCAGACAACCAGCTAGATACAATCAAATTTATTTTGTAGATGTCGAGCGGCTCTTAACTAAAAAAAGAAAAATTAGAAGAGAGTGGCAAGCACACAGATCTCCTCAACTCAAATCTAGACTTAAAGATTGCACGAAACGACTAAGACAGCTGCTAGAATCTCGAAGAGTAGCATCTCTGAAAAATTACTTGGAAGACCTCGACGCAACTGCACAATCAGATTATTCATTATGGCGTGCATGTAGGAACCTTAAAAGACCGGTCGTACGTAAGCCTCCCTTGCGAACTTCTTGCGGAGACTGGGCAAGGAATGATACCGAAAAAGGCAATTTGTTTGTTGGACATTTGAAGAAGGTTTTCACCCCAAATGTATGTACTGATATAGCTGAGTTACCATCAGTAGAGACTAGTGCCGTAGTACCCCTAAGATTTGAATTTAGCGATATTGAAAGGGCAATAGCAGATTTAAACACCAAAAAGCCCCTGGCGTTGATAAAACAAGTAACAAGATGTTAGTTGAGTTGCCCCGTATAGGTCGCAGAATTATTCTGTTTGTTTTTAATGCCATCTTACGTCTTGAGTACTTTCCCACAGAGTGGAAGGTCTCTTTGATAACTATGATTCCTAAACCAGGAAAAGACCACACAAAAGTAGAATCATACAGACCTATAAGCCTTTTATCAAACGTGTCAAAGTTATTTGAGAGAATATTAATAACAAAGTTGAATCCAATTCTTAGCGCGAAAGGATGTATTCCGAACCATCAATTCGGCTTCAGAAAACAACATAGTACGATCCAACAAACACACAGATTAGTAAATGTAATTAAAACGACCTTTGAAGAAAAAAAAAATACTGTTCTGCGCTCTTTATCGACGTTTCTCAAGCATTCGATAAGGTTTGGCACGAAGGCCTAATATTTAAGCTAAAGCTGAACTTGCCCGAAAACTTGTATAAGCTCTTAAAAGATTATTTAACGAATCGCAAGTTTTTACTAAAAGAAGGTGACTTTTTAAGCTCGCCACAGCTCATTGAAGCCGGAGTTCCCCAAGGTAGTATTTTGGGACCAATTTTATATTTACTGTACACATCGGATATGCCAATTAGCACCCTAGTCCACACATCAACTTTTGCAGATGACACAGCTTTTTTAAGTATTCATGAAAGTGCCCAAGAAGCATCACAACTTTTACAAGACCACATACTCAATTTGGAAAAATGGCTGGAAAAATGGAGAATAAAAGTGAATGAACAAAAATGTACTCACATAACTTTCACACTGCGTAGGGACTCATGCCCTCCTATTCGCATAAATAACCAAATGATACCACAGCTTTCAGACGTTAAATACCTGGGTATACATCTTGACCGTCGCCTTACTTGGAAAAGCCACATTGACTTCAAGTTAACACAAATGAAACTAAAAGCAGTACAACTAAATTGGCTTATTAACAGAAACTCCACCCTGAGCTTAGATTGTAAACTTCTACTGTACAAGTCGGTCCTCAAACCAATTTGGTGTTATGGGATTCAGTTATGGAGCACTGCCTCAGCTAGCAATGTAGAAAAAATTCAAAGGCGCCAAAATAAGATTTTACGTATTATTACATCTGCTCCCTGGTATATAAAAAATTCGAACATCCACAAAGACCTAAACATGCCATCAGTTAAAGCAGAAATAGCGAAACATGCAGTCACATATCTAAAGAGGCTTGAATCTCATCCAAACCCTTTGGCGCGTAACATGCTGAATGAACCTGGTTACATTCGACTAAAAAGAAGAGATACTGCTTTTCTTGGCCTTACATTAGAGGGATGACCCGCAAATGATTGCAAAATCCGTGAAACAAACATTATTTTTGTCTAGCACTGGCTGGACTTAAAAAGAATATTTTATTTTAGACTTAAGATACGAGTAATTATTGTTAGTTCAAAAATATTGAAGATACAATAAATAAATTATGAAAAAAAAAAAATATACAACCACAGCTAAAATGCATTCAGAAGACCTCAAAACGTATAAATATGGCGAAATACCGACCTCGATTTTTTCACGGTTATTATACTTTACCTATACTACGTATGGTAAAGTAAAAAAAAAATAATGACAGTTTGTTTGCTGCAAACTTCAATACTGAACGCTCTGTCAAAATCTGATTTTACAATTACAAAGCTTTGACGCCGCGCTATTTATATTTGCTTTATACATTTTGTATGTACATGAGAACTTTTGATAGTTAGTTAGGGCTCAGCGCTCTTATTTAGCTTTGGCTCTTAGGAACCAGTAATAGTTCCCTTTTCTCTCGGGAAGTAAAAAATTAAAAATGAAACTACCCTGTGAATAGTAAAAGCAAGTATATTTTAAGTGAAAATAATCGAGAGAGTATTTTTTACAAATTATTTTCATTATTTACTGAAAAAGAAATCTATTGTTCCATTGTAGCATTAAATTCTCATTGTTTTTTTTATTTTACATCTATTCTAGCATTTGTTTGCTCAATTACTCTATATTTAAAAAGACATTTTTTTGCGGGGTCAAACCAAATATAAGATTATATGCCATCACCCCATTCAACGACTTTTTTTCTTTCAATAAAACAGAAAAGTGGATTATAGACAACTTTATAAAGATCCTTTGTTTCTGCTGGTATTCAAGTTGAAGAAATTGTAGTTAAAGAAAAGGAGCAACAAAACTAAACATTATTTATGGACAAATACTGTTACAAAGCAAATGAATGAATTAATTGTCGTTTTGATTTAGATTTATACACTTTAAAGAGCATTTACT
>OX451218.1:46894391-46954296 GCA_949628195.1 Phasia obesa
TGGAGAAGCAAACGAAAACTCCTGCGTATCCTTTAACGACTTTTGCATTTCGTAAATTAGACGACTTTATGTTAAAAGGACCCGCGAAATCAACTCCTGTATAAGTAAACGGCAACGAAACACTTGATCTTTCTGCAGGAAGTTCAGCCATTAGTTGATGTTGTGCTTTATGCTTGTAGATAGTGCATGCTTTGCAATCTCGAATACATTTTCGCACTAAATTCTTAAGTCGAATGATGTAGAACCCTTGTCTAATAGCTCTTATGAGTATAAGCGACAAAAAGTGATGCAAATTGGGATTTTTCTGGAATGAGTACAGGATGACGTTCGTCATAACTTAATCCTGAATTATTCAGTCTACCTCCAACTCGCAATAGACCATCTTTATCTAGAAATGGGCATAATGTTAGAAGTCTGCTTTTCTTGTGGATTGGTCGCTTATTTTGTAGGCATTCATGTTCATGGGGAAAATAGTTTAGCTGTGCGAGGTATATCAAACGATTCTTTGTAAATTTTATTTCTTCTGGAGTTATAAACGATTCAGTATGGGAATTACGTTTCCGAATGCGATTGATGAATCGGAAACAATAATTAATAACTCTTAGGGCTCGAGCGAAAGAGGAAAAACGTTTTAATACATCTTCTTTCTCTTCTTGAGGAATCGTATTATTTTTACTGGTATTGTTGAGAGGTACCTTCAAGTGATAAGTTGAGACCTTCTTCGTCTCCAAGTCAGTAGGCTCGAAAGCTCTAGGTTCCGGCCAAAGTTCAAAGGTTTGCGATAACCAGGTGGGTCCATGCCACCATAAATTGCTCTCAATGACTTCATTTGGAGTACAGCCACGGGTACCTAGATCCGCCGGGTTGTCTTCCGTTTTCACATGTTTCCAGTTGCTATTGCTGGTTATACATGATTTAAGATATGTATGTACAAGAAAAGAAATACCGCTATTCTACGGCGAATTCAATATAAATTATATATAAAAAAGAGAAATATGAGTAAATATATATTATAATACGTATTAAGTAATTAAAAAGAGATTAACAATTTATGTTGGTTGAACACGGTTCAACATACTCCCGGGCGAAGTTAATGGCAATTACAGCCGCGCCATACTCCGGAAATTACTCAACCAAATATGGAACGCTGTGCTTTTGGTAGATTTTCATATAGCTGGTTGTTGGTTTCACACATGATTTTGCTAGTATACGTTGGCCAATTATGCCGTCAACTTCTCGGCATACTGCGAAATGGGGATGCGCTTGGGGAACAAAGGATCGAAAATGATTCTGGAGCCGGTGATCATTGATGGGTGGTGGTGTCACAACAACGGCATTTTTAACTTCTAGTTGCCAACGGGCCACAGGGCCATTATGTTTTCTAGGCTCATATGTTTGGGCGACTTGAAAAATTGAGTACTCCTTTGATCCCGTACGAAAATCAGGTTTGAAATTAGGGAATATATCCGCCACGCTTCTTATCAAAAACGATGTTTCACTCTTTTCATCCAGAAGAAAATTAACCCACATTGGATTCCCTTTGTGTATTAAATTCACTCTTACAAGAGGAGGGATGGTGTTGTTCCAATTGGGTGGCAACACAGGCAAGTCTATTTTTGGAAATGGATGTAATATATTCAAAACATTTTGGTGATAATGGCTAGAAGTATTAGATGTTTCTCTTATTGGCTTCTTGGGTGGAACTTCATCTTCAAAGCTCGATGACATTACGTCATGGGGACGCTCACGATGCAATGCAGAGTGATGTTTTGCACCACAGATTGCACAACGGTTTATTGACTGACATCCGGAACGCTCATGTGTATGTGCAAGGCAATTTGTACAATACTAGTACTTTTTAACGTAGGCTCTTCTTTCGTCTATAGATTTGGCCTGAAATACGACGCAGTGTCTTAGTTCATGGTTTTTAGAGCAAAGATTGCACCGTGGCATTGTGATAACTAGAAAAGGATAAAAGAAAATATAAACTGTGTTATTAGAAATTTTGTGTTGCGACTTTTCTCTTTTTAGTACGGAGCTTTTATTTTAAATCAGGTGGATAAATCAGAGGGTTTGGTTAATATCTTATCATGATTATCATTTGAAGGCAAAATACATAATTTTACAATAGAACGCAATATAGTTCCATTTTGTGTTTTTATCTCAGCAACTCGAACTTTGTTGTCTTTTCCATATATAACTTTAGTTACGCGTCCTAGACGCCACTCTGTGGGCTTTCTCTCTCGTCTTTTACTATGACAAAATCGTTGAGTTTTATATTATGTTGTTCAGTTTTCCATTTGAATCTTCGCTGAAGTTCGGTAATATACTCGTTTTTCCATCGACGCGCAAATATGTGCTGAATAGCTTTCAACCGGTTCCAGCGTTTCATTAAACTTAAACTTTCTAGTGGGGGTTCTTCAGATGTTTCAGGCGGAGCTGTTAGCGGAGCACCCCTCAAGAAATGACCTGGAGTCAAAGCAAGCAATTCTGTTCGGTTTTCGATCAATGGAGACATTGGGCGTGAATTCAGTACAGCCTCAATTCTAATCAGCATTGTGGCGAATTCTTCAAAAGTAAATGCTAGATTACCTGCTACCTTTTTCAGATGCGATTTCATACTTTTTACGGCAGCCTCCCAAAGGCCACCCATATGGGTTGCGTAAGGTGGGATGAACGACCACTTGAATCCGTGAGCGCTGTATTTTTCTGCTAAGGCCTTTTCTGTAGTTTTAAGAAATTCATTATGGGCTTTTAGAAGGGCTAGGCTAGCTCCAAGGAAATTTCGACCATTATCAGAGAATATAGTTTTTGGAAAACCTCTACGTCCAGTAAATCTGTCAAAGCACGCTAAGAATGCTTCTGTTGAAAGATCGGAGCATGCTTCCAGGTGTACGGCTCTTGTGGAGAAGCAAACGAAAACTCCTGCGTATCCTTTAACGACTTTTGCATTTCGTAAATTAGACGACTTTATGTTAAAAGGACCCGCGAAATCAACTCCTGTATAAGTAAACGGCAACGAAACACTTGATCTTTCTGCAGGAAGTTCAGCCATTAGTTGATGTTGTGCTTTATGCTTGTAGATAGTGCATGCTTTGCAATCTCGAATACATTTTCGCACTAAATTCTTAAGTCGAATGATGTAGAACCCTTGTCTAATAGCTCTTATGAGTATAAGCGACAAAAAGTGATGCAAATTGGGATTTTTCTGGAATGAGTACAGGATGACGTTCGTCATAACTTAATCCTGAATTATTCAGTCTACCTCCAACTCGCAATAGACCATCTTTATCTAGAAATGGGCATAATGTTAGAAGTCTGCTTTTCTTGTGGATTGGTCGCTTATTTTGTAGGCATTCATGTTCATGGGGAAAATAGTTTAGCTGTGCGAGGTATATCAAACGATTCTTTGTAAATTTTATTTCTTCTGGAGTTATAAACGATTCAGTATGGGAATTACGTTTCCGAATGCGATTGATGAATCGGAAACAATAATTAATAACTCTTAGGGCTCGAGCGAAAGAGGAAAAACGTTTTAATACATCTTCTTTCTCTTCTTGAGGAATCGTATTATTTTTACTGGTATTGTTGAGAGGTACCTTCAAGTGATAAGTTGAGACCTTCTTCGTCTCCAAGTCAGTAGGCTCGAAAGCTCTAGGTTCCGGCCAAAGTTCAAAGGTTTGCGATAACCAGGTGGGTCCATGCCACCATAAATTGCTCTCAATGACTTCATTTGGAGTACAGCCACGGGTACCTAGATCCGCCGGGTTGTCTTCCGTTTTCACATGTTTCCAGTTGCTATTGCTGGTTATACATGATTTAAGATATGTATGTACAAGAAAAGAAATACCGCTATTCTACGGCGAATTCAATATAAATTATATATAAAAAAGAGAAATATGAGTAAATATATATTATAATACGTATTAAGTAATTAAAAAGAGATTAACAATTTATGTTGGTTGAACACGGTTCAACATACTCCCGGGCGAAGTTAATGGCAATTACAGCCGCGCCATACTCCGGAAATTACTCAACCAAATATGGAACGCTGTGCTTTTGGTAGATTTTCATCTAGCTGGTTGTTGGTTTCACACATGATTTTGCTAGTATACGTTGGCCAATTATGCCGTCAACTTCTCGGCATACTGCGAAATGGGGATGCGCTTGGGGAACAAAGGATCGAAAATGATTCTGGAGCCGGTGATCATTGATGGGTGGTGGTGTCACAACAACGGCATTTTTAACTTCTAGTTGCCAACGGGCCACAGGGCCATTATGTTTTCTAGGCTCATATGTTTGGGCGACTTGAAAAATTGAGTACTCCTTTGATCCCGTACGAAAATCAGGTTTGAAATTAGGGAATATATCCGCCACGCTTCTTATCAAAAACGATGTTTCACTCTTTTCATCCAGAAGAAAATTAACCCACATTGGATTCCCTTTGTGTATTAAATTCACTCTTACAAGAGGAGGGATGGTGTTGTTCCAATTGGGTGGCAACACAGGCAAGTCTATTTTTGGAAATGGATGTAATATATTCAAAACATTTTGGTGATAATGGCTAGAAGTATTAGATGTTTCTCTTATTGGCTTCTTGGGTGGAACTTCATCTTCAAAGCTCGATGACATTACGTCATGGGGACGCTCACGATGCAATGCAGAGTGATGTTTTGCACCACAGATTGCACAACGGTTTATTGACTGACATCCGGAACGCTCATGTGTATGTGCAAGGCAATTTGTACAATACTGGTACTTTTTAACGTAGGCTTTTCTTTCGTCTATAGATTTGGCCTGAAATACGACGCAGTGTCTTAGTTCATGGTTTTTAGAGCAAAGATTGCACCGTGGCATTGTGATAACTAGAAAAGGATAAAAGAAAATATAAACTGTGTTATTAGAAATTTTGTGTTGCGACTTTTCTCTTTTTAGTACGGAGCTTTTATTTTAAATCAGGTGGATAAATCAGAGGGTTTGGTTAATATCTTATCATGATTATCATTTGAAGGCAAAATACATAATTTTACAATAGAACGCAATATAGTTCCATTTTGTGTTTTTATCTCAGCAACTCGAACTTTGTTGTCTTTTCCATATATAACTTTAGTTACGCGTCCTAGACGCCACTCTGTGGGCTTTCTCTCTCGTCTTTTACTATGACAAAATCGTTGAGTTTTATATTATGTTGTTCAGTTTTCGCTGAAGTTCGGTAATATACTCGTTTTTCCATCGACGCGCAAATATGTGCTGAATAGCTTTCAACCGGTTCCAGCGTTTCATTAAACTTAAACTTTCTAGTGGGGGTTCTTCAGATGTTTCAGGCGGAGCTGTTAGCGGAGCACCCCTCAAGAAATGACCTGGAGTCAAAGGAAGCAATTCTGTTCGGTTTTCGATCAATGGAGACATTGGGCGTGAATTCAGTACAGCCTCAATTCTAATCAGCATTGTGGCGAATTCTTCAAAAGTAAATGCTAGATTACCTGCTACCTTTTTCAGATGCGATTTCATACTTTTTACGGCAGCCTCCCAAAGGCCACCCATATGGGTTGCGTAAGGTGGGATGAACGACCACTTGAATCCGTGAGCGCTGTATTTTTCTGCTAAGGCCTTTTCTGTAGTTTTAAGAAATTCATTATGGGCTTTTAGAAGGGCTAGGCTAGCTCCAAGGAAATTTCGACCATTATCAGAGAATATAGTTTTTGGAAAACCTCTACGTCCAGTAAATCTGTCAAAGCACGCTAAGAATGCTTCTGTAGAAAGATCGGAGCATGCTTCCAGGTGTACGGCTCTTGTGGAGAAGCAAACGAAAACTCCTGCGTATCCTTTAACGACTTTTGCATTTCGTAAATTAGACGACTTTATGTTAAAAGGACCCGCGAAATCAACTCCTGTATAAGTAAACGGCAACGAAACACTTGATCTTTCTGCAGGAAGTTCAGCCATTAGTTGATGTTGTGCTTTATGCTTGTAGATAGTGCATGCTTTGCAATCTCGAATACATTTTCGCACTAAATTCTTAAGTCGAATGATGTAGAACCCTTGTCTAATAGCTCTTATGAGTATAAGCGACAAAAAGTGATGCAAATTGGGATTTTTCTGGAATGAGTACAGGATGACGTTCGTCATAACTTAATCCTGAATTATTCAGTCTACCTCCAACTCGCAATAGACCATCTTTATCTAGAAATGGGCATAATGTTAGAAGTCTGCTTTTCTTGTGGATTGGTCGCTTATTTTGTAGGCATTAATGTTCATGGGGAAAATAGTTTAGCTGTGCGAGGTATATCAAACGATTCTTTGTAAATTTTATTTCTTCTGGAGTTATAAACGATTCAGTATGGGAATTACGTTTCCGAATGCGATTGATGAATCGGAAACAATAATTAATAACTCTTAGGGCTCGAGCGAAAGAGGAAAAACGTTTTAATACATCTTCTTTCTCTTCTTGAGGAATCGTATTATTTTTACTGGTATTGTTGAAAGGTACCTTCAAGTGATAAGTTGAGACCTTCTTCGTCTCCAAGTCAGTAGGCTCGAAAGCTCTAGGTTCCGGCCAAAGTTCAAAGGTTTGCGATAACCAGGTAGGTCCATGCCACCATAAATTGCTCTCAATGACTTCATTTGGAGTACAGCCACGGGTACCTAGATCCGCCGGGTTGTCTTCCGTTTTCACATGTTTCCAGTTGCTATTGCTGGTTATACATGATTTAAGATATGTATGTACAAGAAAAGAAATACCGCTATTCTACGGCGAATTCAATATAAATTATATATAAAAAAGAGAAATATGAGTAAATATATATTATAATACGTATTAAGTAATTAAAAAGAGATTAACAATTTATGTTGGTTGAACACGGTTCAACATACTCCCGGGCGAAGTTAATGGCAATTACAGCCGCGCCATACTCCGGAAATTACTCAACCAAATATGGAACGCTGTGCTTTTGGTAGATTTTCATCTAGCTGGTTGTTGGTTTCACACATGATTTTGCTAGTATACGTTGGCCAATTATGCCGTCAACTTCTCGGCATACTGCGAAATGGGGATGCGCTTGGGGAACAAAGGATCGAAAATGATTCTGGAGCCGGTGATCATTGATGGGTGGTGGTGTCACAACAACGGCATTTTTAACTTCTAGTTGCCAACGGGCCACAGGGCCATTATGTTTTCTAGGCTCATATGTTTGGGCGACTTGAAAAATTGAGTACTCCTTTGATCCCGTACGAAAATCAGGTTTGAAATTAGGGAATATATCCGCCACGCTTCTTATCAAAAACGATGTTTCACTCTTTTCATCCAGAAGAAAATTAACCCACATTGGATTCCCTTTGTGTATTAAATTCACTCTTACAAGAGGAGGGATGGTGTTGTTCCAATTGGGTGGCAACACAGGCAAGTCTATTTTTGGAAATGGATGTAATATATTCAAAACATTTTGGTGATAATGGCTAGAAGTATTAGATGTTTCTCTTATTGGCTTCTTGGGTGGAACTTCATCTTCAAAGCTCGATGACATTACGTCATGGGGACGCTCACGATGCAATGCAGAGTCATGTTTTGCACCACAGATTGCACAACGGTTTATTGACTGACATCCGGAACGCTCATGTGTATGTGCAAGGCAATTTGTACAATACTGGTACTTTTTAACGTAGGCTTTTCTTTCGTCTATAGATTTGGCCTGAAATACGACGCAGTGTCTTAGTTCATGGTTTTTAGAGCAAAGATTGCACCGTGGCATTGTGATAACTAGAAAAGGATAAAAGAAAATATAAACTGTGTTATTAGAAATTTTGTGTTGCGACTTTTCTCTTTTTAGTACGGAGCTTTTATTTTAAATCAGGTGGATAAATCAGAGGGTTTGGTTAATATCTTATCATGATTATCATTTGAAGGCAAAATACATAATTTTACAATAGAACGCAATATAGTTCCATTTTGTGTTTTTATCTCAGCAACTCGAACTTTGTTGTCTTTTCCATATATAACTTTAGTTACGCGTCCTAGACGCCACTCTGTGGGCTTTCTCTCTCGTCTTTTACTATGACAAAATCGTTGAGTTTTATATTATGTTGTTCAGTTTTCGCTGAAGTTCGGTAATATACTCGTTTTTCCATCGACGCGCAAATATGTGCTGAATAGCTTTCAACCGGTTCCAGCGTTTCATTAAACTTAAACTTTCTAGTGGGGGTTCTTCAGATGTTTCAGGCGGAGCTGTTAGCGGAGCACCCCTCAAGAAATGACCTGGAGTCAAAGGAAGCAATTCTGTTCGGTTTTCGGTCAATGGAGACATTGGGCGTGAATTCAGTACAGCCTCAATTCTAATCAGCATTGTGGCGAATTCTTCAAAAGTAAATGCTAGATTACCTGCTACCTTTTTCAGATGCGATTTCATACTTTTTACGGCACCCTCCCAAAGGCCACCCATATGGGGTGCGTAAGGTGGGATGAACGACCACTTGAATCCGTGAGCGCTGTTTTTTTTTTTTTTTGCTAAGGCCTTTTCTGTAGTTTTAAGAAATTCATTATGGGCTTTTAGAAGGGCTAGGCTAGCTCCAAGGAAATTTCGACCATTATCAGAGAATATAGTTTTTGGAAAACCTCTACGTCCAGTAAATCTGTCAAAGCACGCTAAGAATGCTTCTGTTGAAAGATCGGAGCATGCTTCCAGGTGTACGGCTCTTGTGGAGAAGCAAACGAAAACTCGTGCGTATTCTTTAACGACTTTTGCATTTCGTAAATTAGACGACTTTATGTTAAAAGGACCTGCGAAATCAACTCCTGTATAAGTAAACGGCAACGAAACACTTGATCTTTCTGCAGGAAGTTCAGCCATTAGTTGATGTTGTGCTTTATGCTTGTAGATAGTGCATGCTTTGCAATCTCGAATACATTTTCGCACTAAATTCTTAAGTCGAATGATGTAGAACCCTTGTCTAATAGCTCTTATGAGTATAAGCGACAAAAAGTGATGCAAATTGGGATTTTTCTGGAATGAGTACAGGATGACGTTCGTCATAACTTAATCCTGAATTATTCAGTCTACCTCCAACTCGCAATAGACCATCTTTATCTAGAAATGGGCATAATGTTAGAAGTCTGCTTTTCTTGTGGATTGGTCGCTTATTTTGTAGGCATTCATGTTCATGGGGAAAATAGTTTAGCTGTGCGAGGTATATCAAACGATTCTTTGTAAATTTTATTTCTTCTGGAGTTATAAACGATTCAGTATGGGAATTACGTTTCCGAATGCGATTGATGAATCGGAAACAATAATTAATAACTCTTAGGGCTCGAGCGAAAGAGGAAAAACGTTTTAATACATCTTCTTTCTCTTCTTGAGGAATCGTATTATTTTTACTGGTATTGTTGAAAGGTACCTTCAAGTGATAAGTTGAGACCTTCTTCGTCTCCAAGTCAGTAGGCTCGAAAACTCTAGGTTCCGGCCAAAGTTCAAAGGGTTGCGATAACCAGGTGGGTCCATGCCACCATAAATTGCTCTCAATGACTTCATTTACAGCCACGGGTACCTAGATCCGCCGGGTTGTCTTCCGTTTTCACATGTTTCCAGTTGCTATTGCTGGTTATACTCATGATTTTAGCTACACGATTTGCCACAAATGTTTTGAGACTATTTGGTGGTTTTTGTAGCCATCCAAGGACTATAGAGGAGTCCGTCCAAAGAAACAGTTCATAGGGGAACTTTGCATTTTTCATTATACCTTTAACTAATTTTGACAGCAAGACTGCTCCACACAACTCTAGCTTGGGTACTGTAGTCTTCTTTATTGGAGCCACTTTAGTTTTTGCTACAAGCAGATTACAGGTAATTTCTCCATTAGAATCTTCAGTCCGCATATAAATTGTGCTGCAGTAAGCCTTTTCCGAGGAGTCACAGAATCCATGTATCTGTACTTTGCGTTCTGGTGAAAATTGTACCCATCTAGGAATCGTGAGTTGAGAAATCTGTGAAAGATTTTTTAGAAAAGAGTTCCATTTTACGATTATGGGCGGTGGAACACTCTCATCCCAGTCAGTTTTGGTTTCCCATAATTCCTGCATTAAGATTTTAGCAACTATTACGATTGGACCCAGCCAACCTAGGGGATCAAACAGTTTTGCTATAACTGATAATATTTGTCTTTTTGTAGGGAGGGGTAGAATTTCGTTTGGTTCTACGTCATAGTAGAAAACATCGGTCATCGTGTTCCAGCGTATGCCTAGAGTTTTAACGGTGTTGGAATCGCCCAACTGTAATATATCTTCGTCGAGAAGATCCTCCCGGGCCAAGTTATTCAGTAGGAAACTGTCATTGGCGGTAAGTTTCTTCATGGGGAAGCCTGCCGTATTTAAAGCCTGTTTTAATTCACTTTGTTTCGTTTTTGCTTCCTCAAGATTATGTCCTCCAGACAAAATGTCATCCACGTAGATTTCGTTCCTTAAAATTGTGGATGCTTTAGGAAAAGAATTCTTGCAGTCCTCGCTTAACTGCTGTAGAGTTCGTAACGCCAAAAATGGTGCGCAGTTGACCCCAAAGGTAACTGTTTTCATTTGATAGGATTTGATGAAATTGTCCGTCTGATTACGGAAGACAATTCGCTGATAAGGTCGATCAGCTTCATGGGCACGTATTTGTCTGAACATCTTCTCTATGTCGCCTGTAAATACGTATCTATAATAGCGCCAACTAAGCACTGTCTGCATTTAATCAGATTGAAGAGTGGTACCCTGATGTAAAACATCGTTTAAAGAAAATCCACTGTTTGTTTTCTTTGATGCATTGAAGACCACCCTTACTTTTGTTGATTTACTTTCCGGTCGAATAACCGCATGATGTGGCAGAAAATATGATTCTTGTTTGGAATTGTTGATATCTTGGTGAAATACGGGTTCCATATGATCCATATCGATATATTCTTGGAGAACTTTCTGGTACTTTTCTTTTAATCGGGAGATTTTTCAAGAGTTTTTTCCATTCGATGATATTGAGCCAAAGCACTATTTCTTGAATGACCCAAGTATATTTCATGAGGAAAATTTTCTTTAAATGGTAAGCGCACTACGTATCGACCGTCCGATTGCCGTGTAGTAGTGTTTTGTCCGCTTCATTAACTATTAGATCCTTCTCGACCTCTTCAAGTTCCCAGAACTTCTTAATTTGATAATAGAGAAGCAAATCTTCTGAAGGCGACACAGTAGTAGAAAATGTATTTATTTCACTTGGTTTGTTTGGACCTGATAAGTACCAACCGAAATGTGATTCTCTTGCTTCCAGATTTCCAGAAATATTTTTTCGTATACCTTCAAGATTGATAAGAGGTAAGTAGTCGCTCCCAATTATAATGTCGATTTCTGCAGGTTTATAGAAATATGGATCCGCTAGGGGTAGACTTTTTATTAATTGGTAATTTTCTACTTTGATAGAAGAAGAGGGCAAAAGTTTGGCTAGTTTGGGTACTACCACCGCCGAGATTTTTAACCTAAAATCTGAAATTCTGGATTTTATTGTTACAATACAGTTTCCCTTAGAACTTCCCACAAGCGCTCCTCCTAAACCTGATATTCGACGAACTTGTTTTTCAAGTGGTATCGCAAGTTTTTGTTTTATACGCACCTGCATCGAGTAGAGCTCGGATGTTAAACAACTCTCCAGAATGTTCTATCTGAATTAGTGCTGTGGGTAACAATGTAGCACTTTCACGGCAAATAAAATAAGCTTGAACATTATCTGTTAGTGATTTATCAACTTGTGTGTTAAAAGCATTGATTTTACCATGTAAGCTTGAAGCTAAATCTTCTTCACGGCTTCGTGAATATTGCCGAGTAGTATTTGGTTTTTCGTGATTCGAAGTCTCCGATTTTTCTTGATGTAACATCGTGTGATGCTTTTTTCGACATATTGAGCATGAATTTTTACTCAAGCATTCTGATTTAAAGTGAGTTGGTGATAAACAATTAATACAATATTTGTTCTCATAGACAAACTTAACACGTGCACTTGGAGACATAGACTTGAATGAACGGCAAACTCTTATAGAATGATTTTGGTTGGAGATCTTGCAAGTCACTTTTTGTTCACCTTGAGTATGAAATGCTTGGAATCTCGAAGAATGGCTTTTTTTAAGTGGTGGCCTTTTCCTATCCATTGTTTCTAGGATTTCAATCCTCTCCGAAATAAAACTGTTTAATTGGGGCCAAGTTGGCAGCTCGCGATGATTTTTTAGTGAAACCTCCCATTCTTTCATTGTTTCATCCGAAAGTTTTGATACCACGATATGAATTAGAAATGGGTCATAATCATGTAATTCAATCTTATAATTTTTTAAAGTAGCTAAACAGTCGTTTACTGCATTCTGAATATACCTTAAAGATTTCACATTTTCATTCTGGGCTGGATCAACTGCATGAATCTTTTTTATTTGATCATGAACCAGCAGTCTTTTATTCTCAAAACGATTTCTTAATTTTTCCCAAGCCAACTCAAAATTATCATCTACCAAGTCAAAGTCTTTAATGGCTTGGCAGGCTTCCCCTCTCACTTTGCTACGCAAGTAATATAGTTTTTGGGATGGAGCTACTGTTAAGTCCTTTCCGATGACCGCTTGAAACATGTCTCTAAATGCTGGCCATCGTATGCTGGTCATTTTAAACTTGGTCTGTTTGGTGCTGGTCGGTTTCAATCTACCGTTACTGATTTAATTTTTTCCAAAATTTTTGTTTTTAAATTCTGATATATATCGCTAGCCTTCTCATATCTTAAGGATACCTCATCTTTCAGATCTTCGCCTTGATGTTCATCTCCGTTTAGTATATATTCTTCATATGATTAGACTAACTTAGCCCATCTTCTCCCTAATTCCTGCTTTTTGACATCCAGAAAGGCTAATGAGCAATCTATGTGACAAGTTCTTTCAAAATTCGTGCAGAAGCCTACAAGTTGCGTTAAATCGAATTTGCATCTTCTCTTTGTTGCTGCCATTATGTATATCCAGACCCAATATCAACCCAATTGAACCAATTTTAATTTTTCTAAAGCAATATCTTGAAGAAGTAAACTAGAAGAATTATTGCATTGCTGGCCACAATTATTGTAAAAATTTTCAGCAGTTTGTAAAAATGTATAATTTTCTTTAAGAAATATTTTGCTGATATTTTTACTTTTGCCACCATAAGATTTATTCAAAAACAAATTTTGTTTTTGCCATATATTTTTGGTTTTATATAAAAAAAAATTTTCTTCAAATCCTTTTACTTTTAATTAACCTTAAAATATCCAAAACCACTATTATAGAATTAAAAAATCGCTTTATATTTATTTATTAATAATCCACTAGATTTTTTTAACTAAACATATACGTATATTTTTAAGTTTCCACTCACCACTGTTTTAAAGGGCACTCGTTCAATCAAGGGAACCTCTGACACAAAACTATGTAGTTTTTTGTCTTATTTTTGTAACCACTTGTTGTTGTTTTTGTTTGCGGTACTTTTTTATTTAAGATTTTAATTTTGTTCTTAAATATGTCTTATTTTATTTAATTTATTTAAAATTTTAACAATTTTTTTTTTCACTATATTTCTTTCTTCAACATGGGGTTGGTTTTTTGTTCTTTTGTTCGTTTACTTTTTTTTGGTTGTGGTTTTTGTTATTGTTTGTGTTATATTATTTTAAGTTTTCTTTTTATATAATTACTTTTTTCTTTATAGTACAATTGTTTTTTTTTTTTTGTTATTTTTACCACTTATTAATTTAACTTTCATTAAAATTATACTTCCACTCACTTTGAATTTTGCACTTTGTTTTAAAATGTTGATTGCAGTAGTAAGTACCAGTGGAATTGAAACATTTGCCGGTAGACATATAGGAATGTGTAATAGACAAAGCGATCACATATGTTGTAATATGTGTGTATATGCAGTTGTCTCGTTCCTTTTCTATTTTCTTTTCTTGCAGAAATTTATTAGTGATGACAATTTGTTAGTGGTATATTAGTGGTTATTTTTGATGACATAATTAGTGGTATTTCTCACTTTGGTTTTCTTTATGTATAGTGAAGATTTTGTCATGTATGTTAATTAACTTAGATTGCATATGCATACATGATTTTTTTGTATAAGATGGCTGCGTTTTTATTTTAGGGTTTTCTTTTTTTTTGATTAAGAATTATTTTCGGCGAGAGAAAAAAAAAATGTCGCACAAAATTACTAAAAAACACAGTACATACCTTGTTTTTCCCAATTTTCTCACAATTTTGGTGTGGTTTTATCTGCCTTATAGACCTTTTGTTAAACTGTTTGTCGTTTCTTTATCTTCCGTGAGCACTATAAAGACTTTGGATAAAAGACAAACCTTCTTCTTAACGTTGATATTATCGCCGGAGGATAATATGTTTTTTGAAATGTTATTCCAAGTTACCGTTTAGTTGAATATGATAAACTTCTTCTGCCCTAGACACAAAGAATAGTTTTGCTGCCGTAAGAGCCAACTGCCGTCGTTTAAGAATTAAGTGGACGCCAGGTCACTAATTCTTTCCTGTCCTAGCCTTCTTAGAACTTTTCGAAGGACCATATGTTAGGTTGAGGAATCTCCTCTTCCTAATCCTAAAGCGGGTGTTTTTCTAAATTAAAAACGAACTAGTTTCGTAAGAAACTTAAGTAAAAGCCTGTTGCTTTATTCAGGTTGGAGTTTGAACTGCTTACTAATGTAATGTTACATGATTTAAGATATGTATGTACAAGAAAAGAAATACCGCTATTCTACGGCGAATTCAATATAAATTATATATAAAAAAGAGAAATATGAGTAAATATATATTATAATACGTATTAAGTAATTAAAAAGAGATTAACAATTTATGTTGGTTGAACACGGTTCAACACTATTGAAAAGTCCAAAAAAACACAATAATGTTTTTTGTTGGCCAAACGACCAGTTTATTGAATATTAAAAGTAATGCTAAAAAATTAAATTAACATAATGCTTAATTTATATTATTAGGGCCAGTTTTTGACTTCGTATTTAAATGCGAATTTAGTTAATTTTCATTTAATTTTAAGTTGTATTTAAATACAGTTTCAGTTTTTCAGTCTTATTTAAATGTTCTTACTTAATTGTGGTAAAAATATGGTAGCACCACAAAATATCAAAATATTGCAGATAATTTTGCAGAAAACAGCCGTCATTTAAGTTTCATTTAAGTGCGTGGTGAAAAACTAATTTTCATATTTAAATACAATTTAAAGATAAATACGAAGTCAAAACTTGGCCCTGAATCAATAAAACACCTGTGTGATATTATTCTAGGAAAAATATAATAACAACAAGTAAATCACCCACGTTCAAAATGTGGTGTCATCTATTTCTTAAGAAAATGCAATTTCGATAAATACAGTTCAATAACCAAAAACTAGGTTTATTATTAAATTGCTAAATAGAGAGAATAAAAGCAAAAAAACCAAAAGTGCAACTAAGAGAAAAATGAATCAAGCTAAAGAGTTCGTTAACTTTATTTGAGTTAACTTGTACATATGTATATGTATATTTTCAGAAAAAGTTTGTAATAAGCGGACATTTAAAAAAGACTTGTAGAGCCGAAAACTGTAGTTAAACTGTTAACAAGTAAAAGTGCTATATTCGGCCGTGCCGAATCTTCTATACCCTTCACCACGGTGATTTTATTTATACAGACATGTACAGCATTATCCATATTGTTGACTCTTTACATAAATTAAATCGTATGAGAAAAAATTCATTATTCATACTTTAAAGAAATAGAAGACAGCGGCGACGCAGCTAAATGAAAATAAATTCCGTTGGCTACAATTGTCGCCATGTTGTCAGCTACTTAATGATATTGAAGACGACAGCTACACCGTAAATTCTGACATTGTTGTAGAAATACTTATTGTGCTTTTGTAAAATTAAATAACTTTTTTAAAAAAATTGTAAATATTTCCTTCAAAACTTTTTGTTTGTATATGAATTTGTAATTTGCAATTTTGTGACATTTTCTTTTGTTGAATAAAATAGAAACTAGCCTAAGTTTACGACAGCCACATAGCTATCTATACTGGCCATGTAGGTATCTATACTGGATTTAAAATAATCGTTTACTTTTAAACGTGTGTATTTTATTTTTGACAGTTTGTAGTCGGTATCCTGATGTTGACTATGTGGTAAATGCATCTAAGTTTGAAAACAGAGATCTCATCTATTTAAAAATTGAACGCATTTAAAAAAATATGTTAATCTATATACATATGTACATATATTCGTAATATTAAAATATATTATGTTACAGTCATGATTTTCATTTTCATAGAAATATTGAATTTTTTTTTAAATTTTCGAAATATGGATAGTGTAGAAAAACCCAAGACGCAAGTGGGAATGGACAGATACCTAACTGTATTGAAAAGAGGTCGAAGCCCTAAATCTCCACAGATTGCGCCAATGGCTAAAGTACAAAAACACAAGGACTCTAACGGAATAAATTCCCTTAATCGGTTTGCTATTTTAGATAACGAAGCAAGTGAAACAAAAACGGTACCCAAGTCGTTTAAACCACCACCAATTTTTTTAAGGGAGAAAAATTCAAATGAATTAATAACTAAGTTAATCTCAGTTATCGAGGAAAACTTATTCTATGTAATTCCTATCAAGCGTGGTAACATTGGTGAAACTAAAATTCAATTTATCGTAAATCAGTAAAGGAGTTTGAAAGCTGCAAAAATAACTTTTATACCTACCAGCAGGTGTAGACTCATATGTTAATCCAGTGGAAATGGTGGCCTCCAAAAAGCAGGATTTAAGGTTAAAAGCGTTGACAATCTCAGAATTCGAGAGCGTGTCCCTCAACGTCTATTTCGCGTTGAACTGGAACCTGGGTATATTAGATTGAAGAAGAACGAAACGCATCCCATTTATAATATAAAATATCTGTTACACCGCAGGATAAGTGTAGAGGAACCACATAAGCGGTCAGGACCCGTTCAGTGTTTAAATTGCCAAGAATACGGCCATACAAGGGCTTACTGCAAGTTGCCTCCGGTTTGCGTTGTGTGTGGAGAGCTTCATTGTTCCGCCCAATGCGACAAACCAAAGGATGACTCGAAGGTTAAAAAATGTAGCAATTGCGGTGGAAATCACACTTCTAACTACAGAGGCTGTCTAGTTTTTTCTATGGTAAGGAAGTCAACTCAGAAATTAAATACTCCTGCTAGGCAGCCACAATACCAAGCAAATGCTCATTACCGTCAGTTAGCTCAGCCCACAACCAAACATATTTCATACGCGGATATGTTAAAATCCAATCATGTTTCAGCACACAAAGCGACACCTACAACCAATTCTACCCCAAATATGCATCCAGAAGCTAAAGAACAAACACCATCTGGTAACTACAATCGTCTCGAAGCAAGCATAGAGACATTAGTGCATTAGTTAAACAGTTTTATGAGCTCTATGAGCAGCATGATGCAAGAAATGGTTCGCATGCAATCTATGATGTTGCAGGCGGTACTTAACAAACCATGAACTGTTTAAAAATATGTTTCTGGAACGCAAACGGCTTACGCCAACACAAAAATGAACTCGAGTACTTCTTGAAGAACCAACAAATTGATGTCATGATGGTTTCAGAGACTCATTTAACAACAAATAGCTTTTTTTAAAATCAATGGCTATATATTATATGACACTAAAGACCCCCGTGGCAGAGCATGTGGTGGTTCAGCAATACTAATAAAGGTTCGAATTAAACATCATTTACTCTGTGATTTTCGTGAGGACTACCTTCAAGCAACACACATCTGTATTGAAGAATATCATCAAAACCACAACGCTAAACGTACGTTTTGGGGATCAAGACTTATTACTCCAAAAGATCGTGTTTTATTTGACACTATCTCAAAAATGCGTCTGAATGTGATATCAAGTGGACAACCCACCTATTGGCCTACTGATCGACAAAAAATACCTGATATTATTGATTTTGGCGTGAATAAAGGTATTTCGAGAGAAATGATTAAGGTTGAAGCGTCACTCGAATTATCCTCAGATCATCAACCACTATTGTCTATATATGGAATCAGCAAAATATCGTGTCGCCAACAACTTGCACAAGCATTAATTGGTTGAAATATAGAAAGTATCTCAGTACTCATTGTTCGGAAAGCATACCGCTAAGAACACCAGAAGATGTGGACCAGAGTCTAATTTATTTTGATCAAAACCTTTAATCAGCTGCCCAACATGCGACAGAAACCATACAACCAGATAGATACAATGACATTTATTTTGTAGATGTCGAGCGGCTCTTGGCTGAAAAAAGAAATATTAGAAGAGAGTGGCAAGCACACAGATCTCCTCAACTCAAATTTAGACTTAAAGATTGCACGAAACGGCTAAGACAGCTGCTAGAATCTCGAAGAGTAGCATCTCTGAAAAATTCTTGGAAGACCTCGACGCAACTGTACAATCTCTTTGGTAACTATGATTCCTACACCAGGAAAAGACCACACAAAAGTAGAATCATACAGACCTATAAGCCTTTTATCAAACGTGTCAAAGTTATTTGAGAGAATATTAATAACTAAGCTGAATCCAATTCTTACCGCGGAAGGATGTATTCCGAACCATCAATTCGGCTTCAGAAAACAACATAGTACAATCCAACAAACACACAGATTAGTAAATGTAATTAAAACGACCTTTGAAGAAAAAAATACTTTTCTGCGCTCTTTATCGACGTTTCTCAAGCATTCGATAAGGTTTGGCACCAAGGCCTAATAATTAAGCTAAAGCTGAACTTGCCCCAAAACTTGTATAAGCTCTTAAAAGATTATTTAACGAATCGCAAGTTTTTAATAAAAGAAGGTGATTTTTTAAGCTCGCCACAGCTCATTGAAGCCGGAGTTTCCCAAGGTAGTATTTTGGGACCAATTTTACTACACATCAGATATGCCAATTAGCACCCTAGTCCACACATCAACTTTTGCAGGTGACACAACTTTTTTAAGTATTCATGAAAGTGCCCAAGAAGCATCATAACTTTTACAAGACAACATACTCAATTTGGAAAAATGGCTAGAAAAATGGAGAATAAAAGTGAATGAACAAAAATGTACTCACATAACTTTCACACTGCGGCTCATGCCCTCCTATTCGCATAAATAACCAAATGATACCACAGCTTTCAGACGTTAAATACCTGGGTATACATCTTGACCGTCGCCTTACTTGGAAAAGCCACATTGATTTCCAGTTAACACAAATGAAACTAAAAGCAGTGCAACTAAATTGGCAGAAACTCCACCCTGAGCTTAGATTGTAAACTTCTACTGTACAAGTCGATCCTCAAACCAATTTGGTCAGCTAGCAATGTAGAAAAAATTCAAAGGCGCCAAAATAAGATTCTACGTATTATTACATCTGCTCCCTGGTATATAAAAAATTCGAACATCCACAAAGACCTAAACATGCCATCAGTTAAAGCAGAAATAGAGAAACATGCAGTCACATATCTAAAGAGGCTTGAATCTCATCCAAACCCTTTGGCGCGTAACATGCTGAAACCTGGTTACATATTACTAAAAAGGAGAGATACTGCTTTTCTTGGCCGTACATTAGACCCGCAAATGATTGCATAATCCGTGAAACAAACATTATTTTTGTCTAGCACTGGCTGGACTTAAAAAGTATATTTTATTTTAGACTTAAGATACGAGTAATTATTGTTAGTTCAAAATATTGAAGATACAATAAATAAATTATGAAAAAAAAATTTTCGAAAATTGTTTGTATAAATATTTTTTTGATAATTTTTTGTAAAATTTTATTCGAAAATTTTTTGGACATTTTTTTAAAAAAAATTTTTTCGAAACATTTTCTGTGGGAATATCGTTTCGAAAACGGTTAGTAAAGTTTTTTGTAAATGTTAAAAAAAATTTATTTTTTTTTTTAATTTTTTGACCCTGTGGGTCAATTGGCTACCTATATGTGTATTGCTTTCTATAAAGGTCTTTAATACACATCAAAGCAGAAATCCCCTACCAATCTAAAAACAAACAAAACTCGCCCCTTGCAGGGGGTTATTGACCACCCGACATCTGTGTGCACTCCTTGCGATCTACCTGTCGCGGTCTAATATTTATTTGGCAAAAAAAGCAAAAGAGAATCATTAAACCGAAAAAAAATTAAAAAAAAAATGAAAAAATATGGGTGGGCGTGGTTTTTGGCCTGCAGCCTCCAAAGTAATGATCCGATGTTGCTGAATTGCAATACGAAAATTTTCGAAACTATGCCTGACAGAATGGTGTGCTTAAATTTGTTGTAGTAGAAATGTCATTTGGTGCCTTGGCAAATGACATTTCAACCCGAACACGGACAGATGGACAGACCGATAGACGGACAGACGGACATCGCTTAATCAACTTCTCTATGTATATTGTAGAAATTACACACGGAATGACAAACTTATGTATATACACTCTTTCCACTTGTGGTGAAGGGTATAAAAAGATTATTATCAATATTTGTATTTAATTATTCTGTGATAACTTAAATAATCCCTTTGCTTTGTATTTCATAAAAAATCGTGGGAAAAAGTAATCACAAGTTACTTAGTTTGCACTTCTATTGGCAGTCCCCACGACTGCCCTGCACTTTTTTTAATTCTCTATCACCCCGTATAAAATTTTTTTTTGATTGGTCAAGCTTCACTAAACTAGATTTAAGCCATAATTTTTGTTTCAAAACACATATACCCATATACATACATATGTTGTTTTCGCTAAAATGTCTGTCACCACTAGGGTTTGGGAAACGGAAATTCCCGGGAAAATTTTTGCTAATTTCCCAGGAAACGCGAAATTTGTTAGAAGATAAAAATACGAATCAATTGTGGTATAGGGTTTTTCTGAAAACAATTGTACGAGAAAAGTTATTAACCCGGCAACCTTTTATTGTTTACAAAAATTGTGAAAATTCATAAGTTTTTCACTAATATATTGAAAACGATTTTGCGTGCACATATTCCACTATATACGTTTGATAGAGGATAAAAATACGAATCAATCGCGGTATCGGGTTTTTCTGAAAGGACTGTACGAAAAAAAGTTATTAGCCCAGCCAACTTTTATTATATGAAACAATTGTGAAAAGTCATAAGTTTTTCACTAATATCTCGAAAACGATTTGGCGTGCACATGCATATACCACTATATACGTTTGATAGAGCATAAATATACAAATCATTTGCGGGATTGGGTTTTTCTCAAAAGACTGTACGAAAATAGTTATTAAACCAACAATCTTTTTTTTATTTATAAATGGAGAAGATATCAACTTTTGTATAGCAACATTTTTTTTTGCTTGTAAAAAAATGTTAACAAACTGTGACAAAAATATAGTGATTTTGAAATCGACGAAAAACAGTTATTTTAAGTTGTATTTTAATTCGAAAAAATGGAATAAACAGCCAGTGGATTGTAGAATCAAATTTTTCGGTTGTCATTGTATTTATTTAGGAAATAAATGTGCTATACATTAAACATATTACAGTGTTTTTTTAACTTTTAAATTGAGTTTTTCACTAAAGCCTAGTACTCTGTTCGAAATTGTGGAAAATGTTGAGCAACATTTATTATTTCTTAACGAAAATTTGACTTTTAAAATGTGGTGTCTATCTCGCGATCTGGAAGAATTTTATGATTTTATTGCTTTCAAATATTTTGTCTTACAAAATTTTCCACAAAAAATTTTACAAAAAATTCCACATGAAATAAGGCTCATTTACTTTATTTCACAGTTTTCATAAAATGTTGCCAAGAAAATTTAATGTTTTTCCACAGTAAAAACAGAGTACTACTTCTGCAACATTTTTTCATTACTTTTTCATACAAATTTTTTGTTTATGTAGTTTAACAGCATTCCGCATGAAAAAATGAACAGAGTACATATACCACTAAATACGTTCAATAGAAGACAAAAACTCGAATCAATCGTGGTATAAGGTTTTTCTGAAAAGACTGTACGAAAAAGGTTATTAACCCATTAATAGGCATTTTGAGGGGGGATGGTCAATATGAGGAAAATTGTATGGATATTTTTTGCCTTGGTCTGACCATTTTAACGCAATATAGATTGCAGGAAGGTCCTTATTTCTACAAAAACTTTTTGAAATATTCTCTTAAGCATTCCATAAATAAAAGACTAGTGTATCTAGTTTTGAAATACCAACATAAAACTACTTCGTATTTTAATATAATTTAATTTAATTTCCTTTTTAATATTTTGTATTTTTCTTTTTTGGGCTGGGCTTATTAGCATTTGACGTTGTTGTTATTATAACGCTCTCCTGTTGTCGGAAGTTTTTGCTGAGGAAAAAACTTTCTTTTGGTACAGCTGACAATCTTTGGCCGAGTGATACTCGGGGCGTTCGGGATTCGGATTAGGTTCACTGATTACAATGTACATAAAGTCACCTTGAATCAAAAAACGTCCAAGTAGATCCACCTTTCGTATCCGCTTAAGTGTAAAGATTAACCAATATTTGCCTTTCAGTCTTTAATTGCTTTTTGTCAATAGCATAACCAGATTTCGAAGATTTAATGGTTGTTTGAGAGCTAGTTTTGCCATTACTAACTTTAGAATTGTCACTCTCTCGGAAATTTATAATGTCCTTTAGTAATAGATTGTTCTTGCCAGGCTGTTAAAATAACATATTTAAATAGAAAATATTAATATTTTTCAAGAATCACTCTGGGTGCTGTCTCATTTATTGGGCTTTTCTTGGTAGAGCCAAAATATTGGGAGGAGCATGAACTATATCACCAAATTGAAAAAATTCCTGCGATATTCCAAAATTTCCTTTTCTTTCTTCTGAAGTTTTTCATTCTTATCTTCTTGAATGGCCTGTTTTATCAATTATTTAGCTAACTTTGGATCTGTAGGTTTGGAATTCTTTTTAAATATCTTATTTTTCTTAATTTTACCATTTCTTCTTTTATCATTTATTTCAGTAACTCATCTATTTCACTTGATGACTTCTTTTTTATGGCAATCTCTCCTGTCGTAGGATCTTGCATGACTTTAACAACATACTTGGCTTCACAGTGAGCCTCCTTAAGGCTTTCACTAGTGATTTAATTAACTCTTCTTATATAATGTAAATCTTTGCTTAAAATTGTTGGAATCCACTTGAGTACATTTCTTTTTGTTCGGGGTACCTAAATGATTTTTGGGTTTATCCTCTACACCGCTACGGATGCGTCTGATTTTCTGATCTCTTTCGGTCTGATCAGTTAATTTTTTACATTGTAGAAATTTGTAGGACATTTTTTTGTCATCGTGTTTGGGTGGACTGTTGACAACATTTTTAAGCCTTTGTAAACGAAAGTTAGATTATTTTACAAATGTATGCACATACATACATACATGCATTACATACGTACTTCTTTTCTTTAGTTTCTATAACTACCCTGTCGGAAACTCAGTTAACTAAAAATTAACTTTAAGCTAACTATTTCGCAAATAGTGCTGACTGACACTTGGATTACTTTGCAATGAAAACAACTATTTTAACATTGCGATGTCATAGGCCGGTAGTCAATTGTCCGACTCTGCATTACTTTGCAACTAACTTAAAGTTAACTTTGTGTAGTTAGCTGTAACCTAACTACTTTTCTGTGGGCTATAAGTAGGTTTTTTTAATCAGCTATAAGTCAGTTAGATTTAAGTCAACTAAACGTTAATAGTTTAGACGTTAGTTGAAAACTAACTTTTTGTAGCTAGCTGCAAACTAACTATTATTTAGTTAGTTGTCAAATTTGTTTTTCAAAATAAAATAAAATATTTAGAACATTCAAAATGTTTCGGTGTAATTTATAAAAAATAAAATTTATTGATTTCACTATTATATATTTACAAAATATATTAAATTATTATATAAGCGAACCATATACAATGTTCTATAAAACTTCATTTAATGAGAATAAGGATTTTAAATCACAAAATTTATTGCCTCACGGAGAAGACCACAAAACATTCGAAATATGTATAGTACAATATATCATCATTGAAATATATTCAGGGGTATTTAGTTTTCTATGCCACTGTATATTTTTTATTATTTTAACTACATAGTGCACTTTAAACTACTTACTTTTATAATCACTTAAAACTTTTTAAATTTAAATATTTTATATTACACGAGAATGTTTACCCGCGAATGTTTACAAATAATAACTCTAAGCTGGTAACTGTAGTCGACGCGTCAACAGCTAGGCGGTGACAGTAGCCGGCAGCTGCATTAAGCTGAAGTAATTTACTGGTATCAAATTTAAAATAATTTTAATTAAAGAGTTTAGTAGAATAAAATGTGTTTATGTAAATGAATTTATTAATTCATAAAAAATTAAGTTTACTTTAAGCATACAAATTTTGTATGAAAATTCGTCATGAAAAATACTTCAAGTAAACTTTAATTCTTATGAATTTGGGCAATAGGTATAATATAACGAAATAAACTTTCCAACACTACGATTACTTTAAGTTAATTAATTGGTGATTATTGTTGATTAAAAAATATATAATCCCTTAGTTCTAATATAAAAATAAAACTAAAATATGTACGCAACGCTGCACTTTATTCTGACCGATTAGCAGACGTTACTTACTGAATAAAGCCTTGAAGGCGCTCTACTACTAACCAACTTTGATTTCTTTCAAAAGAAGCAAAATGGGGAAAACGAATAACAAACAATCGCGAAAACGACTAACCACACACAAAAAATACACTGTACAGAATATGGACTAGAGTTAACGAAAATTTTGCATTGTGTAGTAGATGACTTAAAATTAGCCCATAAAAGTTAACTTAAAGTTAGTGTTTTTTGTAGTCAGCTACTTATTGTCCAACATGGTATACCCTACAAGAAATTGATGATTGAATCTAACACATGAATAATGAAAACTCATACATACACAAAATTTTTTTCTTTTTGATTTCATATTTATTTATTGTATCATCAATATGTTTGAACTAACAATAATTACTCATATCTTAATTCTAAAATAAAAAATAAATATACTTAGTAAGTCGAGATCATCCGGGTCATCCCTCTATTGTACGGCCAAGAAAAGCAGTATCTCTTCTTTTTAGTCGAATGTAACCAGGAGCATTAAGAATGTTAAGCGCCAATTTATTTGGATGAGTTTAAAGCTTTTTCAAATACGTTACCGCATGTTTCGCTACTTCTGATTTAACTGTTGGCACGCTTAGATCTTTGTGAATATTAGAGTTTTTGATATATCAGGGAACAACTGTGATCATTCGAAGAATGTTATTTTGGCGCCTTTGAATTTTTTCAACATTGCTAGCTATCGACTTGTACAGTAGTAGTTTGCAATCTAAGCTGAGGGTAGAGTTTCTGCAAATGTTGATGTGTTCACTTGATTGCTAGTTGGCATATCGGATGTGTACAGTAAGTATAAAATGGGTCCCAAAATACTACCCTGTGGAACTCCGACCTTTTCAATATATCGAAGCTCAAACCTTAGGGTAACTGCCGGACAAACATCGATAGATGGGAGCTCAGCTACATATATCATTCGAGACAATTGGAGTAAACACGTCTTTTAAATGATCAACAAACTCTTCAGCTGATAGGTATAAATTTTTTTTTTTGCAGCTTTCAAATTCGTTTACAGTTTTACGGTACCTGCTTTCATCAATGAATTGCATTTTTGTCTCATCAATGTTATCACGCTTAATGGGAATTACATAAAAATAATTCTCTCCAATCAGTGAAATCAGCTTATTTATTAACTCGTTTGAATTTTTTCCCTTAAATATATTAGAGGTGGTTTGAACGACTTGGGTGCCGTTTTAGGTTCACTCGATTCACTATCTAAGATAGCAAAACGATTTTGGGAACTTATTCCGTCCTTTTCTTTATGTACTTTCGACATTGGTACTAGCTGCGAAGATTTAGGACTTCGACCTCTTTTCATTACAGTCACGTATCTATCCATTCCCACTTATGTCTTGGATTTTTGGGCACTGTCCCTTATTGTTTTTGTCGTACTATATTCAAAGGGCAACGATGATTTATTTATTTTTATTTTATTGTCACAACACAAAAATAAAAAAAGTGCAGGGCAGTCCTTGGGACTGCCAATAGAAGTGAAAACTAAGTAACTTGTGATTCCTTTTTCCCACGATTTTTTATGAAATACAAAGCTAAAGGATCATTTAAGTTTTCACAGAATAACTAAATACAAATATTGAAAATAATCTCTTTATTATTGCAGTTAACAGTTTTACTACAGTTTTCTGCTCTACAAGTTTTGTTTCTTTTTTAAATGTCCGCATATTACAAACTTTTTCTAAAAATATATGTACATACATATCTAAGTATATGTATATGAGAATACGTATAAATATATATATATATATATATAAACCTTATTCTGTTTTTACACGGTAGATTGGTTCCAGAAAAATCCGTGTAATAAAATACATTGATCATATACAAAAATAGGTGATTAGTTCGTTATCTCAAAAACCTATTAAAATTAGTGAAAAACGAGAATTTATATATATATATATATATATATATATATATATATATATATATATATATATATATATATATATATATATTTGAAAATAAGACAATAATTTTTTTTACATGATTTTATTTTATTTTGCACGATTCAAAATCATTTGGGCTTAGATTTTAGTTGTAAAAAATTAGGAAAATTCTTCATCATACACTAAAGCTGCAAATACAGGATGCAATACGCTTTACCTATATGATTTAGTAAAATAAATATGATATGATATGTTGAATGAATCACCACAAAATCTGTATCAGAGAGAAATAAAACATGTGTCGTTTAGTTTTTTGGTTGTGTTTTAAAATTATCATTGTGCCAATAGAATGAATGAAATTACAGCTTTCATTTGTTTGCATAAAGACAAACTGAATGGCAGGAATACCGATGGACAAAACAGTGAGACATACAGTCAGACGGACCATCAGACCGTCAGTCAGTCAAACCAGCAGACAGTCAGTGAGACTATCAGACAGTTCGTCAGACCATCAGATCGTCACACAGTCCTTCAGACAGTCAGCCAAACAATCAGTCAGACCGTCAAATATTCTGACCGTCAGATAGTCAAATTGTCAGGCTGTCAGATCGTCAAACAGTCAGGCAGTCATACACTCAGATCATCGGACAATCAGACCGTCAAATAATCAGTCAGACCGTCATACAGTGAGTCAGATCGACAAACAGTCAGACCGTCAAATAGTCCGACCGTTAGTCAGTCAGACAGTCAATTACACAGTCACTCCGGCTTTCTATCTATAGAAACCAGCAGACCTATCTATAAAAACCAACGTTATGTTAACCATGGTGACGATGATGCGAGTTCAGTAATTTTTCTTCAACCAAATCGTGCATAATGGTGACGACGGTTTTTGAGGTTTTTATTCGCAATTTTTATTTATTGTATCTTCAATATAATTGAACTATCAATAATTACTCATATCTTAAGTCTAAAAATATACTTATTAAGTCCAACCAGTGCTGGACAAAAAAAAATGTATGTTTTACGAATACTGTAATTTGCGGGTTATTACCCTGATGTACGGATGAGAGAGGCAGTGTCCTTCTTAGTGGAATGTAACCAGGTTCATTTAGTATGTTACGGGAGTGGATTCGGATGAGTTTCAAGCTTCTCTAAATACCTTATGGCAAGTTTCGCTATTTCTGCTTTAACTGATGGCACGTTTAGATCTTTATGGATGTTTGAGTTTTTTATATACCAAGGAGCACATGTAATTATACCAAGAATCTTATTTTGGAGCCTTTGAATTTTATCTACGTTGCTAGCTGAGGCAGTGCCCCATAATTGAATGCCATAACACCATATTGGTTTTAGAATTGACTTATATATAATATGTATAATAAAAGTTTGCAATCTAAAGCCAGAGTAGGATTTCTGCTTTAGGGTCTTTCGTGAATGCTTAAAAAAGCAGACTCGGTTACTAGTAGGCATGTCTGAAGTATACAATAAGTATAAAAAGGGCCCCAATATACTACCTTGGGAACTCCGGCTTCGATTGGCTGGGGTGAGCTCAAAAGATCTCCTTCTTTCACAATAAATTTTCATTCGGTTAAATAACTATCTAGCAGCTTATATAGGTTTACGGGCAAATTTAGTTTTAGCTTATATATTAGGCCTTCATGCCATAGCTTATCGAATGCTTGAGAAACGTCGATAAAAAGCGCAGAGCAGTATTTTCTCTCTTCAAAAGTCTTCTTAACAACATTGACTAACCTGTGAGTTTGTTCGATCGTACTATGCTTTTTCCTGAATCCGAATTGATGGTTTGGAATACATCCTTTGTCGCTTAGATTAGGGTTAAGCTTAGTTATTAACATCCTCTCAAACAGCTTTGACATATTTGATAAAAGGCTTATAGGTCTGTATGATTCAATTTTTGTGTGGTCTTTTCCCGGTTTGGAATCATGGTAACCAAGGACACCTTCCACTCTGTGGGGAAATACTTAAGACGTAAAGTGGCATTAAAAAATAAAAAGAACGGGGAAACTCAAATAAAATCTTGTTACTGATTTTATAAGCGCCAGGGGCTTTTTTTTGGCGTTTGGGTGATCATTTATGGGAGATTCAAATTGTTTTTATTTAAAATTTTATTTAATAAAAATAAAAAAAAATTTCGAATCAAATATTTTTTTTTTGTTTTAAATAAAAAAATTTAAAATGTAATTATAAAATCATATAAAAATAAAAAGTTTAATAAAAAACTTTATGACAAAAAATTAAAATATGCTTGAACACATAACACTAAAAAGATGTTAGAGAAAAGGAAAACAACTTAGAACAAACAATAAAACGTACAATAAAATAACTAAGAACAACATATAATATAATGTTACAAAAGTGAAACAAAACATTCATACATATAATAAAAAAATAAAAAAAAAATAACTGCAACTCTACAAAAACAATTAACCAAAACCAACTGAAACAAAATAAAATTCTACAACAATATCAACAAAATCTACATGACAACAGTGTTGGCACTACCAGCCGCTCCTAACAAAAGGACCAGATCAGTACTTTTATGGCTCTTTTTTGTAATCTTTTTGCCATTTTCTTAATTTTAATTTTTTTAAAAAAAAGCTTCATTTTATTTTACTGTTGGCATTGTCTTAACTGATGTTGGACTTCTCAGTGGCGAAGGTATAACACTGGCCACTGGGTAGTCATAACAACAGCAGTCATTTCATTGTTTGCCGGTATTATAAAATAGACCATCGATTTCAGTTTTCTACATCAGCTGTCATGTCAGGACGACTTAAAATTGACTTCTGCAACAGACGTGGGTTACGTGAGTGAATTTTTTCTCTGTATATGCTCACGTTTGTTTCCATCGTCCAGATGTTTTCGCCTTATGTGAGGTATCTGAAGATGCTGATCCACAGGATTTTCACTTACCTGGGTATCACCTTCTATCACTTTTTAGTTTCCAAAGGGGCCTTGTTGAAGTTGCGTACCAGTGTCAGCAATCATTAGGCACGCCTGATCCTGAATTTAGCTGTCTATGGGTTAAATTCAAAATCAAGTCGCACTATTTGCATTTCGGGTTTCTTTATAGAAGTCCAAACGCGGGAAGGGACAAAACTTTATCCGGATTCGATTCCCTTTCTGATTCCATATCGAAGATACTTGATAGTTGTCCCAACACTGAAATTGTTGTTGCTGGTGATTTCAATGTTCACAACTCATCTTGGCTTCGCCATTCGAGCCATACATCTCCAGAAAGCCAGTATGTTGAGTTATTTGCCGCGCACAACCACCTTGCGCAACTAGTGAATGAGCCAACGCATATTTCGTGTGTTGAATGGCACCATAATAATACTATCGATCTTTTTTTAACTTCGCACCCTCAAAAGTACGAAGTAAACGTTAATGCACCTCTAGGTAACTCGGATCACTGCACCATATCCGCCTCCTTTTCGATTTCTGAACTTCGAAGCGTTTCAAAAGCAGCCACGAAACGTTTAAAATACGTATACGATAAGGCTCGTTGGGCTGAGCTCAACGGTTTTTTCCGGCATTTTAATTGGAAACTTTGTTTCCTAGACAGTAACACTGATGCCATGGCGGAAATGGTTGTAAACATAATTTTGCTAGGAATGAAAGCTTTTATTCCATCAAAGCAAGTTTCGATTAAACCTAGAATGAAATCCTGGTTTAATCAGACGTGTAAAAATGCAGTCAGATTCAGAGAGGAAGCATTCAGTGCCTGGCGTAAAAATAAAAACGCAGACACTGATTCGCTACGCATTCGTATTCATTCTGCAGACGGCCGAGCCTTTTAGAGATTGGGGCCAAGCAGCAAAACATGAATGATACGCTCAATCACGATCTCGTAACAATATCTAATTCGGGCCGGGCAAATAGAGTCGACTTTAACGCTCGTAAGACTCAATGTTGTATGCTAACGCACCGGCGTTCGGCTGAAAATGGTTCTACATCTGTAATTATAGGTGGTATAAGTATTAAGGAATCAGAAGCTCTTGATGTTCTTGGCATGAAAATCCAGTGTAACGTTCGATGGACTAAGCACATTTTTCAAGTCTCAAAAGAAGCTTTCAAGTGTCTTGGTTTTCTCAAACGGTGTAAAACATATTTCACCTCATCTGATCTCCTTACTATTTATACCACTTACATCCGGCCAAAAATGGAATACAACTCTCATGTATGGGCCGGTGCTCCAAAGTCTGTTTTGGAACTGCTCGATCGCGTGCAGGAGAGGGCGAAGAAGCTCATAGGTGACAGTAGGGTATCCAACTCTATTGACTCTCATGAACATCGACGCAATGTGGGTTGTGTTTCGCTGTTTTATCGCTACTACAATGGAATGTGCTCTGATGAGATTAGGGAACTAGTTCCCGATATCCGCAAGTTTTCGCGCACAACACGCTTTTCATTAAGAGCTCATCCATTTGTGGTTGATTGGCCAGTGAATCGCACAATGAATTACAGAGAAAATTCGTTTTTTAGCCGTACAGTTCGTTTGTGGAATCATCTTCCTACAGAGGTCTTTCCTGTCAGATGCAATGTTGGAAAATTCAAATCGAATGTCCAGAAACATTACTCCCTCTATCCTCCTTCCCATAACCTAATTTCCTAGTTCTGGCACAATGCTTTGCATGAGTAGGGGTCATCCCCTGAGTGCTGGTCCGAAATAAAAAAAAAATGCGTGATTGCCTTTTCAATATCACCAAATTCAAATCTTATCGGTACTGCAGCACTAGCCTCGGCAATTGGCAACTCAACTATATCAGTTGATATATTTGGGGTAAAAACCCTTTTCAAATGTCCAGCAAATAAATTGCCTTTTTCGGTATCACTCCTTGCCCAGCCTCCAGATGTAGTTCGCAAGGGAGGTTTACGACGACGGTTTTTCAGATCAATATTTTTTCTTCAACGTACCTACAGAAGTTATCCAACTCTATTGATGATGCGAGTTCAGTAATTTTTCTTCAACCAAATCGTGCATAATGGTGACGACGGTTTTTGAGGTTTTTATTCGCAATTTTTATTTATTGTATCTTCAATATAATTGAACTATCAATAATTACTCATATCTTAAGTCTAAAAATATACTTATTAAGTCCAACCAGTGCTGGACAAAAAAAAATGTATGTTTTACGAATACTGTAATTTGCGGGTTATTACCCTGATGTACGGATGAGAGAGGCAGTGTCCTTCTTAGTGGAATGTAACCAGGTTCATTTAGTATGTTACGGGAGTGGATTCGGATGAGTTTCAAGCTTCTCTAAATACCTTATGGCAAGTTTCGCTATTTCTGCTTTAACTGATGGCACGTTTAGATCTTTATGGATGTTTGAGTTTTTTATATACCAAGGAGCACATGTAATTATACCAAGAATCTTATTTTGGAGCCTTTGAATTTTATCTACGTTGCTAGCTGAGGCAGTGCCCCATAATTGAATGCCATAACACCATATTGGTTTTAGAATTGACTTATATATAATATGTATAATAAAAGTTTGCAATCTAAAGCCAGAGTAGGATTTCTGCTTTAGGGTCTTTCGTGAATGCTTAAAAAAGCAGACTCGGTTACTAGTAGGCATGTCTGAAGTATACAATAAGTATAAAAAGGGCCCCAATATACTACCTTGGGAACTCCGGCTTCGATTGGCTGGGGTGAGCTCAAAAGATCTCCTTCTTTCACAATAAATTTTCATTCGGTTAAATAACTATCTAGCAGCTTATATAGGTTTACGGGCAAATTTAGTTTTAGCTTATATATTAGGCCTTCATGCCATAGCTTATCGAATGCTTGAGAAACGTCGATAAAAAGCGCAGAGCAGTATTTTCTCTCTTCAAAAGTCTTCTTAACAACATTGACTAACCTGTGAGTTTGTTCGATCGTACTATGCTTTTTCCTGAATCCGAATTGATGGTTTGGAATACATCCTTTGTCGCTTAGATTAGGGTTAAGCTTAGTTATTAACATCCTCTCAAACAGCTTTGACATATTTGATAAAAGGCTTATAGGTCTGTATGATTCAATTTTTGTGTGGTCTTTTCCCGGTTTGGAATCATGGTAACCAAGGACACCTTCCACTCTGTGGGGAAATACTTAAGACGTAAAGTGGCATTAAAAAATAAAAAGAACGGGGAAACTCAAATAAAATCTTGTTACTGATTTTATAAGCGCCAGGGGCTTTTTTTTGGCGTTTGGGTGATCATTTATGGGAGATTCAAATTGTTTTTATTTAAAATTTTATTTAATAAAAATAAAAAAAAATTTCGAATCAAATATTTTTTTTTTGTTTTAAATAAAAAAATTTAAAATGTAATTATAAAATCATATAAAAATAAAAAGTTTAATAAAAAACTTTATGACAAAAAATTAAAATATGCTTGAACACATAACACTAAAAAGATGTTAGAGAAAAGGAAAACAACTTAGAACAAACAATAAAACGTACAATAAAATAACTAAGAACAACATATAATATAATGTTACAAAAGTGAAACAAAACATTCATACATATAATAAAAAAATAAAAAAAAAATAACTGCAACTCTACAAAAACAATTAACCAAAACCAACTGAAACAAAATAAAATTCTACAACAATATCAACAAAATCTACATGACAACAGTGTTGGCACTACCAGCCGCTCCTAACAAAAGGACCAGATCAGTACTTTTATGGCTCTTTTTTGTAATCTTTTTGCCATTTTCTTAATTTTAATTTTTTTAAAAAAAAGCTTCATTTTATTTTACTGTTGGCATTGTCTTAACTGATGTTGGACTTCTCAGTGGCGAAGGTATAACACTGGCCACTGGGTAGTCATAACAACAGCAGTCATTTCATTGTTTGCCGGTATTATAAAATAGACCATCGATTTCAGTTTTCTACATCAGCTGTCATGTCAGGACGACTTAAAATTGACTTCTGCAACAGACGTGGGTTACGTGAGTGAATTTTTTCTCTGTATATGCTCACGTTTGTTTCCATCGTCCAGATGTTTTCGCCTTATGTGAGGTATCTGAAGATGCTGATCCACAGGATTTTCACTTACCTGGGTATCACCTTCTATCACTTTTTAGTTTCCAAAGGGGCCTTGTTGAAGTTGCGTACCAGTGTCAGCAATCATTAGGCACGCCTGATCCTGAATTTAGCTGTCTATGGGTTAAATTCAAAATCAAGTCGCACTATTTGCATTTCGGGTTTCTTTATAGAAGTCCAAACGCGGGAAGGGACAAAACTTTATCCGGATTCGATTCCCTTTCTGATTCCATATCGAAGATACTTGATAGTTGTCCCAACACTGAAATTGTTGTTGCTGGTGATTTCAATGTTCACAACTCATCTTGGCTTCGCCATTCGAGCCATACATCTCCAGAAAGCCAGTATGTTGAGTTATTTGCCGCGCACAACCACCTTGCGCAACTAGTGAATGAGCCAACGCATATTTCGTGTGTTGAATGGCACCATAATAATACTATCGATCTTTTTTTAACTTCGCACCCTCAAAAGTACGAAGTAAACGTTAATGCACCTCTAGGTAACTCGGATCACTGCACCATATCCGCCTCCTTTTCGATTTCTGAACTTCGAAGCGTTTCAAAAGCAGCCACGAAACGTTTAAAATACGTATACGATAAGGCTCGTTGGGCTGAGCTCAACGGTTTTTTCCGGCATTTTAATTGGAAACTTTGTTTCCTAGACAGTAACACTGATGCCATGGCGGAAATGGTTGTAAACATAATTTTGCTAGGAATGAAAGCTTTTATTCCATCAAAGCAAGTTTCGATTAAACCTAGAATGAAATCCTGGTTTAATCAGACGTGTAAAAATGCAGTCAGATTCAGAGAGGAAGCATTCAGTGCCTGGCGTAAAAATAAAAACGCAGACACTGATTCGCTACGCATTCGTATTCATTCTGCAGACGGCCGAGCCTTTTAGAGATTGGGGCCAAGCAGCAAAACATGAATGATACGCTCAATCACGATCTCGTAACAATATCTAATTCGGGCCGGGCAAATAGAGTCGACTTTAACGCTCGTAAGACTCAATGTTGTATGCTAACGCACCGGCGTTCGGCTGAAAATGGTTCTACATCTGTAATTATAGGTGGTATAAGTATTAAGGAATCAGAAGCTCTTGATGTTCTTGGCATGAAAATCCAGTGTAACGTTCGATGGACTAAGCACATTTTTCAAGTCTCAAAAGAAGCTTTCAAGTGTCTTGGTTTTCTCAAACGGTGTAAAACATATTTCACCTCATCTGATCTCCTTACTATTTATACCACTTACATCCGGCCAAAAATGGAATACAACTCTCATGTATGGGCCGGTGCTCCAAAGTCTGTTTTGGAACTGCTCGATCGCGTGCAGGAGAGGGCGAAGAAGCTCATAGGTGACAGTAGGGTATCCAACTCTATTGACTCTCATGAACATCGACGCAATGTGGGTTGTGTTTCGCTGTTTTATCGCTACTACAATGGAATGTGCTCTGATGAGATTAGGGAACTAGTTCCCGATATCCGCAAGTTTTCGCGCACAACACGCTTTTCATTAAGAGCTCATCCATTTGTGGTTGATTGGCCAGTGAATCGCACAATGAATTACAGAGAAAATTCGTTTTTTAGCCGTACAGTTCGTTTGTGGAATCATCTTCCTACAGAGGTCTTTCCTGTCAGATGCAATGTTGGAAAATTCAAATCGAATGTCCAGAAACATTACTCCCTCTATCCTCCTTCCCATAACCTAATTTCCTAGTTCTGGCACAATGCTTTGCATGAGTAGGGGTCATCCCCTGAGTGCTGGTCCGAAATAAAAAAAAAATGCGTGATTGCCTTTTCAATATCACCAAATTCAAATCTTATCGGTACTGCAGCACTAGCCTCGGCAATTGGCAACTCAACTATATCAGTTGATATATTTGGGGTAAAAACCCTTTTCAAATGTCCAGCAAATAAATTGCCTTTTTCGGTATCACTCCTTGCCCAGCCTCCAGATGTAGTTCGCAAGGGAGGTTTACGACGACGGTTTTTCAGATCAATATTTTTTCTTCAACGTACCTACAGAAGTTTTCACTTCAATAATAATCAATAATGGTGACAACGGTTTTTGGTGACGACGGTTTTTGAAATTAGTATTTTTTCTTCAACCAAAAAGCGAATGTGAGTACCAGAGTTGAATTTTTTGTAAAATACAACTCTGCCACTGTAAATTGAGTTGTAAATTGTAAAATATATCCGCGTGTTTTTAAAATATTAAAATAAATATGAAATATGAAAAGAAAATAAATGTAAAAATTGGTTTGGTGCATAAAAAAGTTATTAAAAATATAGAATATGTTAACATGGAGTCGCCAGCAATCTTAGTAACTAATTCAAATTTTACTTTATTATTTTATTCTTCACAGACTACATACATATTTGCATAAGCTAAAATTAAAGTCGGGATACTGTTGAAATCCGCGCAATCTGTTCGGAAGAGCTGCTGGAGAAGTACAATGAGGTAGATGAAAAAAATATGCTTCCGGGAAGCTTATGTGAATTGATAATCATCCTCGAGGTATATACATACTTTGATCTATCTTAAAATATTTTATAACATATATTTCTTTGTATATATTTCATTGTATGTAATATATTTCTTCATATTTCAGATGTTTTACAGTAGCAGAGAGCGATTGAATTTCAAAAAAGACTACGAATGGCAGTAGAACGCAGTCATCATTGAGCGAGTAAAAATATTTTAATATGTAAAATTATATATTAAATAAATAAGTATAATCTAATTTTAAAATGTATTTTAATAAATATAAAATATTGAATCTGTTTCTGCATCAATTGTGCTTAGTCAGCTGTGAGGGTTTTATTCATCCAGTTTGAGTAGTCATTGTTGATTAATTTTTACATTATAGCTGATCACACGCACGGCGAATTCACAATTCACGTACACAAATTTTTTCCTCATTTTTCCCGTTTGTTTACATTTTTAATAATGTAAACAAACAATGAAAACAAATTGTTGCAAAAATATAGCGATGAAAAACAGTTATTTTTAATTATATTTTCATTCGAAAAAATAGAATGAACAGCCTGTGGATCATAGAATCTGATTTTTCGATTATCATTTTTTTTATTTAAGAAATAAAGGTGCTATGCATTAAATATAATACAGTGTTTTTTTTAACATTTGAATTTAGTTTTTCCGTAATATCTTAAAAATCATTCCGTGTGCGCATAAACTACTATATATGTTTGATAGAGGATAAAAATACGAATCGTTCGTGGTATAGGGTTTTTCTGAAAAGACTGTACGTAAAAAGTTATTAACCCGGCAACCTTTTATTATTCACAAAAATTGTGTAAGTTCATAAGTATTTCACCAATATCTCGACAACAATTCCGCGTGCACATATACCACTATATACGCTTGATAGAGGATAAAAATACGAATCAATCGTGGTATCGGGTTTTTCTCAAAAGACTGTACGAAAAAAATTATTAATATATTAGAAGAATAATTCTTCATATCACACACATTACTTAAACATTGATATTACTTAAAAGTATTTTAGTTTAGTGATATAGTGAAACTGGAAAAAAATCCAAGGAGTTATGGTAGCTTAATGAAATTTTTGGCACATATCTCTCTTGGCCTACTATTTTGTTACACGCTAATATACCAGAAAACATAACGTTCAAATTTTGGCATGGTTTGATGTACACCCTGGCTAGCTCTATCAGGTTCGGTGAATTCCTTTGACCCGTATTTTTTTTTCTAACGTGTAAGCATATACTAAACTCTCCGTGCCGGTCAGAACCAAGAGATTAGTTAAAATTATCCTTGAATTAGTCTCCTTGATTTTCTTTATTTATGTGAACGGTGTATGACCAGGTGTACTGTCATACTGAGGTATACGTAAATCAGCATTATGCCTTTGACAGTGTAAATACCTTCAATCTCACTGTCCCTAATGTGTTCCCCTGTTTCCCTGTCATTCCTTTTCTAAATAATACTAGGCTTCAATTTCAACAGTTTCAAAATTAATATTGTTTATTAAACATCATTCTCTTTAATGAGTCTAATGGCCATTAGTATTAATAATAAAAAAAGGAATTTTATATAATATAAAATTATAATGAAATAGTAATAAATTACTACAATGATCAATATTATAATACTATATATGTTCAAACTCTCACAATGAACTTCTTTCATATGTACGTAAATAGTTTTAGATAAATGTACAAACATATTTACATACATATGCCTGCACGAAATTATTAATTTAAACTACTGTGTTTGTTTATGCATTCTTCGCTATTTTTAATTTTAATTCAAATTACTCTAATTTAACAACAAGCTTGAACTTCTGTTTAAGCTTACATTGTTGTGCACTGTCTGCGGTGTCGTGTTTCCGCTGGGAAATTCCGCTGACAGTAGTAAAATTAATACTAGCTCAAAGAAAAACTGTGGGGCGAAATCCAAGAACATTTTAAAATATGGGAATCCAGCGATGATGCACTGAAGGAAGTATATGATATGAATTCCTATGAAAATCTGGAGACACTAGTCATTGAAAACTTCAAGCTATCTCCTCGCACTGCAGAACAAGGTTTCGAACCTATTCAAAACAACGTTCTACCATTGCCAAAAGTCACAATCCCAAAATTCAATAGAGATATTTAAGTGGAGAGCCTTTCATGACTTGTTTACACAACTAGTAGACAATCAACATATTTCCGCGGTGCAAAAGATGTGGTACCTGAAGTCAAACTTGGGTGGCGAAGTTGAAAAACTAATAAGTCATCTTTCAGCCACAGCCGAAAACTACGCGACCGCTTGGAGCCTAGTGCAAGAACGATACAACAATCAACGGGTTCATGTAACTTCGTTAATGCAACAGCTTTTAGATCAGCCTAATTCTGGACCATCAGCTGCTGCAATCAAACAGTTGCATGATAAAGCACAAGAATGTCTACATGCACTCAACAATATTGGGGTCGATACGACCTCGTGGGATCCCATGCTGTTTCATATACTGGTTAAAAAATTGGATAGGGACGCTCTTATTCTATATGAGAGGACCATCAGTAACCCAAAAGAACTACAAAAAATCAAAGATCTCTTTAAATTTCTGGAAAATCGCTTTCAATCCCTGGAAGCCATGAACCAGAAGGAGAAGTCATCAAAGGTGTACGTTTCCGCTACCTCAGCTAAACAAACAGAAATCAGTTGCGCACTTTGCAAAACCGACTCTTACCAACTGTATTGGTGTCAGGGCTTTCAACAACTATCACCACCAAGCCACCATAGTTTCGCTCGAAAACAAAACCTGTTCGTGAACTATTTGAATTCAGGACACACCGAAAAAACTTGCACATCAGGATCATGCATGACATGCAAAAAAAGGCACAACTCCCCACTTCATCTAGACTACAACCCCCAGTCATCAAAACAAGGACTCACTGTAACAAGGATTGTTACAGTGAGCAATATAAAAACATGTTGAATGAATCAGCACAAAATCTGTATCAGAGAGAAATAAAACATGTATCGTTTAATTTTTTGGTTGTGTGTTAAAATTATCATTGTGCCAATAGAATGAATGAAATTACAGCTTTCATTTGTTTGCATAAAGACAAAGTGAATGGCAGGAATACCGATGGACAGAACAGTCAGACATACAGTCAGACGGACCATCAGACCGTCAGTCAGTCAAACCAGCAGACAGTCAGTGAGACCATCAGACAGTTCGTCAGACCATCAGATCGTCACACAGTCCTTCAGACAGTCAGCCAAACAATCAGTCAGACCGTCAAATATGCAGAACGTCTGATAGTCAAATAGTCAGGCTGTCAGACCGTCAGATCGTCAAACAGCCAGGTAGTCATACCTGTATGGTTATTTAACCGAACGAAAATTTATTGTGAAAGAAGGAGATTTTTCGAGCTCACCCCAGCCAATCCAAGCCGGAGTTCCCCAAGGTAGTATATTGGGGCCATTTTTATACTTATTGTATACTTCAGACATGCCACCTAGAAACCGAGTCCACACATCGGCATTTGCTGACAAAACAGCTTTTTTAAACATTCACGAAAGACCCGAAGTAGCATCACGATATTTACAAGACCACATATCCAATTTAGAAAAATGGTTGAAGAAATAAAGAATAAAAGTTAATGAACAAAAATGTACTCACATAACTTTCACACTGCGTAGAGAATCTTACCCCCTTATTCGGATAAATAACCAAATGATACCTCAGCTTTCAGACATCAAATATCTCGGCATACATCTTGACCGGCGCCTTACATGGAAACGCCACATAGAAACAAAGTTAACACAAATGAAGTTGAAAGCAGTCCAAAGAAACTGGCTTATTGGCGGAAATTCTACTCTAGCTTTAGATTGCAAACTTTTATTATACAAGTCAATTCTAAAACCAATATGGTGTTATGGCATTCAATTATGGGGCACTGCCTCAGCTAGCAACGTAGATTAAATTCACAGGCGCCAAAATAAGATTCTTCGTATAATTACATCTGCTCCTTGGTATATAAAAAACTCGAACATCCATAAAGATCTAAACGTACCAACAGTTAAAGCGGAAATAGCGAAACTTGCCATAAATTATTTAAAGAAGCTTGAAACTCATCCTAATCCACTGGCCCGTAACATACTAAATGAACCTGGTTACATTCGACTAAGAAGGAGGGACATTGCTTCTCTCATCCGTACATCAGAGGGATAACCCGCAAATTACAGTAACCGTGAAACATACATTTTTTTTGTCCAGCACTGGTTGGACTTAATATGTATATTTTTATTTTTAGACTTAAGATATGAGTAATTATTGATGTTCAATTATATTGAAGATTCAATAAATAAAAAATGCGAAAAAAAAATATTTGATAAAAGGCTTATAGGTCTGTATGATTCAATTTTTGTGTGGTCTTTTCCTGGTTTAGGAATCATGGTAACCAAGGACACCTTTCACTCTGTGGGGAAATACTTAAGACGTAAAATGGCATTAAAAATAAAAAGAAAGATTCTGCGAGCTATACGGGGAAACTCAAATAACATCTTGTTACTGATTTTATCAACGCCAGGGGCTTTTTTGGTGTTTAAATACGTGATTGCCTTTTCAATATCACCAAATTCAAATCTTATCAATACTGCAGCACTATCCTCGGCAATTGGCAATTCAACTATATCAGTTGATATATTTGGGGTAAAAACCCTTTTCAAATGTCCAGCAAAAAAATTGCCTTTTTCGGTATCACTCCTTGCCCAGCCTCCAGATGTAGTTCGCAAGGGAGACTTACGACGACGGTTTTTGAGTTCAATATTTTTTCTTCAACGTACCTACAGAAGTTTTCACTTCAATAATAATCAATAATGGTGACAACGGTTTTTGGTGACGACGGTTTTTGAAATCAATATTTGTTATTCAACAAAAAGTGCTCACTCAACGTGCCTAAAGAAGTTTTCACTTCAAAAATGAATGTGAGTACCAGAGTTGAATTTTTTGTAAAATACAACTCTGCCACTGTAATTTGAGTTGTAAATTGTAAAATATATCCGCGTGTTTTTAAAATATTAAAATAAATATGAAATATGAAAAGAAAATAAATGTAAAAAGTGGTTTGGTGCATAAAAAAGTTATTAAAAATATAGAATATGTTAACATGGAGTCACCAGCATTCTTTCCTTGAAGACCCTTGTGGCTGCGGAAGAGGTAGAGCTGAAATTAAGGACAGAAAATTTCACTTAAGCAATAGTAACTAATTAAAATTTTTACTTTATTATTTTATTCTTCACAGACTACATACATATTTGCATAAGTCGGGGAATACTGCTGAAATCCGCGCAATCTGTTCGGAAAACCTGCTGGAGAAGTACAATGAGGTAGATGAGAAAAATATTCTTCCATGCACATCTACATATGTAAGTATGTGTGTACAAGTGTATATAAGACTTAATTTTGTTTCTTTCTAATTATATAAAAATAACGATAAAGGAAAAACAAAGCAATACTTACGACAGGGGACGTAAAACGGATAAAATTTAAATATGAACACAAACATATAAAACAATATGTAATTAAAAAAAATCCGTAACAATTTTAAAAAATGAATTAACATATTTAGAAATCCTTTTATTTTTCCGGTGCGGGGACAATTATTTAGCCAAAATTCCTCCATTTCAGTATTTTTTTTTTTTGAATTTTAATCTATCATACACAAAATGGGTTGCCGTATGTATACCTTTTTTAAATATAACATTATTTTAAACTTTTAAGTATTTTTATTTTTTAAAGTCTTGAAAATACTTATACCCATTGGTATTCAAATAACATTTCATGAATAGGGTTTCCAAACTGACAACACTAAATATTTAAAAATTAAATTATTATTTAAGATAAAAAACATATTTATATACAGATTAATAAATACAAACAAATTCAAATAATATAACAATTGTAAAAAATTTCTTAATCACTAAAATAGTTTCTGAGTCTGCATCAGTGTTAATACATTCATCTACTATTATGTAATTACTAATTTCTTGATTATTGTTGAAAGAGCTGCTTGTATTTATTGTATTTCTATTAGATGGATCAGAAGAAATTAGGAGTTTATTCATTAAATCTTGATTACAATTTTCTCTGCTATTTTTTCGAGTGTGCTCAAGTCTGTTCTCTCTTAATTGTTTTGTGAAGGCATTCGAAAGCATTCGCCAGTGCACTCACCTTATATAAGTTCGCCCTGGTTTAAAGCATAGCCTACTTTTATCATACATATTTTTAAATATTAAAATTATCAACTGATAATTTTAATAAAAATATCAAAAATGGATGATTTTTAAAATCATTATATTTCAAAAGTTAGCCTATGCTAATTGTATACATGTTTTAGTATATATAACAGAAAACAAGATTATTGATTCATAAAAGTAGTTTTTTGATGTGCCTATTTTTTGGGTTTATCGAAGCTGACTATTTTTTTAAAAAAAGTACATATTTCGGCTAAAAACTTTACATTTTTTACAGTGTTGTTATATGTATATATTTGAATTTTAGGATTTTTTCTGCCACATTTCTGAATAAAACAAATAAATTGGCATGCATTTTTATTGAAAAATTAATTTTTGAGATTTATTTTTCCAAACCCATTTTTTGTTACTTAAAAATTATGAAAAAATTATCAAAATAATTTGATTTAAGGCTGCGTAACTTTTTATAGGTGTAACGCACATGAAAAACCAAACCACCTCTGAAATCGTGGGAGTCTTAGCTGTCATCCCATATGTATTTTATTGATAAATTCGAAAGTTTTTTTTTTTTTGACTTTTTTCCACTAGACAGTTTACTGTGCAAGGAGAGCACCGGGCCATGACTAAGAGGCTGTTCTACCCGGAAATTGCAAAAGAATTTAAAGTGTGTCAATTAGAGGAATGAAAAGAGATAAGTTTTTAACAACAAAAGATGCTTCGGAAAACCCGTTAGTCGGTGGACGGCATGTAGAGCCCTTCGCGACATTGGATATTGCAGCAGTAAAAAAACAAAAACTTGCATTGTCGGAAAAAAATGTAAAGGCACAAAACTTGGACAAGTGGACGACTGGAAACGTGTTATCTGGTCAGACGAATCCAAATTCAACCGTTTCCAATCCGACGGTAAACAATATTGCTGGCGCCGCCCTGGTGGGATCTTGCACCACTGCAAAAAATTGATAATATAATAAAGAAAGAATTTGGACGAGCTCTGGCAGGATCCAAAATGAATGGAAGAATATTACAAAAGAAATTGTACAGAAATTGGTGCAGAGTATGCTAAATTGCGTAAATGATGTCTTACAAAATAATGGGCTGTGGGCTAAGTATTAAAAATATGCATATTCCGCATGATTTTTCAACGGTGCAAAATTGAAATTAGAAATTGATGCTTTATATTTTGAATTTTACACCGTTTTGTTAAATACCTAATACTAAATAAACGACAAAAAACAATTTTGAATTTACTTTATTACTTTTATATCTATGAGATAAAAAGTGCTCAAAGTAGAAACTTGTACTCATTTGTGCACCTCACTGCAACTCACTCATATATGTATATATATATTAGGGTGTCTGTCCGTTATTTATAGGGGTGAAAAATAAACTTGGTAATTCAGGGTTGCCCACCCCCAATTTTTCCCCTTTTGTTTAAAGATGAAAAATGAGCCCTCACTCATTAGGATCGGATGTCGCGAACCCGTGCCGCATCAGGCCTGAAGTTGAGAAAACTGCGCGCTTCAAGGCGGGAGCCGCGGCCCGCTAATTTTTCATACCAACACTGCAGCTGGTATGCTGATGGCGAGCATGTAAAAGTATTAGGGATACCCTTAGGAACCTCCATGAATTTTCCCAAATCTGAGAAGAGACTTTCACTGGTCCTGGTCATTCGTTTTTGTTAAAAATCTATGCGGAAGTGCTGTGCGGGTTTGCATACCTCTTTGGAACGTTTTTCGTTTTAATGCACAGCTCTCCGCCAATTTCAGCGACAAAACCCCAAAATCTTCAGGGTGCACCACGGGACGATGACTTTAGGTTGACCCCCCTCCCCCCTTAAATTTTCCCGGACCTATTAAGAATTTAAGAGTGTCTCAAATGCAACCAACTAATAATGAAGCGCTTTGGACAGATGTCCATCAAATCTGCAATAAAATTTCAAAGAAAAGATACCAAAATTTTGTAATTTCGATGTCAAAACGTTGTGCAGACGTTATTACAAATAAAGGACATGCAACAAGGTATTAATTAGAATATACAAATCATGCTCAACTTAATAAATGCATAATTTATATTTTTTTTTAATTTAGTGTTAATTGTTAGTAACAATTGAAGTGAAGTAATATTTTTTTGACTGATTGTTTTTCAAGTTTTTTTTTAAAAAAATATAAATTTCAAAATAAAATAATTAGCAAGAATAAATTTTATTATTTTATGTAGTTATACATAAAATTTAACCTACCAATTTAACCTATATTAAAATATTTTTATATCCCACAAATTTGTACAGTAAACCATTGGTTCAAAAGATTGTAAAATTATTGCACAAAATATACTATCTATGTATGTATATAAATTCTTACGGCCAGTTTTTGACTTTATATTTAAATGCGAGTTTAGTTCATTTTCGTTTAATTTTAAGTTGTATTTAAATACAGTTTCAGTTTTTCAATCTTATTTAAATGTTCTTAATTAATTGTGGTAAAAATATGGTAGCACCAGAAAATATCAAAACAATTGCAGATAATTTTGCAGAAAATAGCCGTTTAACAAAAAAGTTCATTGTGCGCTTGTTGATGATAATGTAGATACTGCATTTACCTCCCAAGATTCTGAAGTGTTTAGCAATTTTGTCTGCATTAAGTGTGTAACGTGGTTTTGTCGTAGGCTGAGGTAGCTTAGTCTCGTCCAGAGTCTACTTACGGATCCACAAACCTTAAGTAATATAAAAGATTATCTTTCCCTTTTTGGGCTTAATTAATCTGTTTTCCTTTATTTACTACAATAATTAATTACAATACGAATATAATAATTACGATAACTGACGCACGCCAACCCGACTGGTTCTCTAAATAGCTGGTTCGGGTGTATTGGATGGATACGCAGGATCGGGAGATAACTAGTTCGCAGGTTCGGATGATAACTAGTTCGCAGGTTCGGATGGTACGTTACGCAGTTCGGGATACAACTAGTTAGTAGGTTCGGGTGGTACTAGTTCGGGTTACTGCTTCGATACGTAGATTCGGGATACAACTAGTTCGCAGGTTCGGGTGGTACTAGTTCGGGTTACTGCTTCGTTACGTAGATTCGGGATACAACTAGTTCGCAGGTTCGGGTGGTACTAGTTCGGGTTACTGCTTCGATACGCAGGTTCGGATGATACTAGTTCGGGTTACTTAATCTAGGTTCGTAAATACATACAATGGTTCTTATTGTTAAATTTCTACAATAATACATAGTTTGCTTACACTAGGGAAGAGTCAGCCGAAGCCGCTGTGGGAACAGTCAGTCCGAAGACCGCTGTGGGAACAGTCAGCCGAAGCCGCTGTGGGAACAGTCCGTCCGAAGACCGCTGTGGGAACAGTCAACCGAAGCCGCTGTGGGAACAGTCAGTCCGAAGACCGCTGTGGGAACAGTCAACCGAAGTCGCTGTGGGAACAGTCAGTCCGAAGACCGCTGTGGGAACAGTCAGCCGAAGCCGCTGTGGGAACAGTCAGCCGAAGCCGCTGTGGCAACAGTCAGTCCGAAGACCGCTGTGGGAACAGTCAGCCGAAACCGCTGAGGGAACAGTCAGCCGAAGCCGCTGTGGGAACAGTCAGTCCGAAGACCGCTATGGGAACAGTCAGCCGAAGCCGCTGTGGGAACAGTCAGTCCGAAGACCGCTGTGGGAACAGTCAGCCGAAGCCGCTGTGGGAACAGTCAGTCCGAAGACCGCTGTGGGAACAGTCAATCGAAGTCGCTGTGGGAACAGTCAGTCCGAAGACCGCTGTGTACAAAATGTATCACACCTGACCGAAGTCAGATGTATCTCAAAAATCAACTGGCTTATCTGGATAAACCAGTCGGCTCTTTTTCTATTATACGAGTGTAACGTATAATATACGAGACTTTTAGATGTTACAAGTGCCCGTCCTGTGGGGGGTTGCAACATGCCGATTGACTGCCAACCTTTAACACTTATACTTATTTTAAAATTAACTAAATGAGAATTATTACTAAGTAGGTGTTTGTATAGAGTTTTAACTTAAGGTTGTTATTACACTGCAGTTCAGGATGGTTTTACATGGCGTGTTGGTTACAAATAAAATAATAGTAATAATGAAATGCAAATATAATAACAGTAATGTAGGTAAGTATAAATATAAATATTATATGTACGAGGGAATAATTATGATTATTGCCACGTTACAAGTGCTAATTTGCTCATTTGTTTGTTTGTTAATATAACAATTGTAAAAAATTTCTTAATCACTAAAATAGTTTCTGAGTCTGCATCAGTGTTAATACATTCATCTACTATTATGTAATTACTAATTTCTTGATTATTGTTGAAAGAGCTGCTTGTATTTATTGCCTTTCTATTAGATGGACCAGAAGAAATTAGGAGTTTATTCATTAAATCTTGATTACAATTTTCTCTGCTATTGTTTCGAGTGTGCTCAAGTCTGTTCTCTCTTAATTGTTTTGTGAAGGCATTCTAAAGCATTCGCCAGTGCACTCACCTTATATAAGTTCCCCTGGTTTAAGGCATAGCCTACTTTTATCATACATATTTTTAAATATTAAAATTATCAACTGATAATTTTAATAAAAATATCAAAAATGGATGATTTTTAAAATCATTATCCAAACCCATTTTTTGTTACTTAAAAATTATGAAAAAATTATCAAAATAATTTGACTTTAAGGCTGCGTAACTTGTTATAGGTGTAACGCACATGAAAAACCAAACCACCTCTGAAATCGTGGGAGTGTTAGCTTTCATCCCATATGTATTTTATTGATAAATTCGAAAGTTTTTTTTTTATTTTTTTCCACTAGACAGTTTACTGTGCGAGGAGAGCATCCGGGCCATGACTAGAAGAGGCTGTTCTACCCGGAAATTGCTAAAGAATTTAAAGTGAGTCAATTAGAGAAATGAAAAGAGATAAGTTTTTAACAACAAAAGATGCTTCGGAAAACCCGTTAGTCGGTGGACGGCATGTAGAGCCCTTCGCGACATTGGATATTGCAGCAGTAAAAAAACAAAAACCTGCATTGTCGGAAAAAAATGTAAAGGCACAAAACTTGGACAAGTGGACGACTGGAAACGTGTTATCTGGTCAGACGAATCCAAATTCAACCGTTTCCAATCCGACGGTAAACAATATTGCTGGCGCCGCCCTGGTGGGACCTTGCACCACTGCAAAATATTGATAATATAATAAAGAAAGAAGACTATTTGAGGATTTTGCAGACTCATCTTCCCGATTTTGTAGATAAGAGCGCCTATCCTGCATAAGAAGTAATTTTTCAACAGGATGGTGATCCAAAATCGTGAAAGAATGGCTTAATGAGCAAAATTTTCAATTAATGCATTGTCCAGCACAAAGTCCCGACCTGAATCTGACTGAGAATTTGTGATTAATCGTGAAGAGACCGTTGGGACAGAACCAATCAGCCCCACCAATATGGACGAGCTTTGGCAGGATCCAAAATGAATGGAAGAATATTACAAAAGAAATTGTACAGAAATTGGTTGTCTGTCCGTTATTTATAGGGGTGAAAAATAAACTTGGTAATTCAGGGTTGCCCACCCCCAATTTTTCCCCTTTTGTTTAAAGATGAAAAATGAGCCCTCACTCATTAGGATCGGATGTCGCGAACCCGTGCCGCATCAGGCCTGAAGTTGAGAAAACTGCGCGCTTCAAGGCGGGAGCCGCGGCCCGCTAATTTTTCATACCAACACTGCAGCTGGTATGCTGCTGGCGAGCATGTAAAAGTATTAGGGATACCCTTAGGAACCTCCATGAATTTTCCCAAATCTGAGAGAAGACTTTCACTGGTCCTGGTCATTCGTTTTTGTTAAAAATCTATGCGGAAGTGCTGTGCGGGTTTGCATACCTCTTTGGAACGTTTTTCGTTTTAATGCACAGCTCTCCGCCAATTTCAGCGACAAAACCCCAAAATCTTCAGGGTGCACCACGGGACGATGACTTTAGGTTGACCCCCCTCCCCCCTTAAATTTTCCCGGACCGATTAAGAATTTAAGAGTGTCTCAAATGCAACCAACTAATAATGAAGCGCTTTGGACAGCTGTCCATCAAATCTGCAATAAAATTTCAAAGAAAAGATACCAAAATTTTGTAATTTCGATGTCAAAACGTTGTGCAGACGTTATTACAAATAAAGGACATGCAACAAGGTATTAATTAGAATATACAAATCATGCTCAACTTAATAAATGCATAATTTATATTTTTTTTTAATTTAGTGTTAATTGTTAGTAACAATTGAAGTGAAGCAATATTTTTTTGACTGATTGTTTTTCAAGTTTTTTTAAATAAAATATAAATTTCAAAATAAAATAATTAGCAAGAATAAATTTTATTATTTTATGTAGTTATACATAAAATTTAACCTACCAATTCAACCTATATTAAAATATTTTTATAGCCCACAAATTTGTACAGTAAACCATTGGTTCAAAAGATTGTAAAATTATTGCACAAAATATACTATCTATGTATGTATATAAATTCTTACGGCCAGTTTTTGACTTTATATTTAAATGCGAGTTTAGTTCATTTTCATTTCATTTTAAGTTGTATTTAAATACAGTTTCAGTTTTTCAATCTTATTTAAATGTTCTTAATTAATTGTGGTAAAAATATGGTAGCACCAGAAAATATCAAAACAATTGCAGATAATTTTGCAGAAAATAGCCGTTTAACAAAAAGGTTCATTGTGCGCTTGTTGATGATAATGTAGATACTGCATTTACCTCCCAAGATTCTGAAGTGTTTAGCAATTTTGTCTGCATTAAGTGCTAATTTGCTCATTTGTTTGTTTTGGCAAACGCTGCATCCACAAATTATTTAATAACTCGTCCGATACTTTACCAGACGACAACGTGGACATCTCGCGAAGAAGTGTTGATGGCTTTTTGTCTCCCAACTCAATATCGCGTAACAGTTCCTTCATTTGTTTTTCCTGCTAATCGGTAAAACATTCTTGCTGTTGTTTGCGATTTTCGTACATATTGTTTTCCGGAGGTTGCAAAATAATGTCGCTTACTTCACAGATTATATTAGCTTCAATGGAACCTACAATGGTGTGGAATTTGGTTCAGTCGGTAGTAATTCCATCTATGATGAATTGACTTTCAACCTGTTGAAACTATAAAGCTGGATTCGTCTTCCAAAATAATGGTTTCTTCACAGAAACTCGGGCTGTTTCACTGTCTTTTGGAAGCGATGAAAACTCCTCCTCTGAGCTATTATGCGTCTGGTAACCTTATCGTGTGTTTACGTGTTTTTATAGCCGTTCTATTTTCTAAAATTTTGAATAAATATTTTAAAGGATTTATCTGTTTATTTTATTAAATGAGTTGTTCAGTGCACACACTTTTTTAAAAATCTTACATTTTAGTTTCAAAGCACTTCGTATAGTCATGACTTTTTATATTTATACACTAATAGAAAAATGACGATCTAAATTTATGAACAAAATTCTTGATTATAGATTGTAAAAATCTTAAATTTTCAATTTTGAATTTTGGCCAGTAAGATTGACGTTCTCAAATTTAAGCATAAATACTTAAAATTAAGAATGCAATCTTGATTTTAAGATTGTATTCTTAAATTTAAGAACGTGATAATAAACCTTGAGAACGCATACTTGTAATCAAGAACGTAATCGTAATATTGAGAAAGTATTCTTAAATTTAAGATTGCGTTCTTAAAATTAAGATTTAATTCTTGATTTTTTCTGAAATTTTGGCATCACTGAAAACGTGTTCTTTACAAATTGTAAAACGCTGAAGAAAGAAGACACATTTGGGGAAAAATTTATAGAAGTATTAATTTTGATTAAATACAAGTCGCAATGGAAAGCCAAAACAACAACGAAAAGGTGCTTATAACTATTCCAATGAGTGACACTTTATTAGCGATGACAAGTGAAGATTATGAGCTGATCCGCATGCTAAATCAAGTTCCGTTGGAGTTGTCAGACGACGTTTTGCTTCACAACCTTTTGCAAGAATTTCAGATGGAGTCTGTTTTCAAATATCTCAAGGGTAAGTGTTTCTAAATATTTATAAGTATGTAGAAATAGAAAAGTGTTCACATTCATACATTTATTTATTCCAGACTCAAAAGTGACATTTAAAAGTTTACGATACATAAAGAAAGAAGACATAAAAAAAGCAATTCCACCAGTGGGACTTAGAATGGAGATCCGTGAAAAACTGTTTGCGTGGAAAAAGAAAGAGGTAATAAAGAAAGAAAAATAAGTGTCACCATTAACTAGTTTTCTTTTAGTTTGGAAAAGACGAAGATACACTCTCAATGCCATCGAAGGTAGGTGAATGGTTGAAAACCTGTACGATAAATTTTCAACACCAAGTTCTTCATAGAACTCTGTATACATTAAGGGAAATTTTGATGAGGGAAGAATGGTATCTTCTAATTTTACACAGATTACACACAAAGTATATTTGTTTTTTATGTTTTTATGTAGAGTTTGGTTTCGTTGTTAAATGAGTCAGCTAGTGGCAAGGACATTCTAGAATTTTATAAGCAGCAAACAAATCTTACAAATGATAAGCGAAGAAGGAGATGGTGTAATCGGATAAACAAATCAAATGCAGAATTCTGAAATTGATGTTGAATTTTTTGTTAGTTAGGGTCTTTTGCGTTTTAGGTGACGATATGTATAATAAATACAAATAAATAACAATTTAAAATATAAAAACTTGTTTTATTTCAACATTGGAATTTAGGTAAAAACCAGTACTAAAAATAATCTTTAAACAAGAATTTTATTCTTAAAATTCAAGAATTAACTCTTGATTTAAGATTAGTAATAAGAACCTAATCTTAAATTCGATCTTGAAATAAGAATTTTCTCAAGATTATATTTTTAAATTTTAAGAATGCAATCTTGATGTAAGATTTTTTTAAGAATACAATCTTGAATACGATCTTAGAATGAGAATTAAATTAAAATTTTATAATCTTAAATGCGATCTTAAAAATTCAAGATTTTATTCTTGAATCAATATTTATCGCGCTTTTTGACTTTTGAAACTGAAATCCTTGATTTCAAGCATAAAATCTTGATTTTAGCACGTTTTTTCCCTTAGTGTAATAACTTTCTTGAACAATAAAGATAAAACACCATTAAACGGCAATTTTTTTGGCCACTGAATAATAAGTAATTTATTTCAGGAGTAATTTCGGTTACTCCTTGGTTTCAGTAACGCTGTATCTGTTCTGGCCGTGCATCCACGTTTTTTTTTGTTTTTACACAGCCAAAGATGCTTTCTCCCTCTCAATGATATCTATTGGTAATAAAATCGCATCCGTAAAGATATAAAAAGAAGCGCAATGCAAACGCTAGTTGCTAGTTCAAGTTGACCATATGTTTGTTTGGCCAGAAACTGAAGGATCTCGTGGTCTCAAGAAATTTCATCTTGTCTAATAAAGTACATAAAGACTTACGCTACAAATTTCGAAAAGATAATAACACATTCGGATTCGTGTACAGGGAAAAACAGGAATATTAATGCTTTAAGTTTATTTAAAAATTTAGCATTTTTTCACCAGATGATTGGTACAATATAATTAAAACATGTAAAAAGAAAGCGTCATTTCAGCTAATCTAAATGACTCACAAAGATTTTTTGTCAACAAAGCCTTTAGAACAATCAATCATTAACAGAAAAATAACCGTCACAGGGCTTCCAGTAAATTGGCTTAAAATACGCTGGATAAGGTTAGAAAGTTCCAAACCCCATCTCATACAATTTAAGTGTGACTATAATCAAGATACAGAATTTTAAGCTGTTGATATAAGAAAATCTGCAGTAGGTAGATCGCAAAATTTAAAAATATAGATCAGCCTTTATTATATCCTTCTGATAGTACTGTGACAAGGGAAAATTGGAGAGACATGACCTGCTAAAATTCATTCCTCCTGTTAAACAAGATTATTATAAAAACTTGAAAACAAAACGAAATGTCGAATTCTCGCATACAGCTGATAAAGAAGACATTATTTATAATATTGCTAAATAATCCTAAAGAATAATGCTGCTAAAAAAAATCTGCTATGAATTAATCACAATAAATATATTATAACAGAACTACCAACATTCATTTTTATTAAAAGTTGTAATAAAAATATATAATAACTAACTTTTCCCGTAATAAAAACTTAAAAATGTAAATACTGAATTTAACTTTATTACTTTTTTTCAGTTGCCAAATCGATTATTTTATGTCTGTTCTTTTTTATTAATTTTATACACCGTTAGATAAAAGCCATATCTGTATTTATGCAGCCTAGATTACATATTTTAATTTATATTATAAGAGGAATTTTAAAAAACAATATATATTATTACATCACATTTCTCAAATTTTTGTTTTATGGAGTTGTGCGCTGAACGATTCTAATACTGATTTACTGTTTTTTGTGCTTTTGGAGTGATTTTTAAGTAATAAAGTTCAATGATTTTGAATTGGTTTGTGTATTTGCTAACATCCAAATAAGAAAATTGTCAAATATAAATCTTATTTTCCTGTTCCGTGCTGCCAGAATTTTAAATACGCAATTTTCCATAATAATTATTACAATATCCAATTATACATATTAAGTAAAATATATTTGTACATCAATACCTCAACTTCCGTGTTTGTAATAGTATAAATATGAATTGTTTAAACAAAAAATGTTCTATAACTAATCTTGATGGAAGAATGTTGACAAGCTGGCTATGTCATGGTTTAGCCAATTTTAAATGCAGTGTACTACCTACTTTAGCTGCGGGAGCTACTCAAAAGCACGATAGTTTACATTGGCGCTGTCTCAATTGCAAACAAATTGGAGCAGATTTTTATGTCTTCTTTCAAGCAAGAAAAACTTTATTTAATGATATTCAGAAGGAATTTAATAATATTTCTAATCGCATATCTGAATACGGTAAATTGTTTGAGAAGTACTCTTCGCTGGATAATTTTGCATCAGGACAAGATCGATCTAAACATTCTTCCCCTCAGCAATCGTTAATTTTAAATAAACAAACAAAAACAATAAAACCTGTTTTGATACAGAACAACAAAGTTGTTATATTTTTTTTCTCTTGTTTACAACGGCATTACTAGTTGAATAATAAGACAAACCAAAAGTATAGTGCGAGGGCTCATTTATGAGTCACTCAAATTTAAACATTCTTAATAAAAGTGCGAACATAAGCAGTAGAAATGCTTACGTTACGATAAATGCTGCTGAAAACAGCGAAATAAACAAAAAAAACTGATTTGTTTTTAAATGCCGCGCCAATTCACCGCACACGTTCTTGCTCGCCCTTTTTGCTAAGTAGTGACAATAAAATAAAAGTAACTAATTCATCGTTGCCTTTTGAATACAGTACGACAAAAACAATAACGGACAGTGCTCAAAAATCCAAGACTCAAGTGGGAATGGATAGATACGTGACTGTAATGAAAAGAGGTCAAAGCCCTAAATCTTCGCAGTTAGCACCAATGTCGAAAGTACATAAAAAAAAGGACGGAATAAGTTCCCAAAATCGTTTTGCTATCTTAGATAGTGAATCAAGTGAACCTAAAACGGCACCAAGTCGTTCAAACCACCTCCAATATATTTAAGGGAGAAAAATTCAAATGAGTTAATAAATAAACTGATTTCACTGCTTGGAGAGAATTCTTTTTATGTAATTCCCATTAAACGTGGTAACATTTATGAGAAAAAAACACAATTCATTGATGAAAGCAGTTACCGTAAAACTGTAAACGAGTTTGAAAGCTGCAAAAAAATTTTTATACCTATCAGCTGAAGAGTAGCAAAGGTCTACAGGTCGTCATTAAAGGCGTAGATGCATACGTTGATCCAGCTGATATAAGAGCTGGACTTCAAAAAGCGGGTTTTAAAATAAAAAGTGTAGATAATCTCCGAAATCGAGAACGTGTCCCTCAACCGCTATTTCGAGTTGAACTGGAACCTGGCGTTTTAAGATTAAAAAAAAACGAAACGCACCTTATATACAATCTAAGGTATCTATTGCACCGCAAAATCACAGTAGAGGTACCACATAAACGATCAGGACCCGTCCAGTGCCTAAACTGTCAAGAATATGGTCATACTAGGGCTTACTGTAAGCTGCCTTCTGTTTGCGTTGTGTGTGGTGAGCTGCATTGTTCCGCTCAATGCGATAAGTCAAGGGATGACACGAAGGTTAAAAAATGTAGCAATTGCGGTGGAAACCACACTGCCAACTACAGAGGATGTCCTGCTTATTCTGTTGTAAGGAAAACGTCTCAAAAACCAAATACTCCCCCTAAGCAAAAACAATATCGACCTAATGACCATTACCCTCAGCTAGGTCAACCAACCACCCAACATATTTCATACGCTGACATGCTAAAACCAACCAAGTTTATAAAGCGCCATCGTCAGTTAACCCGAACCAACTTTTGCACCCGGAACCTAAAGACCAAACACCATCAGTTAACTATAGTCGTCTGGAAGGTACCATTGAGACGTTAGTACAGTCGCTAAACACTTTTATGAGCTCTATGGGTAATATGATGCAAGAAATGTTAAAAATGCAATCTATGATATTGCAGGCAGTACTTGCAAACCATGACCTGTTTAAAAATATGTTTCTGGAACGCAAACGGCTTACGCCAACATAAAAATGAACTCGAATACTTCCTTAAGAACCAACAAATTGATGTCATGCTGATTGCAGGAACACATTTAACAAGAAATAGCTTTTTTAAAATCAATGGCTATATTTTATATGACACCAAAGACCCCCGTGGTGGTTCAGCAATACATACTTATAAAGGCCCGCATCAAACATTATTTACTGTGTGATTTTTGTGAGGATTACCTTCAAGCAACAAATATCTGCCTTGAAGAATTTCATCAAAACTTAGTTATTTCTTCAATTTATTCACCTCCTAGATTTCAAGTACCAGAGAGTCAGTATAGCGACTTCTTCAAATCACTAGGTCCCTGTTTCATAGCATCAGGCGACTACAACGCTAAACATACATTTTAGGGATCACGACTAATACCACCAAAAGGTCGAGTTTTGTTTGACACAATTTCAAAAATGCGTCTCAATGTGATCTCGAGTGGCCAACCCACCTATTGGCCTACTGATCGACAAAAAATACCGGATGTTATTGATTTTGGCGTGTTTAAGGTTATTTGAAGAGAAATTATTAAAGCTGAAACATCACTAGAATTATCCTCAGATCATTTACCCACTATTGTCTATATATGGAATCAACAAAATATCGTATCACCAACAACCAATACAAGCATAAATTGGCTGAAATATAGAAAATATCTCAGTACGCATTGCTTGGAAAATATCCCGCTAAGAACACTAGAAGACGTAGAGCAGTGTATAATTGATTTTGATCGAAACATCAAATTAGCTGCGCAACATGCAACTGTAACCCGGCAAATAGAGAGATGCAATCACATTTATTCTGCAGATGTCGAGCGGCTCTTGGCTGAAAAAAGAAAAATTCGTAGAGAGTGGCAAACATATAGATCTCCTGAACTTAAAACTAGACTTAAAGATTGTACGAAGCGGCTAAGAGACCTACTAGAATCTCAAAGGGTGGCATCTCTGAAAAATTACCTGGATCCAGATCTGGACCCAACTCCACAATCAGATTATTCATTATGGCGTGCATGTCGAAACCTCAAAAGACCAGTAGTACGTAAGCCTCCATTGCGAACTTCTTGTGGAGGCTGGGCAAGAAATGATACCGAAAAAGGTAATGTGTTTGTTGATCATTTCAAAAACGTATTTACTCCAATTGTCTCGACTGATATAGCTGAGCTCCCACCTATCGATGTTAGTCCGGCAGTTACCCTAAGGTTCGAGCTTCGAGATATTGAAAAGGCAATAACTGATTTAAACTCTAAGAAAGCACCTCGCATTGATAAAATCAGTAACAAGATGTTATTTGAATTGCCCCGTATAGCCCAAAAAATCATTCTTTTTGTTTTTAATGCCATTTTACGTCTTGAGTTCTTTCCTACAAAGTGGAAAATTTCTTTGATTACTATGATACCTAAGCCTGGAAAAGATAACACCAAGGTTGAATCGTACAGTCCTATAAGCCTATTATCAAATATATCAAAGCTGTTTGAAAAAATATTAATAATTAAGTTGAACCTAATTCTGAGCGCCAAAGGATGTATTCCGAACCATCAATTTGGCTTCAGTAAACAACATAATACGATCCAACAAACACACAGATTAGTAAATGTAATTAAAAAGACCTTTGAAGAAAAATAATACTGTTCTGCACTTTTTATCGATGTTTCTCAAGCATTTGACAAGGTATGGCACGAAGGCCTTATATATAAGTTAAAGCTGAATTTACCCAAAAACTTCTATAAGCTCATAAAAAATTTTTTAACTGATCGAAAGTTCATACTAAAAGAAGGAGATTTCTTAAGCTCGCCTCAGCTTATTAAAGCAGGAGTTCCACAGGGTAGTATTTTGGGACCCATTTTATACTTGCTGTACACATCCGATATGCCAATTAGCAATCAAGTGCACACATCAACATTTGCTGATGACACAGCTTTTTAAAGTATTCATGAAAGCGCGCAAGTAGCATCACAAGATGTACAAGATCGCATACTCAAATTGGAAAAATGGTTGAAGAAATAATCAAATGATACCCCAGCTTTCAGACGTCAAATACCTCGGTATACATCTTGACCGGCGCCTTACTTGGAAAAGCCACATAGAATCCAAGTTGACACAAATGAAGTTAAAAGCAGTCCAACTAAACTGGCTTATTGGCAGAAACTCTACCCTCAGCTTAGATTGCAAATTGCTACTGTACAAGTCGATACTTAAACCAATTTGGTGCTATGGGATTCAATTATGGGGCACTGCCTCAGCTAGCAATGTTGAAAAAATTCATAGGCGCCAAAATAAGATTCTTCGAATGATCACAGTTGCTCCTTGGTATATCAAAGACTCTAATATTCACAAAGATCTAAACGTGCCAACAGTTAAATCAGAAATAGCGAAACATGCGGAAACGTATTTGAGAAAGCTTGAAACTCATCCAAATCCATTGGCGCGTAAAATTCTTAATACTCCTTGTTACATTCAACTAAAAAGAAGAGATACTGCTTTTCTTGGCCGTACAATAGAGGGATGACCCGTAAATAATTCCAACAATCCTGGAACATACATTTTTTTTTTGTCTAGCACTGGCTGGACTTAAAAAGTATATTTTATTTTAGACTTAAGATATGAGTAATTATTGTTAGTTCAAACATATTGAAGATACAATAAATAAATATGAAATCAAAAAAAAGCAATCGTCACCGAAACGCCGTAAGTCTGCTCGAAACAATAAGATAATTACTTCTGACTCAGATAACGCAACTAATTCAATTGACAACAATCCGCATGTTATTGTTGCCACTCCTGCTAATCCTGTTGAAAATTAAACTGAAACAATTCGAAAAGACTTAATCAAACAGCCTATATCACAAATAATTGTAAGTAATAACGCTACTCGTGAACTTCTCGTTCTTCCACCTAAAAAACATGTGTTTGTATCACGTTTTGTCTCTGAAACCACTATTGAAGATATAAATTTTTACGTCAAAAGCAAATTGAATTTAAATGCTCAACCAAGAAGTATCACATCGTTTAAGATTACGGTTTCATCTGAATTATTTACTCAGATAATTAAACAATTCTTCTGGCCTGAAAACACTCTTGTTAGAGAATTTATACCGAAATCAAATCAAAGAGTTAATAACTTTGCGCGATTTCCTGCAGCCGTATCAACGTCTACAAAAAACTAGTTGCCAACAGTAACCAGTTACATATAATATATCAAAATGTCTGTAGATTAAATACTAAATTATATAAACTCTATTCTGATAGTTTTAATTTTAATCATCACGTTGTAATATTCACCGAAACTTGGCTCAACAAATATGTCCTCAATACTGAAATTTTATGTACTAATTACAACATTTATAGAAGTGATAGAGATACGAATACTAGAGGTGGTGGCGTTTTAATAGCAGTCCAAAATACTTTTTCATCTGAAGAATTAAATTTAAATATTCCCAATGTAATTGAATTTGTTGCCATACTTTTAAAACAGAAACAAAAACATTTTTATTACTTGAAACATATATATATTTGCAATGAACACATACAATTAATTGACTCTACCGCATTTTTATCGAAACCAGGTGATGCAGTTATTATTTTTTTTATTATTTTTGGTGATTTGAATTTGGCGCAGATTTCTTGGAAGTTCTTACCAGATTTATTTTTCTTCGCTCCGTTTAATACTTCTGGATGGATGGATCTACTATTAAATAAAATTCTCGATTTATGTTTATTCCAAATTAATGGTGTATGCAACATGTTCGGAAAATCGCTTGATCTGGTATTTATAAATGAGCCGGGGGAATGCTCACTAAGTCGTACGGAACCAATTGTTGTACCTGAAGATCGCTTTCATCCCACTCTTGAAATTAGTTTTAATAGTCCAAGTTTTTTGTTTAAAAAAAGCAAATTATGAAGAACTAAATCATCTTTTTTATATCACAAATTGGTTGGATTTACTATCTAATACCTGTACTTTACAATCAAATCAACAATAGACGTCTTTTACGATACTATTTTCAAATATTTTCATGAATGTGTTCCAAAAATTAAAATACATCCTAAAACTGGCCCTCCATGAAATTCCAAACGCTTGTCCAATCTTAAGAACATAAAAAACAAATGTTTTAAACGTTATAAAAGGTCTGGATTAATTGCTGATTACGGTAAATATGTTGTTTCGCGTACTGACTACAACTCACTGAATACGCTCCTTTACAGAAAATATATTAACACCATGAAATACAATTAAAAAAGTGATCCTAAATCATTTTATAAATTCGCTAACTCTAAACGAAAATCAACAGGTTACCCAAATGTTATGAAATATCTAAACAATGAATCTGGAAATAACCTAAAAATAAGTAATTCATTTGCTGACTTCTTCTCAACTACATATTCTGATATACAGTACAATGATAGTACATACTCATATCCAATTACGGAAAACCAACTGATGCAACTTTCCCCAATCTGTACATCTCAGTGGATCTGATGGTATCCCCGCCTGTGTTTTAAAATATTGTGCAAATGCACTTTCTAGTCCACTTGAAATACTTTTTAACAAATCTTTAAAACATGGTTACTTTCATATATATATATATGTATATATATATGTATATATATATATATATATATATATATGTATATATATATGTATACATATATATATATATATATATATAATTTCTGATATACAGTACAATGATAGTACATACTCATATCCAATTACGGAAAACCAACTGATGCAACTTTCCCCAATCTGTACATCTCAGTGGATCTGATGGTATCCCCGCCTGTGTTTTAAAATATTGTGCAAATGCA